>OZ020608.1:6918785-7518785 GCA_963971545.1 Philophylla caesio
TAATCCACCGTAAAAATGTTAACAACTAGAAAACAAAATTTTGCTACAAAAACAGTGTAAATGTTATTAGGCAAATCGTTAAACTGGAAAGCGTAAGCTGGTAGTTAGAGCATTTGTTTGTATGTGTGTATGTATGTAGTTGTGCATGTGTGTTGTGTGCATTGCACGTTTGCGGTGCGTTGAAGTGTTTAATTTAATTGAAAATTCTCAGGTTGTATGTACGAGATTTTTTGTGTTCTTGTTTCGCTTCCGTTTATTGGCAAATGCATTTGAAATGTGCATATGCATGCTTGTATGAGTGTGTGTGTGTGTGTGTGTGTGTATGTGTATTCTAATTTCATACTTATTTGCATACGATTCAAACAATGCTGACGATT
Organism: Philophylla caesio; assembly: GCA_963971545.1. Lineage (NCBI taxonomy): Eukaryota > Metazoa > Arthropoda > Insecta > Diptera > Tephritidae > Philophylla > Philophylla caesio. The sequence goes on from OZ020608.1 coordinate 6,919,163, forward strand.
GTGTTTGACTTATATGTACATATGTATGTATGTGCGTATGCAAGTTTCAATGCTTAGCTTTTGTGTGCCGTTGACGACGAAAGTTTTGCTTATTTAGCACGAGGAATTCAAATTCATTAAATGTGGATTACTATACTCTTTTCGCACTTGTTTTGTACACGAAACATAGGAATTCCTTTAGAAAATGTGGTATTTGTGTTGAAAAGCATTTTTATTTGATTTATTTCTTGGAAGAATGTTGAAGCGGCAAGTTAAGGCATGCAGTAAAGGCTGTAGTGAATAAAATGAGACGGTAAATCGATTAGATTAGCAAGTTTGATCTATTTTTTTTTTCAATTTATTTTAAAAGCAAATGCATACTTTCATGGTGTCGATTTTAGTCCGCTAAATCGACCTCAAGGCTTTGATAGGTAATACCCTCGACCTAAAAAAAAGGTGGATAATTTGTTCATTGCCGTAGAAAGTTTAGTGCTTGGTTTATATTATATTGTTGTACGTAACATGATCTGATCTGAATATTTACTTCCAAATTAATTTTAATAGTTTTATTTTTTAAAAGTAGAGGTTGTACTTCAAGAATAATTTTGCAAAAATTTTTTAAAATTTAATAAAATCAACTTATTTTTATAACTATTGAAATTTCCTCTTAAATCAATTTAAAACAAATTAAAAAAAAAAATGTGTTTGAAACATTGTAAAAAATTTAAATAAAATTTACATACAAATATTGAAATTTCCCGACAAATTAGTTTTAACATTTTTTTTTTTTATACAAATAGAGGTTATGTACGAATATATTTCAACAAGAATTTTGTCAAATCAAATTTCGAACTAAGCATGATAAATATAAAAAATTAAAGGAATTGAAATCATAGTTCCAAGCATTGTAATGTATTTTTTAAAATTTTTATAATTTATTGAAATTTCCGTACAAATAAATTTTTGCAATTTTTTTCATAATAAAAAAAGTTATATATCACCAAAATCTTTGTAAAATCGAATTTTCAAACTCTGCACAAAATTTTATATAGTGCAATCATAGCTTCAAACATTGTAAAAATTTATAAAAAATTAGAAATGTTTTAGAAATATTGAAATTTCGGAAAAATAATATTTAAAATTTTTTTTAAATAAAGCAGAGATTTTATTTCAACAATAAATTTGTATAATCAAATTGCAAACTTTGTTGAAAATATAAAAAAAAATCATAAAATTCAAATCATACAAGTAGATATGTACATACAGATAAACCTATGATATAAAATTTATAAAAGTTCCAGACAATTTTTATAAAAATCTCCCTTTTTAAGTATTTTTTTTTTTTTTGAAAACTGTACAGTACGCAACTTTATATCAATTTTATCTCGTGTTTAAGAGAAAACTTAATTTTTTTTGCCAAGCGTGTTTAATTGTTCTTCCATCTTTTAACAAAAATTTGATTCTTGCGAACCAAAGAAGAAAAATCTCAAAAGTCGATGATAATTTTTTGCCACCGTAAACTTGCACTTTGGTAGACTAGCATTTGCTGAACTACTTAAAAACTTTAGCAAATTTTTTAATTAAAATTCTGATTTTAACTAACATAACAAAAACCTAATTTAATGAAATATATATTTTTAAAATATTTGAAATTTTGGTTTAAATGCTTCCTGTATATATTTGCATAAAAATTTAAACGCAAAAATAAGCAAAAAACCATTTTAGATATTGAAAAAAAAAACACTACACGCGTAATTTTGTATTTGGTGCTGCTAAATGTAAATTTTTTTATATAGAAAAATTCCATATTTTTATAAAAACTTGTTAAATGCTATTTAACTTGAAAAACTATTGGGAAAAATGCAAAACAGAACACATACAATCTTCTCGCCCGACCTTTCCTGGTAAGAAAAACAAAAAAATATTACGCACTTTGCAAACTGTGGCAATTTCGCTTATCAACGGCTCTTCAGCAACGCAGCACATTACAAAACATATCGCGATGCTATAAAACCGCATAACCAGCTATAACAAGCATAATGAACACTCACATATTTGAGTGTATAGAGTTTATCTCTCTAAATCCTTTGCCACAAATCCACCAGTAAAGCTGCGAGTCACCATGCATCCATAGATACGAGTAAAACACATAAATGTAGCAGATTTCACATCGACATCTTTACCGTAAATTCAAAGAAACGCCGCTACTTCAATATCTACACAGACAACTCGCGACATTTAATTGTATTTCTATTTACTACATACACATATACACGCATACCAAAGCACAACCATACATATGTATGTATATATTTTGCGCCTAACACTAGGCTTACTTACTTCTTCTCATTTAGTTCCACACATTTAAGTATATTCGTATGAGGCTCGATGTATTTTATTTATTTACATTTTACTCTTCTATCTAAATACACAATAATCGTACATTGGAGACTATTGGCGCCAAGGATGGTAAATGTAGGCGCCAAAAATCTCACCCGCACTGCCTCCGCTTTGACGATACGAGTAGCATCATCGGCTACAGCTTAACACGTTTAGCATTGACGTTGACATTGACAGTTGAATGGGAATTTGGTGCGCTTTTATTTGCGCAAAATATTGACATACTTCATTCATTCGTTTGCCTTGCCACTGGGAGAAGATAGAAGGCAGAGTGTAGGAAATCGTCTTGGTACCGTCGGTGCGAATGAGTGGCAATGTAATGCTTGCTTCTCACCAATATATGTACATATATATGTATGTGTATAGGGAAATGTTCGAATTTATACAATAATTTCGTTTCGGTTTGTCTAAGCTTCGATTAGGTCCTTTACTATTCGATATTTGCATTTGTGTCTTGCAGTTGATTGTGGCATCCCTGTAGGGGAATAAATACATCTGATTTTTTATTTTGTTTTTTTGTTTTTTAATTGTTAGGTTTTACGGCTCTTGTTCAAGAAAGAGGAGAGAAAGCGTAAGAAAAGTAGCAGGAAGTAGTTTCAGAACAACATCTTATTTTGGTTAGGCATTTTTGAAGCTGCTAATTCTCAAGATATTAGATTGGTAGCATTGCATAGCTCAGTGTTTGACCGAGGCTCTCCTACCATTTTTGCTGTGCGTCTTTATATTATATCACAAATGGTGGGACCAACAATTTTGTACCGACTCCGAATGGCAGACGTATTTTATGAGAAGCTTTTTCAAGAATGAAATACCCTCGGATGTTTGTCATTGTCTGACCGCTATTAGCAAAAAAATGTCTATGATTAAGATTTTACTTGCTAGGGCTGAGATTTGAGCCTCGACCTCAGCGGCATATCAAGTTATAGCACGCACTGGTTAGATCATAACAGCGGTATTGCAACTCTTAAGATTTTATTATCATCTGGTAGCTGTTTTGAAAAAAATCTGACAAAGAAAAAATCAATTTCTGAAAAGCTGGTAAGAGGGGAAACGTGGGACTAAAATTTGGAAGCTAAAAGAGAACTTAAAAAAGAAAAATAATCAACACAAAAATCGTTAAAGCTTATTTTCATTTGCTTTTGAAAAATAATAAGTAAGCACGCATTTCTTAGGCCAACTGGGTAATTTTTCATTTACAACATTGTTATTCTTATAGTTTCACATACACAATGGACCGCTATCTTAGACGCACTTTGTGTCAGCCCGTCATGAGCGAGCGGCGAAATGTTATAAAAAAGCGCTCGCTGCCCGATTAATTTGCGGGCATTATTCTCTTCGAACACAGATGGATACTTAGCAACGCCTTCTGCACTACATACATAACTATTCGATCCTATTGACCATTTGTTTGCTTTTCCTCAAATTGTCCTCATCGGCGCTTTGTTTTACATTCGTTTCGTTTAATTTCGTCGCTGTCAGCTTAAAATGTGACATAAAATTCATGAAAATTGCAAATATCAGCTTTTCTATTGTTGTAATTTTTTTTTTATTTTTATGTACTTTGTTGTATGTACGGCATTTGTGTCATCGTCATTAGAATGTTATGAATATTTTATTGATTTTTCTCTTGTTTTAATATAATTTTAGTCATCACATGGACATGCGACATGATTGCATAATCGAAATGGGAAAAATGGATATGTCGCGAATGTTTTAGATTTTATGAGTGAGGAAAAAAAAACTTTCCGACATATTGTGAAAATGTGTCAGTTGGTATTGAGTTATTTTATGTTAGGACAAGTAACGTAACATAAATTATAAGTATGACAAAGATATTTAGATTTTTATTATGAAGGTGTATTTTATGAGGTTGATATATCCGAATAAGCAAATGTGTTTCGAATGAAATAATTTAAAATCGGCTGTTGGTTTGAAAATAATTTTTATTCTTTTTTTTAAATTTATATATAAATACATATGTACATACATACATAATTGGCATGATCGTCGCCAACGCGGTAAAAGCCGCTGACTCCCGTAAGTAAAATTTCACAGTAAATCGAAAAAATATCTCTCAAGCAATAATTTCGAAATATATCCAAACTCTTTGCATAGACTTAATATTGCACTTAAGAAATATAATTTTTTTTTGTTAAATAAAAGAAAAGATGAGTAATAAATCAAGAATCCTTTTGTAGTAAGTATGATTTATTTTCAATGATTTTCGATGATTCTAAGTACGAAAAATGTTATTTAACTTAACCACTATTTTGAGATATTTTCTCCCGTTTGGTCGTTATCAAAAAGTTGTTTTGCCTAAAAATGTGGAGTAAGCTGTTTTTACTGCGGTGACTTTTGGAGTTTTTGGTTATTTCTGTGAAATTATGACACACAAAAAAACACACATCTCATTAGCAAAATAAATTTACTTTTTTCCTGCTTAACTTGAAATCAAACAGTTTATTGAGCCATAACTACATTTCTCGGTATTTATTCATTTGCTTTACATATATTTGTTTGCTATTCGCCAATTCTCTGCTTGCGTTTTACTTACTCACTTATATAAATTAAGTATATTGGCTTAATAAGCTAAGTAAAAAAAATAATTTTTATATTTTTTTAAATTTAAACCGACTGAGTAGTTTGCACAGTGCAACGCTGCCAACCGGAATGCTTTGATCGCATAATAATTGAATGTGTTCTATTGTCGAAAAAGCCAATTATATTTTTAAAACGTAAATATGTTACTATGAATTTGTGTTCATATACATGTATGTAGTATGTTATGTAGGTGTGTCTCGTCAAATAGCAAACAACACATTTTCCATAATTATATGCTTGAACAGAATAAAGAGAAAAATTTTAACAAATCGATGGTTTCTTAAAAATATAGTGTACAATATTTTGTTAATTGTATTAAATATGAGATATTTGTATTTTCTTTAAAAAATTAAGTTGAGTTAGATGTACTTATGTATATCCGTACATTAGTATGACGCAAATTAATTTAGTGTGCATATTGTGAAAACACATCCTTCCATCAAAGGAATCTGCGTAAGAAAAATATCCCAGAAATAAAAAATCTAAGAAAGAAAGAAGAAAAAAATTGAAAAATTCAAGACTACGGACGTCACAAAAAACAAATCCCTTTCCCTCTGCATGCATTCGTATATATGTATGCTACGAGTATATTCACACACCTAAAATATTTGTGAATCAACAGCTTTAGCCTAGTAGAACTTTTACGCCCAACCTCCTACGATTTTACCACATAACCACTACTATTCTGGTTGTGTATGTGTGCGGTCATAATCGTGTTGGCTGCCACAAATTTATGAATTGCAGCAATTCCACCGAGCTATTTGTGAAAGTCAAAATGGACGACGTGCCATGCGCTGAAGAAAACTTCACCTCAGCGTCGCGCGTTGTACGCAATTGTGTGCGCTCAAGGCAAAATGTGCATTAAGATAAATTAAAATTATGAGAACGAATGCCTTGGTGATAAGCGCACAGGAAATTCAAATTAATTACGCATTAAAATGAGTGACAGCTCGGTTGGCTTGAAGGTTAATTAAAATGCATTTAATAAGATTTTATGCAAGAGCGAAAAAAAAATATGCAGCTGACGTTTATATTCGCTGACAAAAAAAACAAATATAATATAAATAAGTGCAAGAAGTGCCAGGCCGTATTCAAATATTTTCCACATAAAGTGTAAAAGCAAAAAAAAATGTATTAAAAATAATACAAATTCTAATAAACAAAACCAAAGATTCGCATTAGTTGAAAGTATACTCAGATTGTTGCGGAATGTTTCGGATAAATTTTTGAAAGTTAGCGAATTCAAATTTTTTTAATTACACTTTGCAGTCAAAACGTAAAAGTGTCATAAATAAAATTTTATTATTTTTTCCACACATCATACTTTATAAAATTATTTTACAAAAGTATGCACTCGTGTATGTGTTAATATTGGAGTACGTAATCAACTCTAGAATATCATCAAATATACTAGTTCGTTAATTGCATTTATCTGTTTTCTGACATATTCGTGCATTTTTTTGGTAAACAAAAGCACACACACATACGAAGTTATCGCTAAGTAGTTAGCCGTTTACGAGGAGTTTCGTTTAATATTCTAGATACTCGAAATAGCCGCTATAAAAATAAATTAACACATATTCTAAACGCTTTATTTGTTTACTCCTATTTACCATATTTGTTGTAAAGTTGCTTTATACTTTAACTGTCGTGCATAAAAAGCTTAAAAGATACTTACAGTTGTTTATGTTTTAACGTAAAATATATTTTTATGGCATTTTTTTCATTTGCATGTAAGAGCAGTTAAATGTTTAAACTTCTACGCGTGTTACGAAAAATAATAGCTTCGTCTGCCATAATCACTTTTGTTTTAATATAAGGAAAATCACATTCATAATTATTAAGAGTACTGAGCACTGATATTCTGAGCGCAACGTTCAGTTAATAATCAAACTATCATCCACATACATACATACTCGTATATACAGAAGTTGTATTTCATTTTGGTAAAAGATTAGGTCAGTTTGAGTATTTGGTCAATACTAAATTTAGTAACAAGAAAACACTATGCTGGGCTGCGGGATTAAATGAAATGAGTTAGCTAACGAATTGGCTAGGAAATGCTCATCGTCTGGCTTTACTATTTTGCTAAACTATGTATTTTGCAAACAGCATAAATATACTTAGAGAGCACTTAGTACCGGAAATTGGTATTTAATTATATTTTTGAAACTATTGAATTAAGGCAACATGGAATATACAACTTAAAAAAACATCTCACATATTAACTACTCTCCTTATTAACTACTAACTGGTAACTGCATTTTTTTTACTCCATCAAGCCTTCAAGGCTTACTTACATATTTAAATATATAGGGGGTGACATGATTGATTGTAACCATCATGAGAGAAATCAGAAAAAAATCTATCCTAGAATACTTGTTAGTTTCATATTAAAAAAAAAAAACGAGTAAAAAATGAAAACCTCAAGTAACCCGATTTTTGCTAACCCATTTTACTCAGTTCAAATGTTTTTTAATCGCTTTAAAGTAAACCTGTGGACCGGAATTTTAAACGGCAAATTTATTGGGCCCTTAGACCTGCCTGAGAACTTGAATGGCACGAATTACCTCCATTTTATACGAGAAAATTTACCAACTTTGTTAGAGGCCATACGACTAACAGATCGTCGCCACATGTGGTATCAACAATCATGGCTACCCAGCGGATTACGCAGAGCAAGTAAGAGATTTCCTTGACCAGGATTTTTTTTATTGGGGCGTTCTCAAAGAAAAAGGTTTATTCAAAGCCTATCGAGAGCGTAGCCGAGTTGCGTGAACGAATTTCTCAAGCTGCTGAGGACATCAGCACTCGAGGATATGCCCGGCTAATAAGTAGATCTTTTTTAAGAAGATGTAGGTCGTGTATTGAGGCTGATGGTAAACAATTTGAAGATTTATTGTAATAAAAAATGTTATTTCCCTATCTGAGTTTTATTCCAATAAACCTAAACTAAACTAGGTCAAGATTTTTCATTATTTTATTAATTTTACGTACTTTTGTTGACTTTGGTAAAAGTGGCGTCACTAACTGTCTCGCTCGCTCATGGCAAATATGTCCATGCGAATAAAAATTATTTGAACTGTGTAAAAAGGGTAACTTGAGATTTTTATTTTTTTACTCTTTTTTTTGAGTATGAAACTAACAAGTATTGTACCATTTTACAATCCTGATTAAATACGCGAACTTTTAATGGCACTTGCCCAAGCACTTTAGTAAATTTTTTTTAAAGAAGGGCCTTTCAAAGTCGACAAATTATAAAAAATTTTAATTCATAGTTTAACAAATAGTCTTAATTGTAGAAAACTAGTGGCAATTGTGTCATTATTTTTGTCTTATTTTCTAGAAATGTTAATTAGGGGTTAAGGTTAAAAAGTTTAAATGCACAAAAATAATGAAAATAAACCACAATAACCGAAAAATTGTTACAGTTTGAACAAATTTCTAGGTTTTTCTTAAATGCCCATAATTTTCAAACTGCAGGGATAGATTTCTTTTCTGCAATCAATCCTGTCACCCCGTTTTGGGTTGACGTCGAGTTCTGGGACACCCTGTATATGTATAAAATTTTTTTTTTTTTTTAATTTGAGTATGTGTACATTTCGCAACGTAAGATGCAAAACTAATAAAAAAAAGCGAAATTCTATAAGTCTGTAACTCAAGGGCGCAAGCATCACAAAAAAAAACCTTCCTTTCAAGTTTGAAGAAGGAGGAGTCCTTGCTTTAGTTTTGCTTTAGTTTTTTCTTGGCTGTCAGGAATCGACGCCTAATAGCTGTCTTTTAACTTAACAAACTTGCGTATATATGTATATGAGTATAGGTAAATAGTACGTGCAGCAAAAATCATTTTTGGTGTTGTTTTGAAGTTTTTATTCACTGCTTTTCTGTTCACTCCACAGCACTACGAAAAGTTTTCATACAAACTTTTTTTCCAGTCCAAACAGCTGCTTCGTTCAGGCGAATTGCTGTGTTCTTTCCGAACGCACGTCAATAAATTTGCTTAATATCAGCAATACGAAGACTTTGCCACACAGCCAACTAAATTTATATATTTTACTACGAGTACGTAGTTTCATATTTTCGTAAAACAAATATAATGCAAAATATACTTAGTATGTGCTGAGACAGGTGCTTCTTCAACTATTTTTTCAACAAAGAAGAATTCATAAATTACAACAACCAAAATTTATTGAAGTGACGTGAGTTTACTGAATTTTATTGGTAATAATTGTATTAAATCCATTTTATTGGTTTTTTTTTCTTTATATGCGAAAAAATATCTTAAAATGTCTGCGCACGTGATGTGATTTGGTAAGTTAAATAAAAAAAGCAAATTTGAAAGGATTGAAATTAAAAATTGAAAGCATTGAAATGTAAAAAATTTGTTTTAAAGAAATGCTCTAAATTAGCAAATGTTTGCAAAGATATAAAATTTAAATAAATTTCTTTCTATGAAAAGTTCGAATTCAGCTGATGTCATTGTGCGTGATACATCAACGAAGTGTTCTGCATTCAAACCTGCAGCACATCAAGTTAATATCGATTGGCAGAAAACAATTTATATATTTTTTTGTAATAAAAAACTACTCTTTTAAGTTTTTGCCACTCAATTGTGGCCTTCAATTTGAAGATGAAATTCTGAACCTTTTACTCCTACTGACTTGTAAAGCAAATTAAAATTTTCTGCACTCGTATAAAATTCAACTCAACTATCACCATTATTTTCTCTTGCAAAACGAAAGCAACTAACTGCGAAAACGATTTTTCAATGTGAACAAAAATTTATTTTTCTAAGAAACTTTAGCGAAAGCTTTTTCATTTTCGAATTATGTATACTTGGAGGTGTGAGGAACGTCTTCAAAGAAAAAATTGTTTTAGAATTTCGATTTTGCTTCATGGTATGTATTTGAACTAGGATTTGCACTTGCATTCTCCAGATCCATTCTGCATTTACTAAAGATTCAATTATGATTTCTGTAGTAAGCAAGACTTTCACCAGAACAATTAAAGGCACCATTCTCTCAGGGAAAGCACGAATCATGTAACTCTTCAGAGATATTCTTTTAATATTTTAAAAGTTAAATAAAAGCAAAGTGTCTCGCCATTAAAAAAGTAATATAGTAAAAGGAGTGACTTTCATTTTATAGTTTAATAGCAAAAAAAAAAATTAATGAGGAAATAAAATGGCGGTATTGTTAGAAGACAAAGCAAACAAAAAAAAATTGCGAGGAAAGTGCAAAGAGCGACATGGCACTCTTTTATAAGTCGTTAAATTTCAATTAAAATTCAATGAATTTTAAATGGAGTGCACAGCAGAAGACTAAGCTAGTAAATTGCAAAAATGAAAGTAAAAGTTTACAAATAAACGTGCACACCTTTGCTCAAAATACATGCATACATTTGTAAAAAAAAAAATTTTACCAAAATCATAAGCACAGCTGTAGAACGTTGCTTATCTCTTTTAGCGTTAAGTATTTTTTTTTTTTGTATTGTGGTTTTAATTTTACACACATATTTACATATGTACATACATTTTGATCTCTGCCTTTCTTTTCTAAAACTATGCCTCTTTCCCTTTCATTGCTTGTTCATAGCCTTAATTTTATCTTTACGTGCCTGCAATTTTGGCAATGAATTTGAAAATATTTACATTCCAGTCCTTAACTATCACGCAAGCAAATAGAAAACACAAAAGTTTTTGCTTTAAATTAATGGCAACATCAACACATTAAGCAAACAGAAATATTAATTTCTTTTTTTTTTTTCTTGTGAATTTCATACGTAGTCACTTAATGTTTAATAAATTGCTCAAAATTAAAACACTAATATTTATTCATTTCAATTTCGTCGCTTAAAATGATAAATCTGAACAAAATATTCGCTGAGTTCTAGTTTATTTTTAATTGTCTATTAGCAAGCGTTTTTCATTCAAATATTTTTGTGCATTTTAAAAAGGCTTACTAGATATATTTTGATTATTCTTGCACGCTTTCTACATATGTAGCTGTTATGTTTAACAACAATTTCAAAATTTAATTAATTACATTATTTCAACATTTTATTTTAATGTCAGCAGTTTTATGGTCGAATTTCATTCAAATATTTTTGTGCATTTTAAAAAGGCTTACTAGATATATTTTGATTATTCTTGCACGCTTTCTACATATGTAGCTGTTATGTTTAACAACAATTTCAAAATTTAATTAATTACATTATTTCAACATTTTATTTTAATGTCAGCAGTTTTATGGTCGAATTTCGTTACAGCAAGTACCCATGAACATGAAATGTGAACTTTAATTGCTGTTTAAAGCTCGCCATTAGTTTTAGTAACATTACTTTGTTGTGATATATGTATATACATATAATAAGGTATGCGATATATCGTTTTTAGACTCGAGTGAAATAAATTTATTTCTTTACTTTAAAAAGCTTTTAAGTATGTTTTTAATTCAAAATTTCCACTCACGCTTGAAATTTAATTCTTGACATTATTATTTTATAAAGCATAATTAAGATGTGTGTCAAGTGCATAAGCACTCAAGGGTGGTACTCGAAAACACATTTTAACACAAAGTGGTAGCGACCAATAAAAAGTCAAAGTTGTGCAGGGCGCAGCGTGTGACGAAACTGACAGATAGGACGATAATGTAGGAAGTTAATGACATGAAGAAGGTTAAAAGCATAGAAGTGAAAAGGGACGGCGGTGATGTAAATTTATCAACATACAAACTTACAAGTAGATATGAAATAGTATTTACATTTTTATATGTATGTGTGTAGTAGGTGGTAGTTTGTAATAAAAATTCTACATAATTTGGAGTTTTTTGTTAAACGTACACAAGACTTTGACTCTCATCTTTGAATAAAGCGGTGGGACTTACGATTAAGAGTTAAAGAATTTTTAGTTACTATAGTCGGCCAACCGTTTCTATATCATTTAAGATAATATTGGATTACTAGAGTTAAAATTTAAATATATCCGAGCATATTTTATCTGGTTCAAAAAAAATATTTATACTAATTTTAAGGCTATTAAAAACTTAACAAAAGTTATTCTAAATCTTCAAAAAATTCTCAGCACAAATTAGGCATTCAACAAATTGCTGGCTCTCAAATTCTTTCTAGAAAATGCTACATTATTAAAAGCAACTTTCTCATATAAAATGTATAACAGAGTTTTAGTTTATGACTAAAGTTTAAAGCAGATCTCCAAAAAATCAATTTGACTAACAGCAAATGTGTGGTGCTCTTTTCACTGGCAACTTTTTTAAGAACTTAGCTAGTTATTTCATTGCAATCTTTTTATAAAATTGCATAGTTCATCCTTGCATAATTCGTTTAGTGAAGAAACTTAGATTCTATATTCTATTCTGCAAAATGTTTAATATTTGCGTTTGATGCCAAGTTATATATGAAAATGCATTATATAAGCGACTGCCATAATCTTCAACAGAATCTTCGAAGGTTTCAGGAATGATGTACACTAAACCAACTTTATTGAAATATTAAAAAATGCTGCGTTGTTTCATATATGAAAAAGCTTTTCTGATCGCTTAACATTAAAGGCACTCTACGCCTCTTTAATTCGAAGCCACCTAGATTATCGTTCATTGATTTGGAACCCATTCTATCAGTCATATGTAAGCCAAATCGAAGCAGTGCAAAGAATGCATTATATAAACTGCGCTGGCCTAATGGTCTCCCTAAATATTTGGGCAGACGAAAATTACTCGGTCTGCAAATCCTTAAAGACAGACGAATATGTTTTTCATTATTATTCGTTTACAGTCTAACACTCTCAAACATAAAATGTAATGAATTACTAAAATTTATAAACTTTCATACTAATCACCACGATTTGAGACGGGTACGTTTATTCGAAGACAAAATCCATAAAACGAACTATCCCCTAAATGAACCAATGGTAAGATGCATTCGGTTCTGCAACAATTATTCTAACCTAGATTTTAGTCTTAATTATATATAACTTTAAGCAACAATTGTTTGCCATATTGAATTGATTATTCTATATATGTTCTTTATATAGCCTGTAAGATGCATCGGTAGACTGAAATAAATAATAAATCAAATTAATAAAATAAATAAATAAAATAAATAAAATAAATAAAATAAATAAAATAAATAAAATAAATAAAATAAATAAAATAAATAAAATAAATAAAACAAATAAAATATATTTTAATAAGTTAAATAAATAAAATAAAATAAATAAAATAAATAAAATAAATAAAATAAATAAAATAAATAAAATAAATAAAATAATATAAAGTGAATAAAATAAATAAAACAAATAAAATTAATAAAATAAAATAAATAAAATAAAATAAAGTAAATAAAATAAATAAAATAAAATAAATTAAATAAATAAAATAACTAAAATAAATAAAATTAATTAAATAAATAAAATAATATAAAGTAAATAAAATAATATAAAATAAAAAAAATTAATAAAAAAAAATTAAATAATACAAGTAAAGAAGTGGCTAAGTTCGATCGAACTTTATATACCCGGCGCACGCTTTCAGCTAAATTTTTAAATTAACTAGGTATAATCTAACATGTGTGCCAAGTTTAGACGAAGTCGATAAAGTAGTTCAAGACATATACATACATATGATCTCATATAGTCGGATTTCTGGCAGCAATACAACACCACATACTAAACTCAAGATATTGCCCTTCAACATTTATTGAAATGTCCGATTTTTAGTGTTTTCGAAAATTACCGTTATATGACAGGTGGGCGTGGTTATGGTCAGATTTTTTGATAAATATCGCTTAAATAGGCATATTGTATACCAAATTTGAACAAAATCGGGTGGGTGGTTCCAGAGATACACATATGAACTCATAATTTGAGCATATTAGCTTCCATTGCTACGGAAATATAGCAATTTTTGCATTTTCGACAATAGCCGTTATATGGGAAGTGGGCGTGGTTACTGTCCGATTTTGACCATTTTCAATACCAACCTGCTCTGGGTCAAAGACAATCTACCTACCAAGGTAGAAAATCTACTTAGGAGCTAACAAAATCATGTTTGAATTCTGTAAAGTTTCAAAAAAATGTACACAAGTAAAAACAGAACATTCACTAGTTAGAGTATTTGCTTGCTAAACGTTTAAAAAATAATATACATAATAATTGCGAGATATTTCAAATAATGACTTCCAGTCATAGAAGATAATATGTATAAGCTACAAGTTTATTCAGATACATACATATATGCAATATGTAAGTAGTGCTATCGTTAAAAGTTTTTAAATAGATAGATATATTTATATTTCAGCGCACCTTTCATAATGACTGAGTAATGTTGGCAGCTGTTTGAGGCACTACTGAATGCCACAAAAGTTGTGTATCAATAAATATGTAACTACAAAATAAACAGCCGCCGGCAACATTTATTACATGAAACTCAAACTACTCATAAGCTTTGTGTGTCAAGAGATAAGTTGCCAGCGAACTTTATGCCAGCGCTGGCGTTGTAAGTGAATACGAGCATCTCTTATGCAAACATAACCACAATAGTCTCACATAGATATGTAAGTATGTATTTATGCATGTTTACTACTTAGTTGTTGCATTTCATTACAATTGCATATACATATGTACATATACAAATAGCATACATGACAAGCAGATACATGTTTAATCACATACGTACAAAAGCACACACGTACATACAATGTATGCCTTTCATTAGAGCCACCAAGGCGTATACGCGTTCATCAACAATTGTTATTCCGCTTGTTATGTACTTCACGTACTCAATGGCGGCGCAGCAGCCGCAGTTAGTAGTACACATACAAACATGGATTTTCCAGTTAGTTAGTTAGTTACAGCTTGCTTTTAGGCGTTACCTGTGCTGCAAAGTGACATGTGTGTATGTGTGCGTGTGTGTATGTGCACTTCCGCGTAAGCTAGGAGAGTTTTGTAAAATTTACTTCCGTTTCCTGCATAAATTGCGCTCACTAACTATCGTGGCGGGAATTGGCTTGAACGATTGAGTGAGTGAATGAGTGATTTGCGTTAGGGTATTTAAATAATGTTGGCGTAGCTGGTAAATATAGCGACAACTTTTTTTTTTTTTTGATTTTGCATGCAAATTTAATCGAAACTTATATTTTAAAGTTATGAAATTTTTCTGAATTTTTAAGTGTTTGCATTATAAATAAGGTGTTTTGTTTTGGTTATCGGCTTGTGAATTTTACTTTATGAAAATTTTAATAAATTATAATTTATTCATACTTAGGAAAGCACTTAAAAGAGGAAAAAACCTAAAAGATGCAGTGGCGAAGAAACTAACAACACAAAAAGCAAGTAAAAACACACAGCAAAATTTTAATTTAATCTGATGAGAAAAATTTTAAGGCTAGCGTTTCTAAAGAAATTTGGCCATTCAAATCTTTTTCGCTAAAATTTCTTTTATTGAGTTTTTCAAAATGCTTAAATATTTTAAACACTTAAAATTAAAAAAAAAAAAAAATAATTAAATATTCTAAATTTATAAATCAACGAACGCTGAAAAAAATTTGGAAATAGTAAGCTTGAAAATTTTATTAAATTTATAAATGGTATTTTTTAAAGAAAAATATGTAGATATTTCCTCTTCAATATACTTTTGTCTAATAAAAAAAGTTTTCGAGTCAGAGATATGAGCACTAAATTCAGTAACGATTCATTTAGCGACCTTTAAAAATTTGATTATCAGTCTGAATTGGAACCTTAAAAAAAGGAAATTGTATCAGAAATTATTAGCTATTTCGTTGCTATTTTTTTTTCTTAATTTAAACCCTAAACATCCCTAATTTAAAACACTTAACAGCAATTGACTTTGGGAAATCTTTTATAATACAGCACATTTTTTTTTTTAATATTTGAATTCTTACATTTGAAACTCATTGTCTGGAATTTTTTCTGTTTTTAATTGCAAATAACAAAATACCTATTTTATTACCTCACTCCTTGAGTTTCCCTTGCGTTCTCACATACTTAAGCGCATTTCATATTCCCTACTGTACTTTACTATTAAAAAGGTTTGTCTATCAATTAGTCAAACAAGAATTGTGTGCCCTCGTGTGTGATATACATACATATGTATAAAAGATAGAAATATTTGCATATAACAATGATGTAAGCGTAGTCGCATATGGCTAATTTCTGATTATCTACACATATTTTAGTCAATATTACTCTCACTTGCCAGACTGGATGAGATGCGCATGGGGACAATTAACAACTACTACGCAACTAAGGTACGAGTACATTGTCATTTACGCAATCATATCAACAAAGAGCAACTAATATTCTACTCTTAAACATATATTTATTTATACCCTGGCGTATTTAATAACAACATTCTAGTTTATAATTTACACATTGCGTGTCGCAGCTGTGCAATTTCTGCATTAACTACCAACTTAATAATGAATGGAAATGAGGAGGCGTAAGCAAATTTTTTTTTTTAATTTCCTTTAATTATGCGCACACGTAAGCCCATCTGTATTGTATTCATAAATGTATTACGTCAATCTCATCTTAAACTTAAACCAATTTTCTATTATTGTTGTATTTACAGATATGAAATATGAAATGAGTGAAAAATTCCACGCAACGGAACTATTAAAGGGAAACTCTTCAGCATACGACTAACATATTTAACTAAATACTCTGGTGAAAACAGAGAGAGACTGATTATGATTAGTGCAGCAGACTTTCGCTCGGAGAGACGGAAAGAAGTCCACCGACATTTCGTAAGCCGAACAAAACCACTAGTTATAATTTAAGTCCCAAAGAAGTTTAATTAATTAAGAGTTGACTAAAACATGCGAATTTAAGCATAAAACATTAACAAATAACTGGCTATTTAAAGGGGCCACAAAACAGTATACTCGAATATTTTATATAGCTTTGAATTTAAAAAAAAATTTTTTTTAAGTTTTTAAAACAATTTTTTAATGTTCTACACATTTTGAAATTTTATTTTAATAAAAATCTAGCTATTTTAAAGTGTTTCAATACGGCAAACCCGAGAATTTTCAAAAACTTTGAAACATTTCAAATTTTTATAAAAATTTGTATAAAAATATTTTAATTTTTTTTTTTTTTTCTACAAACTTTGTAAAGCAAAGCGCATAGCATGGAAAGCAAACATATATTAATCAATGCGAACGCGCATAGTGAAGAGCATAGCGTCGATAGCGCAAAAGAGCATAGCGACGAAAACAAAATATTTTGAAATCGCTCCTTCTCATATTAGGTCCATTCGTTTACTTTTCCTGTGTAAGTTCCTAAAAAGTGTCAAAATGCAAGAGAGTAAGGTAAAAACGCTCTCTAATAGAGAATTACAGCAAAAAGTACGGGAATGCAAAAAACCATTTTTTTAGACCAAGAAGCGAATGTCAGAATATTTATACAAAAAATGGAAAGAAATAATTTTTACTGAAATCTTAAACTTTTTACACAAATTTTGTAATTTTCTTTATTTTGTGCTTTCAAAACAATACTGCTAACAGCTGATTTTGACACTTTTTGGACATTTACAGGCAAAAAAAATTCTGACGAAATCCTGTAACTTCGGACAAGAGTCGCAGTTACTCTCTCAAGTGCGCTCTCAGTTACAGTTTTTTTTAATAAGGGAATGCTTTTTAAACTAAATACTGTAAAAAACTGTAAAAAACTTTAGATAAGGAATGGTCCTAATATTTTCATTAATATTAAAATATTTGATTTGATAATACAATATAAATTTGTCGGTGACGCTATAGCTTTGTGCTGGTCAAATAATCTACCTGTGGAAAAAAATAATAAAAAAATAAATATTGAATAACTAATAAGTGCTATTTTGTGTAGAAATTCATTGTGGAATCAAAAGAATGCAATGCATCGAAATACATATGTAGATACGTGCTGGACAAATTATGGGACGAAGTTGCATAATAAAATATAATCAAAGGTTTCAATTTTCATACGAAATTAGTATTGGAATTTCTACGGATTACTCCGTTGCTCATTGAAAAGTTGGTGAAATTCTCCATGCTGTCTCCTGCTTTTATTTATGGAATAAAAGCTGCAACTTATTTTCACTTTGCGCTTTTCACTCATTTTCATTAAATACAAAATTTTTAGCGAGGTATTTTCTAATAAAAACAAATCCATTTTCAACGAAAAACGTAATTTGACTCGACAAAAGCGAATTTTTAAATGAATTGTGCTCTTTCGACGCTATGCTTGATGCTCGACTATGCTTTGAGCAAATCGATGCTCTTTCGACGCTATGCTCTTCGCTATGCTCGCCGCTCACCGCTCCACTATGCGCTTTGCCTAACTTGAGTTTGAACGGTTTTTATTAGCGAAAAATTTTTATTTTAAATACAAAATAATGGATGGTAAAAAATATTTTTAATATGCGTTGATCTTATCATATTGCCGCACACTATACAAATGGATATTCATATATATGTATGTGTGTATATACGCAATCATATACATACATACATTTTATCAAAAGCAACATACATTTAGTGCATTTTGCAGTTTTAATGACTATAATTTTAATAATTTTATTTTTTATTTTTACGACAGATTTTAATGTATGTAACGTCACGCCCTCGTATGTATGTATATATATATGTATGTAGTACTTAACACAGTTTCTATGGTATTACTGTAGATAATCATAGTGCGTGTGACACAAAAAGTCGGTAACAACTTCAACAGCAGCATCAAAATCAACATCATCAACGGTAAAACCAAGCAACAGCAACTCAAACAAAAATATACCAGCCTTTTATGAATAATTTTACTACTCAAAGAAATATGTGTGTAAATATATGTGCGTATATGTAAATATACACTGGTAGCAAAAATATTATAAACGCTATACATTGAATGTTTTTCTTATTTTTAACCTCAAAACCAAAACAAATAAATAAAAATTTCAAACTTTTATAACAAATTCCAAAACTTAAAAAAATATATATTTTGACGGTTCTGTTTTGTTAAATTCAAGTTTCAACTATCTACGACATTTCTTTAATTTTTGATAATTTGTTAGCTGCATATTCGAGGCATTTTTTTTCTACATATAAAAGAGTTCCGATCATACTTTGTATAAAAGAAAATTCACAATATCAACAGCTAAAAAAATATCAAAAATCAACGAAACTTCGCAGTCACTTAATTATTCCATTAATATTTATTAAACAAAAAATCAATAAAAAAAAATAAACTTTTGAAATTTTGCGATAATTATATTTCTTAATAAAGATGCTCGTTCTATTATTTTTTTCATCGGCATAAATATATTAATGCGGCCTATACGTTTTAAATTAAAAAAGAAGAGCGGCTTAAGAAATTTTCCTAGTGAAATTTGAAGCATTTCTAGAATTAAATAATACAAATGCCATAGCAATGCTTTAAAAATAATTTTGAAACTGTAAGTACACAAGTAAATATATATATTTCGAGAAGAAACACACAAAAACCAACCAATCCTGTTTAAAAAAAAACGCACAATAGGTGGCGCCGTGGTCGAGATATTTATAAAAAAAACTTTTGTGTTAATTTTTTTTGACTGTTTTTGTGCATACTTCGACAAAAAAATGTCTTTAATAAAATTTAAAATTTCCCATTTGGTTTATGATTTTCTAAGTTTCCCTAAATTTGCAGCTGTTCTCAGCACAGAACACTAAGCCTTTTGAAGCAAAATAATTTTGCCTTGTAACAGTTATGTTAGAGTAGAAAATGTGTCCGCCTTTAGATTTAGAAAACAACTTTTGGTTGCGGACGTACAAGTAGATAATATGTCAGCAAGTCATGAAAAATGAAGTTATGTTCAAATTTAGTAATACTATTATTTCTTTTATATTTAAAACTTTAAAGTGATAATATTTGCGATAAGAAAATACCTTTTTCCTTATCTTAAAAAGAATTATTTTTGTGGAAAAACTAAAATCTTTCAGTTTGCTAGGCTAAAATAATTTAAAAAATTTAATATATTAAGTTTAACACAAAAAAATGCTAATCCTCTGCATGTGTAAAAAGCCTAAACTCACTTCTCTTTACACATATCACTTTGCCTCTTGAGTAAGTACATACATATGTATGTACGAGTATGTTTGTAGTATATTTACACATATTGCACTACTTGCGTTTATAGGTTAAACGCTGCGTTGCACTTTTGCACTTTCATTTGCACTCACTTTCACTTTCAAAAGCCTTGTTGCAGTGGCATTTTTTGTTTTTTGTTTTGCTTTATGTGGTAAATATGGTAAATCTCTTACCCGTTGAAGTATCCACACACATATGAGATGAAAAGCTTTGACACCTAACAGACTTTTTTAACAGTTGAAACATATGTATGTAGAATTTTATTTTATTTTTATTTTAAATGGGTTTTCTTAGCGCACATGTGTTTAGGATTTCCATCAAATCGCGTCACTCGTTGATGGTATTCTATTTATGTAACTTCCAGCAAAGGATGTAGTGAAATTAAATCAAAACATATGGTTTTCGTATACTTGCAGGACTATATATAAACTTATATAAATAGAAGTAGATACATAAGTATGCGGTTGGAACATATTAAATTGTTTGATGATTTTTTTACACCAAAACACTTTTGCTTTTGGACATTAAAAGCGCGCATTTCTATTTAAAAAAAAAATGCCCTAAAAGGAATCGAGCCTGCGCGCTGTTCTTCTGATCTGGTTCTTCATGATAGTGATCAGTATAATTAGTTCATGTATTGAACTATATTTCCAAAAATATGAGAAAGTTGTAAAGATCGAAAAAAGATCGAAAGACGTTGCTTGCACTGAGTGATAAATTTACAACCGATAGGGGGTTTGAGTGTCGGTCATCTGCCAATAGATATCTTCAATAAAGCAAGTACTTATCAGAGTACTTTCACACTCAGGGAAATTGGATTTTGAAGGGAGTGTGCGTAATATTTATTCCTGCAAAATGACCGTCATTGGCAGTCAAGTAGATTTTATCTTTGGCACAGCTTTCTTCGATAAGACCTTTAAATAATACAGGTATTATAGAAAATATGATTTTTATGAAGTATTATTATTTTTTTTCGGATAGATGGCGCAATACCAGTCCATAGCATTTCAGCCCTGAATTTTGCTGTGTTTTTCAAAGGTTCTTTAACTCTACAGTGCTGCTTTAATTTTATCAACCGCAGAAGGTTGATATTTATGCGGTCATCCCACAGCATCAAAAGTTCTGCAGACAAAATATAAATGAACAAATTGAGTTTTTCCAAGTCAACAGTTGATCATGTCTACTCAGTTCTTTGGAGAACTAAGAGTCTAACAGACTTGAGATATATAAATAGATAGCGTTTGCTTCGATTTTTTAATACTACGGTTTGTAACTGTTTCTACTCTGCCTTACTGAATTCTCATATTTCCTCTTTTCTCTTTATTTCTTTTAGGGTAATGGCGCCAAGTCATCATAAGAACCATATAAAGAGCTGGTTTTAAGGAAACCTTTTCGTTAAACATTTAAAGATGACAAATTAGATATAATATAAGATTTCGTTTAAAATTAAACACATCAAAAAATATATTCTTAAGTACATTAGATACCAAACACACAAACCAATCACATAAAAAAACTGATTCTCTAAACCAAACAAAAAAAATTATAACAAAAGACGTGGGGCGAGGTCAAAAAGAGTAACTGACATGTACAGACAATTCGAAAGTGGGTCTATAAATAAACATAATTTATTCACCTGAAATGTAAAAATCGCATCGTGTATTTATTTTTAATTTGCTTTAATTCGAATATTACCACACGAATGATTATAATATGCATAAATATTAAAAAAAAAAATGAGTAAAAAATTTAATTTTTTAGTCAGCTAAAATAGTATCGCCTAACATCTGCGTGAGTTAAAAAGCTTTGCGAAAAATGATTGATGATCAGTGAATTGTCGACGACACCAGGTTTTAAAAAATGGCCGATACAAAACCCAAAAGAAAATCAAACAATTGAGTGTAAAAAAATAGCAAATCGTTTTGTATGCAACAATAGAAACACGACCTATGCAAACAAAAGTAACTAACGAGCAAAAAAAAAACGGAAGGAAAACAAAAGAGAGAAAAATAAAAGACATGCAAAAAAGAAGAAAAATACAATAGGATTTCTAATGTTTGATGATTGCGTGTGGGAAGGTAAAATAAAATTCTTGTTGAAAATCGCGTGCTATTGTAACTTACGTATAATGCACAGAACGTATACACTAATGTACGTCTACTTTTATACACAAACAAAAATATAAGTATATACATAAGTACACAAATGACAGCACGTGCGATTACGAAGCAAAGGATGCGCAAGAAAAGGAAACGAAAAAACCAACGAAAATATAAAAATAAATCGAAAATAGTAAGCGCAAAAAATTCTTTTTGTAGGCTAGAAAAAATGCAGAAAAAATAAGTACAAATAAAAGAAAATGTAAAACTGGAAAATAAAAAAAAAATCGACTTGAAAAAAAACGAGACATTTCACAAAGAAAACACACAACGCTGGCGTATGAAATTGTGGTTGTGGCCTTTGTATGGCGTCGCTGAAGAAGAAAATTACAGGTTTACAATACCTAGATTTACTGGCATATTTCGAACTTGTGTGCTGTATGCATGCAAAGGTTTTGAGTAGACGAATAACGACGTTGCTACGACGCCATAACGTAGAGAAAAAGCACTTGAAAAGACAAGCTGATAGTGTTCACTTATGCACGAAAGGATATGCAACTGGGCAGGTAGTTACAATCATTTTGAATGGCAGCAGCTGTACGTGAATGGAAGTTCATTTTTTTTTTCAATTTAATACCAAATGAATGCTAGAAGTATAAGCATGCAATAACTTTACTTTTGTAAATATTAAAAGAGGCATTTATTAAATAGGCAGCACTACACTGGGGTTTGCATACCCCCTTGCACTTTCGGGTTCACTATTAACTATTCTTATAGATATGTATGTACAGTTAATTTTTTAAGTTCCTAGCTCGATGGTAAGTCCGAGTTCTCTTAAAGAGTGGTACATATATCTTTGCATTCGACACACACCATCTCTTTGTCGATTTTGACAGCCGTTTTTGACAGCACGAATAGAAGTTGCCTGTACGACGCTATGTCTAAATTTGGAATCCCTGCTAAACTAATACGGCTATGTAACGTCACTCACGTTGAGCACAACATTTAGCTCCGTCAAAGTTGGGAAGAACCTCTCCGAGCCGTTCGAGACCAAACCAGTGGTACTATATGTATAAAACAAAAGTACGATACTGCTTGCGTATGCGAATGATATTGACATCGTTGGCCATAAGAACAGGGCCGTCAGTGCAGCATTTTCCAGTCTAGAGAAGAAAGCAAAAGAGGTTGGTCTGGTAGTGAATTTTCTGTTGACAACTACAATTTGGAAGTAGTCATCCAGCATGAACACCAAAAATAATGTCAGTCTGGAAATCAAGCGAAGAATAACACTTGCTACTTTGGGCTCGGTGGACAGTTGAAAAGCAGAGCCCTTTCTTGACGAACGAAAATCTCGCTCTACAAATCTTTTATCATGCCCGTCCTTTTATATGGCGCATAAACATGGACGATGCTAAACAGCGATGAGCAGGCTTTGGGAGCTTTCAAGAGAAATGTTCTTCGCAAGATTTATGGCCCCTTCGCATAAGCGACGGGTACCGAAAAACATGGAATAAAGAACTGTATGAGTTGTATAAAGATATGGACATAGTTCAGCCATAAAAATGCAACGACTGCGTTGGCTTGGCTCTGTCGTTCGCATGAATGATGATGATCCTGTGAAGAAGTCCTTCGAATCGACACATATGAGTGAGCAACGAAAGCAAGGGCGCCCAAGAACACACTGGGGAAGGACCAAGTGCAGAAGGACCAGTCTACGCTTGGTATGAATAATTGGCGTAACCTCGCGAAGGAGAGAGGGAACTGGCGAAGCTTATTGATCTCGGCCCAAACCAACAAACGGTTGTTGTGCCATAAAAGAAGAAAAAGATATATGTCTTCGCATTAGAGAGCACTTTCGGGCCAACAGAATTACTCCTCTTACTCTTTGTTTGGGCTCTAAACGAATGTGAACCCCCAAGAGTTCCTTTCGTGCTAAAAAACAAACAAGAGTGCTCTTAAGTCATCAGCTCTAGTTCAAGTAAAAAAAAAAAAATTTTAACAAAAAGCATTTAAAAAAATAAATTAAGTAACTAGCATTAAAAAAAAGAATCATTAATAGCCAAAAGCATGCGCTATACATTTATTTTGCCAATACTCATAAAATAAGTACGCAAAATAAAGAAACTAAATCGAAAATTGAATGCCACACGCTTGAATGGGAAGCAAACGGGCGTGTAAGCCATATTGGCGAAACGCTCATCACTCAAAATGTTGCTGCATCATTCACAAACAGCTGATTAAGATGTCACTTTGGCAGACAGACAGACATGCGAGCATGTGTGTACGGATGTGCTAAATCTATTTTTATATGGCAAAATAGCACACTCACTCTCACAGAATATTTATTTATGTGCATTTGTTTGTTCTCACTGTTTGTCGTTGTGTGTTGTTTTTATTTTTGCTTGCTTTTTCTTTTTTTGTTGCCAATATGCAATTAAGCAGAGACAAGTTTTTTTCTTTTTTTTTTCAGATATATAACGAGTAAATGTATCTACACTGTAGGACACTGTGCTGATTAAACAGAAACAAAAGCAGAATCAGATTTAGAAGCAGCAGCAGCGTCCGACACCTTTTGCTAAGCGGCCACTGATCGTCTGGCTGAATGATTCCATTTACTTGCTTGTCACTATTCCTGCTGTGATCTTTAACTACAATTAAATTTATGTAGAATATACATTTGTATTTGCGGCAAGCTCATGGCTTCAAGGTGTGCGAAATGTTTGTGTCATTAACACGTCATCTACCCTTGAACTTACATGCACACAGCTGGCTGAGTTGCTTGATATTTTCTTTTTAATGAATTTACAACTGACAGCAAAGTAAATTATTTACTTGATTGAGTTGAATGATGAGTTGTGTGTGTGTGTGTTTTTTTTTTATTCTTTTGTGCGAATATTTTGTGTGGGTGCTCAAACAGTTGAGAGAGATGCTTTTAATTTATTAAGCATCTTATTAAAAAAGGTAGTGAAAAAGATGCTACTCGATCTATTTTAGTCATTTATGTCTGCACAAAAGAAGTGAATGTACATAAACAAAGGAATTTACTTTATTTCTGTTACAATTATTTCCAAGTATTTAGATATTCGTAGCGATGTCTACTCAACCTTCATTTGTGCGCGCGCTCGCTTTTGTTTTGCTTGGTTTTTGCTAAGTAAGTAAGTAAGAACCATAAAGAAATTTAATTAGCTCTTTCATTTCAAATACAAATGCATTCATTGACGAATTTATTTAAGCTTTGAAACGCAATCCGTTCTAATACTACTACTTATCCGCCTACACATATAGCACACATACAAGAGTACATACAATAAAACTAATTGCGTTTATAAAGCATATACCGTCTATTCAAAAATTATAGCACAACCACATATTGACACGATTGGGCAATTTATTTTAATTTTAATTATTTAAAATTAATATTTTATAATTTTATTGAGCTCAAGGCCAATATCAATTATTAAAAATTATTTTTCAATTAAAATTTCATTCGTTATCCTACAAAAATCAAAAAACCGTTGTAAAAAATATTAAATAACAAAATCTCATCAAAATTTCGAACTTTAAAAAAGAATTTGAATTTTTTTTTGTAGCTCATGCAAGTTTCAAGCGCCTACAAATTTCAACTGATTTTTAACAGTTTTTATTGTCGCTCTTCCGCAATTCCTTTCATATAAAAAATTAGAGAAAATTGCCGTAAATTATTTTCAATTTAATTCGAATATTTAAAGCAATAAATTTATTGATTTAAAAAACACAAATTTCAAACCTTAAAACGGTTTCTGGATTTTCTCTTTCTTGTCCGACAAGTTGGAATGCAATAAAACTTGATTGCGTCTACTTATAATCTTGACTATGCAAAGGAGACAATTTTGAAGAAGCTTTAAAAGGAAATAAATTTACAATAAATTTGTGCACTCGCTGGGCCAGTCATGCACAAATTTACTTGCATTACACAGTACAACATTTTTCAGTTCATTGATTGCCAACTCAATTCTGAGAACTGTATGTGAAATTATACCCAAAAAGAACAATTTCTGCATCATTCGTTTTGTCTTCTTACCTGCCAAAATATTTTTAATATCGATTTGAAGTTAGTACTGACGTTAGTACTATCGTATATATTTTTGAAATTCATACCTTTACTCACTAGACTTGAAACTTATTTCCGTTTTGTATTTCATGCGCTTATTTTTAACTTGTAAACTGTTGCTTGTATAGGAAAACAATATATGAACAGATTAAGGGAATTGTAATTCTTAATTTTTTAAAATTTATTTGAACTAAATCGTGCTAGTGGCTGTCGAGCTATGTCAAACAACAGGGCCTAAAACGTGATAAATTCCCCTATACGATAGTACTAACTTCAAATCGATATTAAAAATATTTTGGCAGGTAAGAAGACAAAACGAATGATGCAGAAATTATTGGTCTAATTTCACATACAGTTCTCAGAATTGAGTTGGCAAATCATGTGTTGTACTGTGTTATTTATAACCTTAAAAAATGACTTTTCAGTTTTTATTGAGCATTCAGTTCCTTTTGAATGTATATTCACTATGTTTTCTACTTTCGCTAATTGAAGAGAGCAACAACACCAACAACACCACAAACTAAGAAACTTTGTAATTTTGATAGGAAACCATTCAGAGATATTTACTAATTTGATGATATAAAATTAAACAGCTTATTTCAAGCAAAAAAAAAACACAGGCAGGTGTTGCCACAACAAATTACATGAATTTTTAAGTACACTTACAACAATTACACTGAGTACACAAAATAATGTTAAAGGCTTTTAATTTTTATGCACAGTTTTAAATTAATTTTTGAAAGATTTATTGCTTAATTTCGATTTTTTGATTACAGTAGAGAATTTAAAAAATTCAAGCGTAAATAATGAACACCCTAACATGCATAAATACATTTATATTTAAGCGTGTATTATTGTATTTATCTCCTTGCATTTACAATTATTTCTGTATATATTACAACTATATCTTTTAATTAGTCTTCTTCCTCTGCCTTACATTTAATCAATATAAATTCTTGTATGTACTCATTTGTCGGATAACTTTGAATTGTGTGCTAGTTCGTTCTTTTTCTATTTTATTTATTTTACTCATTATTTGTGAAACAATAACACTAATACAAATAAGCTGGCGAAGTAGAGCATACTCGTATGTCTGCTAAGTTTTTCTTTCATTCATGCATTCAAGCATAATCGAGCACTTTTAATTAAAAGCTTATACAATAAATAACTAATTAAATGCTTATCGATTTTGTTCAAACAAAAGCTTTTCTGCAGTGAAAAGTTGTATAAATTAGACAATTGATAACGAAGTGTATGGATTCTAGTGTTTATTTCAGGGCTGCTCAACAAACGAAACGATACCGTTTTGTTTTGTTAACGAGCAAAATTAACTTAACGAAATGAGTTTGTTGCGTTTCGGCGCCATGTTATCAAAACGAAATCAAATCGTTAATGTTGCAACGTTATAAAATTTCCGTTTTCGTTAATTTTAATGTGCCTAGAAGTATGCAGCGCTTCTGTTTGCGCCTGTTTGCGACGAGTGAATCTCCAGCGTTTTTCTTAACGTTTTTCTTAACGTTTTAACGTTAACGCCAGCATTTCGGTTAAAAACGTAATGAAATTTATTATGATAATTGCTTTAACGATAATATTTGGAAATGTTTTAACCGAAACAAGAGAAAACATTTCGGAACGGTTTAATTTAACGTTAAAATGCATCCTTGGTTTATTTTATTTAAGTTAACATCCGTTAATTTTGCCGCTGCATGTAAAGTACTCGTTCTAAATTAACCTTCAGATGATGTTTGGAAAGCGTTTTCGTAAAAGGAAAATCAACTTCAACTCAAATTCTGTTCAATTCGGTTCTTAGGTGTTGAACTCAAGTTCACGACTAAAAAAATTGCATGTGAATTCTGCCAACGTTGTTTAAGTAGCAATTGAATTCATTTTAACCTTTAAAATATGAACATAAAAACTATAAAAATATATAATTAGTTATATGTATGTAAAAATTTTTTCACAGCAAAATTATTGGCACATTTTCAAACAAAACTTTAGTTTAATGAAAATAAAAAACCATTAACTTTTCTATTCTGCCGATTCTCGCAAAAATTATTGCTTGATTATTGTGGTAACTTTGTGTGGTCTATTATATATTCTATGCTATATTTTTCAATGAACCATTTCAGTTAACATTTTTCAAATATTTTATTACAAATTTTTTTATTCAATAATGCCTCCTAACATATATGTATGTACATATGTAGTAGCTATCACCTCCAAAATAAACACTTATGCAAATATAAGCAATTATTTCAATAAATTTCTTATTTTCAAAATTTTATATTTATTTTAATTACTATTATACAAATAATATTGCGATGCTGCTCATTAATTTTCCTAGCAATTCAGCTTGATAAGCTAACGTAATGCTCTGACTGCGAGAATTTACGAAATAATTTTATTTATTTCCACAATTGGTCATCAGCTGCGCACCCGCGTGCATTCTTAAGCAGCTTTGTGGCTCTTGCTATGATTTATTTAATTAAAAAGCATTAACAAGGTTGGCACAAACTAATAACGAACAAGCCACCCATTTCATTGTTAATACTCGTATGTACATATACTATATATAAGCATTTATCTTACTTTTTATGTAAATTTGCGCATTTCAATAGCTTTCTATATTCTCCCTCCCTCTCAATATTTTTCTCTCTCTCTCTGTCGTTCTCTTTATCTGCAGCACATTAGACAGGCAGTCAGTGAACGTTTGCTTTACTTCCTTTTCCCTGATGATGTGCCGTGATTAATGTTAATTAATTCTGGCATTTCGCTATTTTTATTGTGATTTGCCTTTAGAAATTTTACTTGCTTTGGCTTTTCCTTTGTTACGTCTTCCTGCTAAAATGTTGATGTTAATTTGCTGTCATACTTATCATTTAGCTTTTTATCTACATTTGTACATTTTCTATACAAATGAAAATTGTATTATAAACGCGTATATCTGTATCGCAGTTGATTTGCTTGGGAATTGTCCTCTAGCAAATATTGTTTTTTTAAATTTCTGGCCTTCTTCTATTTTTTAACTTGAAAATATAAATTGGTCGTCATTGAAATTTGACAAATGTTTAAGTACGTTTTATCTCGAAGCACATTTAAATTTTGATTAAGATGTGATGGATAAACAGAAGCTATTTTGGTAAGACCTCTGAATTGGGTGACAATTGTCTTACCTGTCGTAATGACATAAGCGTGCACTTAGCAGACAGGGCTTGCAATTTTTCAGCTCGTATATAATCGAAGATCTGCTAAATTTAATACTAAAATCTAAAATATTTGCAAAAGTATACTGCAAGTGTGTTTGATTTAATTGGATGCTTTTACTAGAGCAGTGGCCTCGAAGAGCCGATGAAGTGAACTCAAACTGCAAACGTAGGTCCCTCTATATATTACCATACTATGTAGTCATGTATGTATATACAAACATATTTATTTAGAAACTAACGTGAGCACTTATTCATATTTCATAACTGACAATTCAATTTTTGCCCAACTAAGTGCAGCCAAAAAATATTTCATTTCATTACAAAAGCAATTACAATGAAAAATATGTTTGTACACTTTAGTATTTTGGCTGTAAATCATTGCAAAATATCCATAACAGAGGGCACTGTAAAATACCAACAAATTTTAGATGCTATTATTTTTTTTCAAACAACAACAACGTCAATTGTATTGCTTACCAAAATTGTAGAGTTTCGAACGATCACCCGAAGCAGCTGAGTTACACTGCAACGCTGCTGTGCTTGTCAATTGAAAGTTGAGATACAACTTTTGGCGTTGTCAGCTGCCAATTTGCTGTGATTTCACTTTGGTTTGTTTTGTTTGGCACATTTTTTTTTTATTCCGATTTCACCTTTTCACTACTTTATATTCTATTTGCAAATATCGAACATCAGATTTTGTTAGTTGATTAGTGAGTGCCAACGCACTCGTTCGTTCGCCAGCGGTGCTGTTGCCAAATAACGTGACAAAAACCCCTCCGAAGATTTTGTGCAAAGTAATAAAAATTGTACATTTGAGTGATTTGGTATATAACCAAATCGCATGGCAAAGCAAATACACAAAAACATATTTAAAAAAAAAAAACGCAGTCAGCAGTTAAAATCAGCAATGCTTGTATGAATGAAAGTGAAATATTTGTTTAGGTTTCAAGGTATAATTGAAATTGACTGCAGAATGCAAATAGAGAATTTGCAGAAATTAATTTTGAAATGTAATTCACTTTGTAAAAGTAAATATGAAGTATTATGAAACTCGTTATGTTTTTATTAAAGGAAAACTAGTTATACTTGGTTGGCTGTAGCGCTTTGCAGGTATGAAATAATGAAATAAAATATTTTCGTTTTATGTTTATTTCATAAAGATAGCGATGCAATTTTTAATAAAATATAAATACTTTGTTTATTATATCTATTTGTAATTAAGTTTGTTATAAAGTTTCTTTCTTGGTTGCTGCTGCTTTCGCTTTAAATTCTTTATTACGATTGTTATTTTTTATTTTGTGCTATTGAAAACCATGATTTAGTTATAAAAGGTTTCGTAAATAATGACAGCCAGATTTGGTTATATCTTAAAAAAGGTTGCATTTATGAAGGAAGTAGAAATTGGGAAAAAATGTAATCCCGTTTTGCGAAAAGGTGGTAGAAAAATACAACAAGTTGGTGGTGAAATGTAAACTACATTATAATAAAATATATTTTGAAGAAATTGTCAAATATTTATTTTACACCGGTAAAGACTGTGACGCCTATTAACGTCAATTCAATGTTATTTTGTGATTTGGAAAATAAATTCAAATTGCATAATCATCATCGAAAGCATTTCTTAAATTATCTTTGTACTCTAGAAAAGATTGTCGAAATGCAGTTATCGAAGCGCAGAGCTGGAAATGCCTAAAAACAAACACTACGAATTTGAGAGGCTCCAAACTAGTGTGGAGTCTATTTTTAGGGAAGGGCAGTAGCGGAAACTTAGACATTGGACATGGAGCTATATTTGATCCGCTATTGATCTGCAAAATACCACAAATACGCTACGTATGCGTACTCGTATAAAAGGCATTCGACACTATTTCAATTGAGGAGATCCCAAAATAACTGTAAAGCAAAAAAAATATTTTTTTTTTTCAAATTTTATGCAACAAGCCATTGTTTATTACTTCATAGCTCGCAAAATGTTAGTTCTATCAAAAAAATTATTAAGTATTATTTGTATAGACAAAGTGTCTGAGATTTATAAAAAATTTTTTTTTTTATACAAAAGTTTTTATACCCTTGTTAATACAACAAATCAATTTGCTGAAAAATCATGTTTGCACAATTTAAAAAATTAAAAAAGATATAATGTGAAAAAACGTTTATCAAGGAATAAATTCACCCACTGACCAAATGTGTCTCCTTATAGAACCTGATATATTAATTTTATCGTGAAGCATTAAGCAAACTTGCTCGTTTCTTGTAATATCACTGGATTTTATTAGACATTCAACAAAATAAAAAAATAATAAAAACTCGACTTTCTGTCCTGAAATTTTCATATTTTTGGCTAGCTCTAAGCCAAATATTTGTATGAAAATATTTTTATAAAAAATAATTATTTATTCAAATAAAATTACATGAATCGAAATTTTTAAACTTGTTTTTTTTTTGTAAATCATATATTTTCAAAACAATTAATGATTGTCATTTGTTTTTTCGTCTACTAAGATTAATATTAAAGTTTTGAATATACAATTTTTTTGTTTGGTAAGAGAGCACTAAATTTTTTTTTGTGCATTCATTTAGTTGATAGTTTAACGAAAATTTTTGTAAAAAAAAGTTTTTCCTACAACACCGAGAAGTTAGTTAAATTATTATTTGTTTATTGTAAAATTAATTATTTATAAGCAAATAAAAATTCTTTTACGTAAATCAATTCTTATTTCTATTCCGTTCCGCTACTATTTTTTTGATATACAATCCAATTTTCATTGAAATTCAGCAATTATCCGCAAATATATTTAATTTTAAAAACAAAGGTACCCAAAAGAAGAAAAAAAATATTAAAAAAGCGTTTAAGGGTATTACTTTGATCCTATTAAGCTACCAAAATAAGCTAAAAGACATACTAAAATCCATTGATGCAATTGAAAAAAATAATTTTAACGAATAAGACAAAGTCAAACAGCCAAAACAAAATGAATCAGTGATGTCAATTTTTTATTTTTTGTAAAAAATTTAACTTTCTACCACAATTTTAAAATATTTTTGAAAGTTCACACATGCTTAGAAAATGCACCTATGTTAAATAAGATAGACCACCTGTTACGTGTGAGGGAAAAGCTGCTTAGTTATCCAACCTTTTATAATTAAATTATGACTGCAAACTTAATTTTATTAAATAAATTAAACGTATATTTTTAAATGGTACCTAAAATTTTTCATTGATCTTATGAACATTTTTTTTGTATTAACTTTTATAGCAAACAAACTATTCGGTTAAAAATTTACACAGCACTACTTTAATACAAGCTGAGTTAGCTCTGAAAATCTGTAGCGAATTACCTCGGTAGCCTAAAATTTAAAAAAATCAGTTCTATCTATTTTTCTTTACTTCACTTTTCTTTCCGTTTTTTTTCATAAAAATAAATTAAGATTGACATGTAGAAGAAACATTTCGAAAACTTAATTTAAGAAACTAAATTTAAATAATTGTAATAGTAAGTTTTTTACTTAAAAAAAAAAAAAAAATTTTATGGATTTGTACGAATTTTAAAATATACTATTAATGCTCTAAATTGGTTTAATGGCTCTATCTCTGAACCACAAAAATATGCTATTAAAGAAAAAAATTAATTTGTTTTTAATTGCAGCCCGCTCTCAATCCGTCTCTCCATTAGCGAATGCTTTCGAAATGCTTTATGGCATTTTAATTATTTACACGCTTCATTTGTTCGTAAATACTTGAGGGTCGAGTTCATTATAATGCAGAAGCAGAGTGGATAATGCACACAGTCGGTAAGGCGTCAAGTCAAAATATCACAATTTCAGAAGAGATAAATTTAAAAAAAAAAATATCTATTTAGATAGAATTTAGCGTGAAATGAAGGCACGTGAAGGGAGAGGTGATTTTTTTTTAATAACAAATTGGCAAATAATTCGCACTTTTCTTGAAGATACATTTGCAAGTATTTTTTTTTTTTTGTATGTAGTTTCAAAAATTATATATTTTGAGTTAAAACGCTTTTTTAAAGAATGTAGAATGAGACATACACACACAGCATACAAAAAAAATATATGCACCACTTCAATATGCACATATGTTTGTATAGCATACGAGTAGTTATTTAACAGTTAATTGTTGTCAAAACGCATGCACACGTACAACAAAGCGCGCACTTTCGAAATTTGTGCTAAATATTGCTCATCCGCCCGCACAACATTGATGCACTTTGTATTTTGCGCTTTCAACTTCATTTCACATCCATGCGAGTATATTTATTGATGTATGTAGATATGTAAGTAGATAGACTTATTCTCCTGCATGCCATTATAAAGGATTTTTTTTTTTCTAGCAATTTCATTCACTTTTGTACGCCTGATTAATTAGTGCGTACAACTCAATTGATTTGTGTACTCGTTTGTTTGATTAATATCAAATTGGTCGCCTTCATTCAACAACAACATTTGCTTCACACAATTTTCGCTAAAATGCAATTAATGAAGCGTTTTTTCGCATGCGGTCAGCGCTCATATTTTTGAGCGCCTTGTTAAGAGGATTATTTTTTTGCATAAATTAAAATTTCTGGTTGTACAAGGAATAAAAATAATAATAAGTAGTTTTGTTCATTTGCGTTTCATTTACGTTCACATGCCAGTGTAGTATTTATATGTATTTAATACTTTATTCACTTTGCGTTAAGGAAATTTGTTTTGTAAAATGTAAACGCAGATTTCATTTTCACTACCTGCCTTTGTGGTCGTTAAATCACCTTCTTATTTATTCAATTTATCTAATTGCAAAAGGTATGCATTTTAATATTTATTATAGCTATTTGTTTATTAATATTTCGATAATTTTCTGAAGCAAAAAATTTCATTGTAAATGTAAGTTTTTTAAAGTGGAATATAATGCAACATCCTCTGTTTAAAAAATCGTGTTCTCCTTCCTTTATTTGTTAAAATCCTTAATTATAATCCGATTACCTTGCTGCTTTCTTGTTATCTGAGTAACATCTAAACTAAATTTTGAAAGTTTTGGAAGCTTCTTTAAACGCTAAAATAGGAAATTGATGAACACTTATTTTTTCTCCTATTTTATATCTATTTTCTTTGCTCATATATTCTGAAAGTGAATTTAAGCTGTTCATTAATTTACTTATTTTCAAAAAAATCTCGACCTCAGCGCATTAATTTGCATCAGCTGAGCAGCTATGGCGAGCACATATGTTTAACCATTTCGTTAGCTAAGGAAAATTTTTATTTTAATTAAATAAGGTTTTCAATTCCCTCAAACGTCGATTGTAATAATTAAAATTAAGAAACTACTACCAGTATGCAAATATTACAATACTGTGCGTAGTAAAATCACGACATCAAAAATTATAATTGCTAATTATGAACAAATTATCAAATTTTATAAATTTTATAAATTTTTTTTTTGTTTTAACATTTATTTATAAGGGTTTTCATTGTCATGAATTTAAAAAAAATGGAACAAACATTAATTTTTTACTATATTTTTTTCTAGGCTAATAAAAATGTGAGAAGTACGAGAATGTAAACTAAAAAAAAATGTGTATTTTCAGAAAAATAAAAAAATCATTCAAAATTGTTGAAATTAGCTAATATTTCGACTTTTAAAATATACAAAAATTGTAAATTAAAAAAAAATAAATAAAAAAAGTGAAGTTTTTATATACCGTACCACATTTTTTTTTTAATTAAAAAAATTAAACATTCAACCGAACATGTTAAATGCGAAACATTTTCATAAAATCGAGTCATCTCCCCTGTTACGCATACAATGTTAAATATAGTGCAACTCAACTTTCACTGCTTATGTAATCCGCGCGAAATTGTATAAGCACGACCCTATCTTCTGAGGTAACGCTGTCAACGAACTCTTGTTTTTAATTAACCTAAAAATCCACATATGCTGTGAAATGTGAACGTATTCTGCCATTTACATACAAACGAATATGATATACACACACACACACACACACACATAATATGAAGCCACAAAGGCAAAGCCTACACGAAGCGAGGCTGAAGTGACTTGTTTTAAGTGACCTGCGTTGGCATTGCAAGTGGGGTGTGTGAATGTTTATATGTACATACATATGTAAGTATGTATATAATTACATGTGTATTCATAAATACTGAAATTATCTCTTTTAAGACAGGCCGATGTGTATATAGTCGTGTAACATTTCTAACTTTTCATACACCAAAGCAACGCAAGTTCTTATCACCCCAACAAGTGAAGCGTTCTTACGCTAACTGAACAGCCAGATAATGTGTGAATGTTGCTCATACGCCGTGGTGGCACACAAAATGAACGGCGTCATAGCAACCAGCTGCAGCAAATGTTTGCGTGTGAAAAAATGTGGCACAATTTTATTCAAACAAACACACCTACTATGTATGTATGTGTAGGTAACACATATTTTTGCTGTTGTTGTTATTGCTCGCTTGCTTGCAGCTGCGTGTCACATTCAATTGAAGCCAGCGAAGTCAAATTAATCAGTCAGTTCCTGTTTCACATTTTTGTGTTTGTTGCGTTAGTCGTTGGCAATTTTACGATTTTCTTGATTTTCTTATGTGTTTGCTTCTTTTTTTTCTCATTTTTTTGCGTTGTTTTATATGAATGTCATTTT
The DNA here is from genome assembly GCA_963971545.1 of Philophylla caesio. Taxonomy (NCBI): domain Eukaryota; kingdom Metazoa; phylum Arthropoda; class Insecta; order Diptera; family Tephritidae; genus Philophylla; species Philophylla caesio. The sequence continues at coordinate 6,955,333 of OZ020608.1, forward strand.
GTTCACCGCCAACCGTCACATAAGCTAACAACTAAAAAAAAAAAAGAAAAGAAAAACGTATAAAAAAATGCTGAGCAAATAAAATCAACCATTGAAAAAAGCGCGAATCGCATGACGGCCGCACGTGAGTTTCGCATGACACATCAGCCCAGTAGAGTTGGCAGCAGGCAAGCTCATTGACTCGATGACAGGCAGGGCAGAGTGATTGCCTCCGCTGCTTGTGTATGGATTGGTAAGATATCGCAGCAGTCACGAATTTTGCACGGCCCTTGATGTTGAAAAAAACAAACAAAGGTTTGTGGACAATTTGTGTCGCTTAAAGATCGACTGCCACTGCGACTGCACGTTATTATTTCAGTTAATTGAGCAGCATTTAAGTGCCGCATTTTGCTTCTGTCTTTTTGTATCATTTTTGTTGCATATTTAATGACACTTTTATGATGGAAAAATTTTGACAAAGCCTCTGCGACTTGCCGTAAGGTACGCTGTTAGCTTAAAACTTGGTTTTTTTTAAAACTAATAAAGGTAAGAGGATTTTAAGATTAATGTTTTTTTGTTTTTGTTTTATTTGAAGTTACTGCATCCAAACATGTTAACATGTGTGTGTTTTTCTTTTAATAAAACGCTTAGAAAATTCTCTTTTACAGAGTGCAATACTATACACAACAAGTTTGTATCCGCAGCTAAATAAGTTGAAAGCAGTCTGCTTTTGATTTATTGATCATGAAAAGTTGGTTGCCATAAACTAACAGCGTTTAAAATCAGAAAGAAATCAGTAAGCTTTCATTATAACTTAAAACTTTTTTATTCGAAATTCTTTTGTTTTTTTTTTTTGGGTATACAGTTGTGTAGCGCTTTCATTTTTAATAATAAAGTGCAAGTTGGAATAGCCTTGTAAGCTTTCGTTGATTTTTACCAATTTTTTTGCTGACAGTGTTGCATAGGTTTTTCATGGATTTTATGGAGAAAGTTGTTGAAGAGCGTCTACAAAAAAATTGTTAAATATCCACGACTGTTTTCAACCACAAGAATGGCTGCCACGGATATTTATTAAAATATATAGCGACTAAAACCAGTTGCCTATCTTTCCATTGAATCTAACCAACTCTATAATATTTTTCGATTAACGCAAGATAATCAAATCGCTAAAGCGCTTCTAGTATGGGTAAAGATTTATCAAATATGACACTCTTATTAGTGTCAAGCATATGCGTGCCTTGGCGAGCAAACTTATCACATTCGAAATTATCACATATCTCAGTCATCTCGCCGAAAGTTAATTCTAAGTTATTTTACTCAAAGGTATAGAAAAAAAAAAAAATCATGTCATGACTTAATGCAAGTTCGACTGCTACACCCACAATGAAACTTTTATGACCGCCTTATGTCAGCTTGTGAAAGAGACACAACTCTTGCCACACGCAAATATTGCAAACGAATACAAATAAGCATAACCCAATAACCCCAGAAAAGTCTATCAATTTGTAAACTAGCAACTTTACAAAACATCCTTGAACTGGATTTGCTTGCACAACTAAATTACTACAGCGTGTCTTTTTTCAAACTTCAACACACTTACTAATAATATAGAGCAGTAAACTATTCCAATCAATTGTGCAAGGAATACAAAAGCAGTTGTAATGGACAGAGTCTAAAAATGCAAATGAAAATGCTTGAAATGTGCAAACCTCGAAATTATGCCAACGCCATTTCGAAAAATTAATCGCTTTCCGATGCACTTTAAGCAAAGGCCAAATGGTTGACGGCATGCTAGCAATTTTAATGGCACGCGCATGTAGATATGTATGTATGTATGTATGTGTGTTCAAATGTGCATATGTATTTATGCAGTTGTGGGTACATACAAAGTTTAACTATAAATATTTAACTGTGTGCATTTAAATAAAAAAAAAGTAGTAAATAGTTCAATAAACGAAGAAAGTGAATGGCGCAAGTTGCTCAGATCGAGCTGGCATTGGAAGATTGCATAAAAAGTTTAAATTTAGTTCGATATCTGGAAAATTAGGAGGTGATAAAAAGTAGTAATAAATGGGAATAAACTCATATATTTATTTACTTGACTCAAGTATGTTGCAAATTGCAAATGAAATAGAAAATCATATTTATTGACTGTTATTGAGCTCGAGGCCAGTTTATGAATGGAAAAAAAAATGTTTAAAAATTTGATGTGGTTTTTTACACATAAAACTCATGCGACCAAAATAGAATTAGCGTATTAAATAGTAAGGTATTATTTATTGATGTTTTAATCACTTTTTTAATATCCCTCATAACAAATGTTTAAAAAATGTCAAGATCCAATTTTTATAACTATCATTTCGTACATGGTCGTACATACGTGCATACGTACTTGGGTGTTTGACTCGGTTTTTTTAAAGCGGCTTTTTCATTAATTATGGTAAGGATTTTTTGAAATCTGGATTTTTCAAATATCGAATAAATCAGTTTTTTTAATCTCCAAAACCGCTTTTTTGTAGTTGTGAAGATATAGGCTTTGATAGAAATATGGCAACACAACGACTAATTTTATATCCGATATATTTATATATTAAAACAGCAACCACAAAGTGCTTATCAATTAGATAAGACTTATTCGAAATTCAAATAATTTGTAGAAAGAACGCAGCAAATATAATAATAATAATAATCCCAATGGTTTTATCCCTCCATACCCGCCCGACCGACGCGAGGGGCGCTCCGCATGACGCACGGATATATAAAATAAAAAAAAAAATAAAAATTTGTTTGTTTTTTTTTTCATATATGTTGCGCCGAGTCATGAAATGCAGAGGTTTGTTAAGTGTCGAGATCTAAAACTGTTCAGCTACAGAAAAAATGCTCATCAGCTGATCGAATAGTAATATATGTATATGTATGTATGTATTATTTGTTGAGAGGATTGAGTATAGTTTTCTTTATGTAAAAAAGTGAGTCTGAAATATCAAAAGAACCGGAGTGAGAGTTAAAATCCTGACACAAACCAAGGAGTGGCTCATTTAACTAAAAATTACTTTTACATGGCTTCAGAAAGAGAGGTCGGAAATGTCTTGAAATTATGGAGGGAACGTTTAGTTTTATATCGCATTTCTCTGCGACTAGCAAGTGTAGGAAGATTAATGAGTTTTAAACGACTTATATATGGCGGCAGGTTGTACTGAGAATCCCAACGAAAATTTCTTTAAGCAAAAAGCAGAAATTGTTTTTGAATTGACTCTATTCGGTCGAAATGAACTTGATAGCGCGGGTTCCAAACAAAAGATCCATATTCCAGTATGGGACTCACTAACGTTGTGAACAGAGCCTTCGTGATGTAAGGGTCATTGAATTATTTTGACCACCGTTTTACAAATGCATAAACATCCTTGGCTTTGTTAACTGTAACATTTATGTGAAGATTAAAAGTAATAATCGAGTTCATTGTAATTCCAAGATCAACAAAGCTAAACACTTGTTCGCGGTTATGGTTACATATGTTATTAGAAAGTGGTTGAACTGCCCTATCAACAGAATGATACGATCTAAAAAGCTTTACATCATCAGCATACAAGCAAATTTTTGAATAATTTATTACAGAAGGTAAGTCATTTATAAAAAGTAAAAACAGAATCGGACTAAGATTTTATATATTTATACAAATGTCATAAGAGGACAGGAAAACCTTGAAAATTTGTACAATACCGTTTTGACAACAAGTCCTTCTAGCTCGCTCAATTTGCTCAATGAGAAATTAAGTTTTACGATTTTATTTTTACGTTTTGTCTTAATTTTTGTGACCTGCTTATCAAATGGTCATAATTGACACTAGAGGCTTTATTTTGAGACGGGTTTAAAATTGTGACTATATTTAATTTTCCAAAGATTTTATTCATAGAAATAATAGCATTTAGTAACACGTAGGCACATTTATGTAGCTTTTTTTTACTTGGAACAAGAACCGGTTTACTCGGTTTTTTCTTTATTTAAAAATTAAGAACCAGTTTTTTTTCAAATTGCCATTTTTCGAATAATTCGAAAACAGGTTTTACAAAAAAGTTAAATAATCGAACACCCTACTACATACATACATATACATATATGTATATGCTATTGAAGTAGTTAAAAACCAATTTTAATTTTTGATATTTAAAATAAAAATATATATAATATATAATTTTGGCGCGTACACTATATAGCTCAGTGTTCGGCCGAGCTTCTCCTACCATTTGTGGTGTGCGTCTTTATATTATATCACAAATGGAGGGACCTACAGTTTTGTGCCGACTCCGAACGGCAGATGTATTTAATGAGAAGCTTTTTCATGGCAGAAATACCCTCGGAGGCTTGCCATTGCCTGCCGAGGGGTGACCGCTATTAGAAAAAACTTTTTCTATGATTAAGATTTTGCTTGCCCTGACTGAGATTCGATCCTCGAACTCACCGGCATATCGAGTTATAGCACGCACTGCTACCAACTCGACCACAGCGGCAATGAAAATAGTTCTTTGCTATTTGTGACTATTGATAACCTTTTTTTTATTAAGGAAATTTTAATCGATTTTCGAAAACTTTTAACGAAATTCTTGAGCTAAAATGGTAGAACTTATTTTCAATATATGTATGTTATTTGACGTAAAAATTGTTAGCTCAATGAAAGTAGAAGTGAAGATTATTCCTTTGAAGATACCCTATTAAACAATTAAACAAACGAATTTTCGTCAAGGTTGGTTTTAAGACAAACCGGTTTCGGCGTGGTGCCATCTTCAGTGTAATTGTTTTTTTTTTTGGAACGAAAATGACACTCAAGATGGCACAACGCCGAAACCGGTTTGTCTTAAAACCAAACTTGACAAGGAATGACGAAAATTCGTTCCAAAACCAATCATTTCACACCCTGTCGGAAGCAACAACAACAAAAAAAAAAAAATAGTTCTTACCAAACATTATTTCATATAAAAAAGTGGTAAAAATTAAAAGTTGATCTATATTTTATAGTATATCGCTGGTCTTTCTTAAATTAAAACTTTAAACACTTATAAAAAAGGCGACGTTAAACTAAAAAAAAATAAAAAAAATCAGAATTTGAGGGTAAATTCAAAATAAATTAGAAGAGGGTTGCTTCACTGTGGGGGGCTTATACCCTATTTTGGCGAAGTTTTATCCTACAAAATAAAGTGTGCTATGTTAAGCAATTTTTTATTAAAGAACATTTAATTCATGTGTTTATAAATTCAGTTTTTACTAAGTAAAAATTTACTCAATGATTATTCAACTAAAGAGACAAAAAACTATAGTAGCAAAAATTGTACAGTAACCCTTTACAATATTCGAAATGTTATTCATTTGGAATTCTTTGAATTTGAGTCTCCGTAAAACCACTTAGATTAACTAATTTTTGGCTAAGCCACTTATTGCTTGCGAAACAATATTAATTTTGTGAATTTATTTCTTATGTAAACTTTCTGTTCGGGTAGATTTTTCGCTATCAAAAAACAAACAAATATCGAGAAAGAAAATTATAACTTTTTTTAAATTAATTGCGTGCTGTGATTCTTTAGTACATCATTGCTAAATAAAGTTTCAATCGCTATGTGATCGTTCATTATGTTATCTGAAAAGGCTGTACCAAAATTTTGGAAAATTTTATTCGCCAAAATTAAGTCTGCAGTTTTGACCGGGCTTTTGTTCAGTAATTGTCTCAAATTTTTTCTGATTTTATACAAATATTGCAGACGTCTCTAGACGGTGTTAGAAAAGATCCCATCTTTTTGTGTGCTTTGGGCGATGGCATTTCAACGACTAGCAATTGGCCTTGACAGATTGGGCATTTAATTTTCTTTTGGATTTTTTTATGCCACAAATCCAGCGATATAGCGAACAACATTGTCAACATAGATAGACAGTGCGAAGAAACTCTTGTAATGCACATGTCACGAAATACGTACGCATGGAAAGCTATATTTTTTGCTATATCTCTTGTTTTTTTTTAACATAAAAAGCATCTGTGCGACATTTTTGCAATTTATTGTATTCAAAAATTTCACAAAATAAGGGAAAATTCAAAAACTTTCTAAGCGTACCGTCACTGGAATTTCTTTTGAATTCAAGTGTTATTTTTGACTAACGTTTACTCGGTTTTCTTTTTCGTATTTTATATGTCTGTACTGTAATGTTTGCTGACTGCACTTGTTCATACTGCCAATATACAAATAAGTATTATATATATGGCAGTATCACGCTTGTATTTTAAAGAAAATGGGCAATGCCCTCGACAAAAATAAAAAAAAATTGTATGTGGATGTCGTATATACACACATATCTACTTGTATCACACATACAGACATACACAAAAAATGTTTAAAAATCTCCCACCGCGTATAAAAATCGATGCATGCAAATGGCAACCCGCGACCTATCATTATTATCCACACAAGCGCAAAGGCCCCTGTAATTATGCAATCAACAACTCAACCCCCACACAGATGAGTTAGTGTTTGTGTACTCACACCAAAAACCGATGATGCTTTCAACCTCAATAGACTTCATTCGTACAACCATACAAATGCATTGTATCGTGAATTGTCGCTTTTGCTTACGCTTGACGCGTTGACGCAACGCACAAGCTTAGATCGCACAATTTCACCAAAGTTCGATTTTCTTGCGCTTGGCAGCTCTGATGGTCTGGAATGCCGTCATCACCAACATCATCATCATCATCGTCGGCATCAAAAACAGCAACGGCGGTAGCGGTGACATCAAAGCAACTGCAGCTACAATTACAACAACAACAACAACAACAACCATGTTTTACATGGTTAACCTTGCATACTTTTGCACTGCAAAATAAATTGCAAAAAAGTCAACGAATGGAAAAGGACAGCAATGAAAAATGGTAAACAGGAAATGTGTGCGGTTGTGTACAACGCCGGGCGGATGTATGTGTGTGTGTGTGTGTGTGTGTATGCGTGCGAGTATGTATGAGTGTGTGTATACATGTGTGAGAAATGCTGCTGACGTGCATAGAAAAAAGTTGTTGGCAGGAAGAGTCGCCGTCACAGCGGGTGATTCGTTGAGGTTGCAGCGGGCGTGCCCAGAGCAGAGTTGAAACGAGTAGAGACAAAGCAGAGAAAGTGACAGCAATAGAAAAAGAAACAAAAAACGAAAACGAAACAAAACCAAAAACATAGCAAAGCTGCTAAATATGAGCAAGCATGTGTTAGCAAGCCTTTAACAACTTCATGGCGCAAGGTTAGTCATGCAGAAAGCGCTTGCAAGTAGTGCGCAATGTTCTGGCATCAAGCCGAGCTGTTGATTGAGGGGAAATGTACATACATTTAAATGTATGCATGTGCATGTAAGTAGAGGCCACTGTGTGTTGGGTGTGTGATTGAGACTTGACTTCAGCAAAGTAGAGCTGCTTGGCTAAAATTCGTGCGTCTTGCATGTTGGGCTTTCGATCAATTTTTCTTCAATAATTTCTTTAATATAGCAAACAAGGCTGCTTTGCTGATTTTTTTCGCTGGTTTAGTTGTACTCGAGCAAAGTGCTTAATTGAATTTTGCTTAGCTTTACATAAGAATGATGCAAGCATGAGTGTGCCTGAGGTGAATGGAGTTTTGTGAATGTAGAAATTAACGCAAATTTAATTACAAGCTTTAATAGCAGTAGTAGTAGTAGTACCACAAATGGAGGGGCCTACAATTTTATACCGACTTCGAATGGTAGTTGTACATATTTTGAAGAGAAACGTTTTGATTGCAAAACAAACACTCGCAGGTTTTCCGCTAGTTATTAAAAAAATGTGTACTCTTATCTTCTCTAGAGTCGATCTACACCCCAATCGTGACTCTAAAGACACACTTCCCCTTTCTTTAAAAAAAAAAAAAAGTAAATACACGATTGAAAAAAAAAATACTCAAAAGCACTAACGGCAGAGCTGCTTAATTTCACGACCAGCCACTCCTATCATTATACACAGATCCGGCGCTTTTTTTATAAGAAAATTTATGTTTCTTTCTGTGAACTAAACTCATCAACGTAAATTTTTTTGGATTTTTAATATTTCACCTAAACTTGTGATATAAATTTAAAGTCTTCCTATTTAAAAACCCATCTCAAGTAGCAACCACATTGATGCGCGCTTAGATTTTGCTCTTCTGGAAAAAGCGGAAAGCGACTCATTGCGCGCGCTTTCGAAGAGAACGGTTGACAAAGAATGTGTCAAGCGAAGTTGGAAATTCACCTCGGACACACTCGTTTTATATATTCCTAAGTATATTAGAGTAAATCGTTTGAGTACACAAAAAACAGCAAGTTTGTTCAACTTTTTTTTAGTGAAAAATACTCAGAAGCACAAATTTACGATACCCTTCAGAATGACTTTCTAGCTCCGCTAGCTGAATGCAAACGGGGTACGAGTACATTTAATTTCTGTGGCTTCTTTGTACGGTGAGTGTACGTACAAAGAATGAGCAACACTCAATCACGTAAATGCAATTATACATGCAGTAACAACAACAACAATAACTTATTTTATGACATGTACATAAACACATCCGCCACTTCTTAGACCAATGCGGTTTCATGCACTTCATTTGTACGCTGCTCAGCATTTTCAACATTCTGCAGATAAGGCAGGTATTTCAACATTTCATATATGCACCCCAAGTCCAAAAACATACAGCTACCAACCAAGCTTCTATTTAATAATATTTCACCATTTTGTGTTTTTTTTTTCTCCGCCCATTTTTACTACTTCTATACCGCTTGCCATTCAATTCCGCACCTTTCTTGTTTCGTGTTCGCGCTTTGCTGGGGCAGGCTTCTACATACTATTCCATTATGTACAATATTTGTGACTCTTGTAGCGACTCCAAGGGCTGAGTAATTAAATTGATTACGCCTCTTTGAGTGCGAGTTTAATGCACTTTGCATCCGCATTTGTTACTCATCAGACGCATTGTCGTTTGGTGGCCAGCGCTCTGGTCGTACTTGTCGACGGCTAGGTGCTTTGTTTTTGTGCTACTTCATTCTTTGTTTAATTGTAATTCAATAGGAAATTGAATTTAACGCTTGGCGGTACACCGCGAGACGCATAAGCTAGAAATTTAATAATTCAGTGAAGGGCATTGCGGATATGCATTTGTTCTCATAATTCATCTACATATACACTTAATTGTGAAGGGTTTATGGATAGGACTGAAGAGGCCTATAAATGTTTAAAGTTCTTTAAAGGACAGAACAGGCCACCATAAACTTCGTGGTCACACAAAATTCTGCATCAGAAAATTGGTTTTGAGATTCAATGCTGCCATCCATCCAACACTTTATGGCTTTTAGAAAATTATGAAATTCACTACTTTAATTTTTTTTAAATAAAGCAACAACGCCTAAAGCTATGCCGCGAAACCTTGATTTGGAGTTTTTAAGAAATGGGCAATAAATAGCAAAATGTCAGGTAGTGAAAATGCGAAATTAGTACTTTTAAAGAGATCTACATGCCAGATGTCGCTGTAGGCCTACTATCACTAATAATCGTATTTATGGTTAAGTGCACTTCATTTTTTTATATAAAAATACACAAATTGGCAAGAAAACAGTTACAAAGTTGCGAGAAAATTGTCCACTAGGTGAAGCTGCAATCGAGTTAATAATAAAAGCCATACTTATATCCCGATAATTTTCCCTTTAAAAATAAAAAAATTTGTTTAGGGTAGAGAGAATATTTCTGCAAGCGATTAGTCGCCAGATGGCGCTGGGAAGAGGAATATCTTTGAAAAAAAAAAATTGTTCCTGAGGTGTCGCTTCAGTCGAGTTGTTTTAGCTAAATGTTTATTAATATTAAACTTAAAATATAGTCCTATGAAAAGGGTTTAGTAAGAAATTGTAATTTGGAATATATATTCGTACCAAGAATGAAATATAATAAGATTGATTGAGCAGGGAGAGAGAGATAACAAAACAAAAACGAATGAAATGTAATGTAGGGTAAATGCACTATCATCTTAGTATCCGGACATTTGTGCTTCTTTTCAGAGTAATAAATACATCATGACAATTACGTAAACGCTATATTATTAAAAAATATTTATACTCATACAAACAACAGATATGTATATTCGCGGTTTGCTTAATAGCAGGGAAAAGAGCGTCAAAGTAAAGAAAATGGGTGCGTTTACGCTATAAAAAACAAGCTTCACCAGTGTGACGCAGCAAAAACAGCTGATTCTGTCAAAATCACAAAGAAAGAATAGCGGTATAGCGATGGGCGCAACCTTTGTTTGGCTCAATCGTGTATTCGTACCACATAAATCAGCTGATCGTTCTTGTCACACATTGCTATTTATTTTATTTATTTATTTCATAAGTCAATGAACAAAGTTCTTACTGACTACTTAGAGCTACAACTTAACGATAACAGAAAATAAATTAACAATAACAAATTTCACAAGGCAGAATATAATAATGAGAGAAACTCAACTTTACATAAAGAAAAATCGAGGAAGACATAATTCGAGATCTCGTTGAATTCGCAAAGTGCACGCGACAAAGGGGCATTTATTGCATAATTCATTTGGAAACTCCAAATCCGAATAGAATGGATAGTAATTTTAATCCATTCAAGTCCTAAATGGCACAAGGAAATGAATACTTTGGAGCAAAGACGGACAATGAACAGTGCCATTAATTATACCATACACAAAAGAAAGTGAAAGAACTGTCCTTCTCTTCTCGAGCGATTTAAGGCTTATAAGCATACCTTACTTCCATCCAATGTGCGTATTTCTAATGATAATAGGAATATAGCATGGAGCGACACATACACGCCAGATGGCGCTTTTGTCGAATAGATACTAGTAATGGTACGATTTATTTATGCTGTAAAAACAAATCACCCGATAGATGGCTCTTGAATTTTAAAGTCAGGAGGCGCTGTTATTCAACTGATTTATTTCAGTTCATTTGTTTTGAAAAGGCATCAAAAGAATAACTATTTGTGTTCACACTCCTAGAAATCGGATATATAAAAGAGATATATTTAACGCACCTCTCTCTACCGCTAATTGCATAATTTATCACCTTCATAAACCCTACTTGCCTTGGATAATAACCCATGTTGCATACTTGCAGGCGTTTCAGTTGTTCAATTACCAAATACGCGTAGCTATTGTAGCAGAAATCTTTAACTTTTTACAAGGATGTATGTATGTAACTCAAATTGAAATACGAATAACTTTCATTTGAAAAGAAAAAAGACATAATTCATTTCATTAACATTTATTTTCTTGAATTTTAAATATGAAAAATTGCCAACTATTTTAAGTTCACACCGTACCATAAAATAAACAACCTACTAGGGATTTGCAATAATTCCACTCAAATTAAAAGTTATATTGCAACGGAAGTGAAAATAAAAACTCATCGCTATATTTATGCAATGAAAATGCAACACCACCAAAGGGCAGCGCTGCATTGCTTGCCAATTACCAAAGCAACCAAGCAGCGCAATAGCGCCAAGTGCAATGTGGGCGTTTGTACCGTTAAGCGCTCCCCAGTTGCCAGTTACCAGAAACTTGTTGGCACACTACTTAGCTACCCTTTGCCTGTCATTGCCTATGCGCGTTATCTACAAAACGCGAGCTCCTCGTATTTTGACTTATTATTTTCATATTGCCTGCACGTCAAAATTTTGTTGAAACAAAAAAAGCAAACAAGGAAAAACCAAATGACGCTTGTGGCTGCTGAAGCATTGCACCTCCGAATGCAACTGCAGTGCATTTCATAAATTTATAATGCGAATGCAATGCTTTCGTGAGAGTGCTTTTATTTCTCGCTTCTCTGGCCCCAACATCATCAACTTCATGAACATTCAAGGAACATCCTAAATAATTTCGGATTGCTACGATGCGGCTTTGGCTTAAGTCTCCTGCCGCTGCAACACTTACGAAACTTTTTTAACATTTGCTGCTGTGATAAAAGTTTATAGTTATGAATGTACTTGTACATAAATATTTTTTGTGTATTCATTTCACTTTTTCAGCAGATATTTGAATAAGAACACTCAACTAGGCATTGCAGCGCATTTCTTCCAAGCACGATTGCACATTTTACTTACAAATATTTGCACGTTTCTGCTTATGAAATTTCATTTTTCACTTTTTACACATTTTTGCGAGAATTTGCAAGTTGTTCTTTCGGATTATGTTGCTATTTAAGTTCTTCTTTAAATTTGTATTTTTATTTGCGGTAAGCGTTTGCCCTTCATTAAAGTTCAGAATTGTGTTAAAAAGTTTGTTGCAATGAATTTTATAGTTAACCCTGATTGCAATTGCATTTGCATTAAAATCTTTTGTTTTTTGCGGGCAAATCTTGGTATTGTAAATTATTTAATTTTAAATTGCTTAGTTTGCGTTAGTTCTGAGTGAGCAAAAGTACTCCTTGTGAAATGGAAATTTATTCATGCAAGCTTGAAACATTTAGAGTTTTCTCTCAGATTTATTACATTTCGATTACCATTAGTTTTTATTATTATTTATGATATATTTTATATATTTTCTTTATTCAATTGTTTTAAAATTTATTAATTTGATGTAGTTTTGAAGTTTTAGGAGTTTGTTTGTAAAGCTTGGTATAAAATGAAACTCAAGGAATGAAAAAGAAAGTATCTTCCATGATACAAATATTTTTAGAGGTAGTTTCACTTTTAATTTTTTGACAGAAACAGCGTTCGACGGCAGACGCCCAATATTGCTACTACTTTGAAATATACATTGGAGATTTTATTTTTAATTTTATTGTATTTCAAACACAAATTGCGTACATTTTACATGTTTATGTATGTGCATATGTTTCATTAATTGGATGTCTATTTTTTTCACCAATGCAAAGGAATTTTATTAAAGAATTTAATTGTGCAATTTGTGGCCTATCCTTTAAACCGAACCTACGATAGGAAGTCACAGTTACGTGTATTTAATGCTGTACTATAAGTTCTAATAGAATTTCAAAAAAAAAAACCAGTGTAGTGGGGTTAAATCAAGCCCTATTGGATGTCGTATGTTACATTTGAAGACTTTTAGGAAATCGCAATTGCAGTTTGGAACTCAATTTCTCAAAAAGGGACAATAGATTTTTTCCCAAGCCTCGAAAAAATTACTTGTTCACGAAAATCTTAAAATATTTAATTGTTTTTGTTTATTTTTAATTACCTTTGAATTTATGAAGGATTTTTTTCAGTAAAATTTTGTCGTATGTTATATTTAGCAACAGTTTTGTAGGAAATGACAAAATGTCATACAAATTATACTCAATATATCAAAAACTAAATAAGATATCTAAAAACGAATTACCCATTTGAAACGGCTTTATAAATGAAGAGTAACTGCATTATTAACTTTATTTGCAATACAACATTTAATTATCAGTGCGACAATTTGAAAAAATTTTACAGAATTTACGACTAAATTTTTGAAATCTTAAAAGGTAATTTGAGCATTTGACAATATTTTCCAATTGTTTAAAGCACGTAATTTGTATTAAGAAATATCGTACAAAAAAAAATTGTTTGTGACATTCGACAAAATTGTACGAAATGGCTTCGACCTTGTAGTTGCGACAAAATTTTACTCAATATTTCGGAAACTCAGAGAAATCCAAAAACTGATAGTGTCATTTGAAAAATCTTGCATTATTAACTCTAAAAATCATTGTATCATGGTATCTTTTATAAAACATTTTCTTCTCTAAAAATGTCTTAAACCATACTGAAGCTTTCAAGAAAAAGAATGCTCTTATATAGATTTCTTTAAGAAAATTCACAGCAACTGCAAAGTACTTTTTCTTTTGATCTTTTATGAAAAAAAGTGAAGAATCTAATATAATCACAATAATCTAAAAGCACTTCAATGCATTATCCGAAATACAATCATTTTTTGGCAATAGTTTTAATTATTTGCAACTTTTTTTCATTAATTTTAATGACAATTAATCCTGTTTATTTTTATAATATAATATAATTTTGTAATTTTTTTAAACACTTGTTTTTGTGTTCGAAAAAAATACGAGTAATCATGCATAATTAATAATGAAACATTTTTTTGATTAATCTCAATATTTTTTAAGACTGTTTTCAATGACAATAGATTATTATTAGTTTTAGAATATTTAGCAAGTGATTAGAAATCATTCTTATAATAAGTATTAGTTAAAAAAGAAAAAAACAAAATCAAGAAAAATCCGTGAATTATAATTTTGAGTAAGGCATAAAAAAAAATTCATAGGCACACTGCACAAAGACCAGAAAATCCAATACATTTAAAATCAGGTCAATATTACTACTTATGAAAAAGTTTTATAACTTAGACAATTTTGATCCGATTTCAATATATGAGACATCAATTTATTTGTTAGATTATGGTAATAAATTTTACATGTTTGATGGAAATTTTTGCAATAAGCGATGGTCAAAAATGAAGAATTGCGAAAAAATGATGTTTTTTCAAGGTTTGGCTCGTGATAACTGCCAACGAGATTATTTTTATGATAGATTTATATAGATCATTTTAAAGGACTAGCAATTCTCTTTTCAAAACAATTTTAATTTTGGAATTGATTGGAAAATAGTCGAGTTTTTAATAGATAAGTGCACCAAGTACGAAAATAAAGGTTTTTTTTTCAAAAAAAAAAAAAATTGGAGGGTTCAGGGAGTATAAGAACCCTTTTCTGATATTGTACTGGACCATATCTATAACCTCTACTAATTTTTTTCCCGGTTGTATTTTCACTGTCGCAGTGTGTTATTATTAGAATAAAATGTAGCCTTCACTATTTTATTATTAATTGACAGCAAGTAGCATGCTTATATTCATGTTACCTGCTACATTTTGAAAGCAACTCATTAAATTTAGATTGATCAATTTCCATTGCATTAAATTATATTCTTAAATATTTGGTCACAAAGTAGTCGTGCTAGGAAAAAAAATCAGATTTTGTTTGATTGAGACAACATTACAACATTCAATTAATTTCCTTACGTACTTATACATTTTCTTAAACTATCACTCACCTATATTAACGATGCCATGATTGGTTAATTCCCAACACGACTGTAAACGCAGTATGCTCAGGCTATGACTTTGTTTCGGCGAGAAATAGCCCAGAGCTGCGTCGGTGACATGGTATGCCTGTGAAGCGCATAAATATAAATTATTTGAAATATATATATTTTTATTGCTTAACAGCTATAAATATTTGTATATTACATATTTTAATAGATTGAAAACATTCCTAGTGCTGATAATATTAAAATCTTACCTGCAGTGAAAATTCATAAAGCGATGGCAGCAATTGCGCTACAGCACCCACCGCCTCATCGGCAATATTGATGCAATCCGCCAGCGAAAGGGAGACAATACGCGGCGTTAGACAAGCCCACAGACCAGCCTCGGTGACCTCATTGCAGCCGGCAAGTTCGAGTTCGAAGAGACTCTGTAAATGAGCAAAATAAAAAATGCGTTTGTGTATAGGAAAATGTATTAACCAATTTATAAATATGTTTGTTAATAGATACAAGGTAGGCATTGCTAACATAAAATATTTTACGTTTTTTACATATTTTTCATTTATTCGATTTTAATTTTTTTTCA
The DNA here is from genome assembly GCA_963971545.1 of Philophylla caesio. Classification (NCBI taxonomy): domain Eukaryota; kingdom Metazoa; phylum Arthropoda; class Insecta; order Diptera; family Tephritidae; genus Philophylla; species Philophylla caesio. Next base: position 6,970,974 of record OZ020608.1, read on the forward strand.
ATAACTTTATGCAAAATCAATAATTATTTCATAAATATCCATACGCTTTGAGTATGTAAAGAGTTTTTAAAGTCCATTCGACCACCACCCTCACTAATTACATATAAGTCAAAACAAATTACAACAACTCTTGTGTTGTGTGTGTTTAACACATTAGCATGCAATGTACGCAGCTGTAAATTTTCATAAACGCATACATAAACTCTGACCACCAACTGTTGTGTCAGCCTTTCTATACATTTTCTGTCCGTGTGAATGTTTCTTCGTTTGCTGTCAGCTTGAAAGTTTGTTTCGGTACACCATGGCGTATACGCGCTACAAATTATTCAACAAATTATAACTTAAACGCGTGCAAGTTGAGCAACTAACCTCAAGCAAACGATGTCTACGTATGCGTGTGTGTGATTAGTGTGCGAGTGTATATGTAAATGTACATACAATAAACTAAACAAATTAGCAGCTAAGGAGGTGAGCGACTAAGGTCACAGGCAAGCGATTCATGAACGAAACGCCAAAGCGCAAGTGGTGCACAGGTGCAGGTAATCATCGGCAAAGTATTTACCGCAAACTTTGTAAATAGCTGCAAATGGTTTGTATTTTGCAAAAGTACAATAAGTTGAAATAAAATTGTTTTTCAGAAAATGTTAAAGAAAAGCCGCAATGAGTGTAAAAATATCGTAAGTAATAAGTAATAAAATTTATAAATTTTGCATTAATCCACTTTTGAAGTGAGTCTGCGTAAGTTATTCAAATACCGCCTGCGTATTGTCTCAAAATATTTAGACACATTTTGTGAATATTTCCAGAAATATTTCCTCGTTCTGGTAGGTGATGATATGCACATAAATATATTAAAGTATACGGATATAAATATAAAGTTGAGTGTACGTTGTTTTTAGAATTCAAGAGTCTACATAAAAGTCATGTACAGTGTTGGACATATTACACTGAACACAAAACAAAATAAAATATATGTATTTTGCGATTATTTTTAGATTTTTTTAATAAAAAAAAAAAAATTTTATCATACAAATTTAACAAATTTCAGAACTTTCAACTGTTAGTTAGAACTTTATGACAATGTTCAAGTATTCAGTTCTTTAGCTTATACAATTTCAGTCTAAAAAGTGCAAAGTCAATTGGCTAAAATTAACTCAGACTTGTTCCTAAAAACATAGCGTATTTTTTCATATAACGCATGAGCAACCCGATTTTTTATATTGAAGAAGATGGGCAACAGCATTGCAGAAATAAATTCGGAAAAATCAGTGGTAAATTTAAGCAACTTGAAGCATGTATCAAACTAAAATTTTAATTTAAAAATTTTTTAAAATTATTTTTCCACATTTCTCCATCAAATTGTCCTGAAACTGTCGTTAAGCTGCTTAATAGACTACACATTTGTGTCAGATTTACTCAATATTTTTTGAGTTTTTCAATTGACGTGTTGGAAACTAAAAGACTTGGTATTTGGACGCAGTAAGTTAAACAACACGGAGACATTAATTAAAATGCCACTTCTGTGGTTACTTCTTATATTTGTTGTACCAAAGCCTAGCAAGATTATAAAAAGAATTCACACAAATACATGCCATGTCAAATCCTATTAATATTATTACAAACCAAAGTTTCAACGCGGTCTGCTCGACATATTAAATCGTTAGACACAGTTTTGTCATACTTAAACTTCTTCTAAATATTTACTTTGTTTACTAGTTCGTTAATTGTTAATCCCATTTCCAACTAAATCGTTTAAAAAAATATAGCATATTTTCATTTTAACTTTACCATTCGTTTTATCAGCTGCTCCAGCTGCTGCATTCAAATAAACTTTGTTTTAGCTTGCGCTTAAGCGGATTACCTGTGACCATAAAATTGTATGCCACACTCACAAATCTCCATTAGTGCCATATAAGCAGTTTTTGTATGTACTATGTCGGTGTATTTGCCTCTTCTGTTCAACTTAACTATTTGGTTACCAACTATGGTTGGTATGTGTCCTTACACAAAATACAAGTAAAGTTAGCTGGAATTTTGCTAGATAAAACCACATTTACGAGTAACTTTCCAAACATAAAAATGTATTTATTAAAATTTAATGAGCATAGCAATACTTTATTTAGGAATATTATTAGACTACTAAATTCTTGAAAATTGCCCCCAGTGCAGAGGTGTTTATATTCGATTTCGTATTATTTTTTTTTTTCACACAATCGACCTTCCCCTTGATCGAGCGATACCTGAAATACAAACAAAACGAAAGCATTTCAAAATTACACAATCATTTTGGGAAAGCACACAAATTCTTTTCTATGTACATACTCGTAGCATATTATTTTATTTATTTTACTTTTCTATCTATTTTTAACACACTTTTGACCGTTTGGCGTTTTTAAAGATCATTAACATTTAATTTCGCCACAATTCGAGCGTTAATTCTAAACTAATCAGTAGTGAAATATTCAAACACCCGCTGTACTGGCCGCAGCATTGTCGTCGTCGTCGTCAACGTCACTTGGCTGGCAGTTCATCTGTGCGTTTGCCTCATTAAAGCCACCAAATTGGCGACACTCGAAAGCGTTTGAAAATAAGAGCAGCAAATATGTAATTGGAATGTGAAATGAATGAGCAATAAATGTGCTACTTTTCTGGTTTGTGTTGTGTTTTAAATTATTGTTGACTTAAATCGTATTTTAATTATTTTTGACCTTTTTAGATGTTTGCCATTTATGTACGTTTGTGCTACTACACATTTTCTAACAGCGCCAAAGAAAAAAAAATATTTGTATTTTTTTTAACGAAAGTAAAATTAAATTGAAATGTTTATTAGTGAAACAACATTACCGCATACTGGAAGGACTTTTCGTGGTATTATGATTTTACTACTAAAATATTAACATAATCTTTTAAAAGGTATCTACAAAATATCCGGAGCATATTCATAGCTCAGTAGACATGAAGCAGTAACTCCTTGAATGTCTGAAATGAAAAGAGGAATGAGACTTAGACAAATTACAGAGGGCGTAATAATCGCCGTTCTATTGTATTTTTTTTTTCTTTTTCCTTTTATTTTATGTTTTTATTTTGTCCCCCACCTTTTTTTATTTATTTTTTAGTTTCTATACTTTTCATGTCTTTACTTTTTGACTTCTCTTTTTTTTAATTTTTTCTTAGTTCTTGCTTTTTTGATTTTTTTTTTTTGTTTTTTTTTCTTTTTTTGGTTGTTTTTGTTTTTTAGTTTTTTCGTTGATTTTTTTTACTTATATTCATGTTTTTCTTAATGTTTTACTTTCCTTCCGTTTCTTTTCTACTCTCTGCTAAACTAATTTTTAGTTTAATTTATTTTGTTTTATTATTTTCTTCTTTCTTTTGTCCGACAGAGTGGAATGTTGATATTTGTTGGAACGATTATTTTGTTTAGCATTATTTTATTCACTTTTCATAATTTTTGGTAATTTTTAATAACTGTTTGGTATTTTTATAAATATTTCAATTATTTTATTTTAGTTCTTTTTAATTTTAGATATGATTATATTTTATATAAATTTTTTATTAAATGTGTCCCGTTTTATTTTACTTTATTTGTGATTTTATTTATTTATTTATAATAGAAAAATAATAATTGTATTTTTTTAATTTAATAATAATATCATTTATTAAAATTAATATTATTTTTTTAATTGAATTTAATTAAAGTTGCTTTTTGTGATCGCCTAATAAGTTGGCATTGTTTTTAGGTAATTTATTTCAATTTTATTTCATTAGCATGGATTTAATTTGACTTAATTTAACTTAAATTGAAATAATTTAATTTAAAAAAATCGTTTTTATTTGTTTCCATTAATTTGGCCGAATAACTTTTTTATTGAATTTTATGTTTTTTTTTTTTAAATATAATACATAAGAACATAGTTTAAAATTCTTTTTATTTTTATTGAAAATTTGCTAAAAATTTGCTAAAAATTTTCAACCGTACACTAATTTAGTCCCCACACCAACCAAAAACCAATTTGTTGCAAATCTTTTTTACGCTCAAAATTGCCAAATTGTGCGTTAAGCAGGGCAGCTCGCGTTCCACTTTCTGTAGTTGGCATGAAAGCAGACGAGGGATTCATAATTACATACATATTTAGTCCATAACAAATTGTCCCAGAAGCAGTGACCTTCTTGGCGCTTGGACGGGCATTGGCCAAGTTTATTATCAATGGACTCTCGGAGCTGCTGCCAACAAATTTAGATGAATGTGCGTAGTTTTACTTAAGTATTTAAAAATAATGCGCTGATTTTGTGGCAATACGTATAAAATCATTTTGTTAATTCAATCGTCGGCATGATAAAAATGGCAAAAACTTAGGTAAACATATTTGGAACTTGTTGCGAAGTGAACTAAAATTTGCGACAAATTAAACGCATGCTTAGCGATAGGAATAAGTGTGAATATGAGTAAGTGCACATAGCAGTTTTTGCTTTCAATAATTTCTTTTTTATTATTCAACAGTGCAACAACTCGAACACTTAAAAGAGGTTTGCACAAATTTTAACTAGTAATATTTCGTTAACCTTTTGATTTAGTTCCAAATTGTATGAAACTACGAGGACTATGCTCAGTCATTAAATTCCGCAATTTTCCACACCATCACCTTAAATTATTGCGTATAAACGTAAATATATCTCACTGATTTATCATTTATGTTCAAAGTCTATGAACTTTCGCTCACTCATTCACGTACACACACAAAAATAGAAAGCTTTTCTTAATGCCTGGCAAATTACGTTTAATTTTTCAACGGTACAGAAAATTTCCCTGTTATCAATCAGTGTAATAAACAAAGTTGTGTTGTATATATACCGCATACTATAGAGTTTTAATAGTGACTAAGGCAGGTGTATTGCGTTGAGTAAACGTAACATTACATGCGCCTGCCATTGCTCAATTTCTTAAATTACAAATAATGGCAGTCATTCGTTTTATCACTTCCAATATCTTCCCAATTTGATTGGTTAATTATATCGATTGTTCATTAGGCAATAATAGCAGAAATCAGTGTTTACATTTCGAAAAGTTTGGGTTGGTAAATACCAACTTGGTCGACATAGACAGCAAAAAACGCAAAATAGGCGGAGTTTCTTTTTCATTTGTATTTTTATTTTTTTTGATTTTTTCTACGAATTATGCATACCACTTTTACTCACATGTTTTCAAAATGCAGCATACCAAGCCAAAATATTACATAAAGTCATAAAGTTTTACATAAAAAAGGGTCTTCCATCTTCTTGTGACTGCCTCATATTATATTATACCAACAAGTAAGACATTATGAAATTCATAGTCTGATTAGGCTCTTATTCAATAAAAAAAAGTATGTGTTGCTTATATCAGAAAATATACCTTTACAAATAAAATATCCGCTAGATAGCGTTGGTTGTCATTACTAAAAATTATATTTATGATCAGATTGATCTAATACTCGAAAAATATATTTGTACATATTGTGTAAATAATGTATCGTAATTCTTAATCTCCAATTTTTAGTCTACTTGGTTGACTTTCAAAATATGTTTTGTGAGGTGGTCCAAAATATTATCCATCAGATGGTGCCGGAATCGAAAAATTATAATTATATTCTCTTATATCTTTCAAAAATTGCTTTCAACAGATGGCGCTGGAGAAAAATATTTACTTAAGAACTTTATTTAATTTGATTTGTATTAGAAAAACACACTCACTCTTGATAATGGAACAATGTTTTTGAAACAAATAAACCCCAGTACAAATAAAAGCGTGAAAGGCATTCTCAAGGTCAATTGCAAGCGTGAATTAATACTCGTAAAAAGTTCAGCAAAAAAAAAGATTACCTTAACCTGCTATTAGCAAGCAAGCAAACGTTCGGCCATAACGATTTCAGTGGAGTTCGTAAGTAAAATATTTGAAATAAAACTTTCTGGAAAATACAAAAATATTGTCCATTCGGTTGATGTTTATCTCTATTTAGTTCCAAATTCATACTCAAAATACTGAAATTTGCTGCATAAATTGATGACCTTTTGACCTTTCATTTAACCATCGCACGGTAATTGCCAACGAACAAACGAACAATGGTAGCAAATTGATTATACGCTAACTCTCTAAATAATTGCATAGCAAAAATATTTCTGTAAAGGCAAGAGATTTTAACATAACAAAACTCACACACACACACACACACACACACACATATACGAACCCTTCTTCAAAGCAAAAACAGGAGGTTAAAATCAAGCTGAAAGCATAATAATGGCTGTTTGCTTAGCGAAAGAAGACAAAACGCAACATAAACTTTTAAGATGACCAGAAAACCTTTTAACTTTGAGCAGCCGATAAAAAGCGCTAAACTTTGTGGGTACGCAAATGGTACATAAAATGACTGCGCCAATTTGCACTAATAATGATGAAGAAAGAAAAATTAAATGTTGCAAACTCAAAGGAATACATTTACGTTTAAAAAAAAATTGTGCACTGTGAATTTAAATGTTTGTGTTCAATAAAGCAAGGGTAACGAAAAGGTTTACCCACTCGATTAACTTTTAACTAACAAGTTTATTAAAAAGTTTATATTAAAAACAAAGAAAAAAGTAGACAAAAAAGCTTACACCAGTGGCCGTCATAACAAATGTTGGTGTTTTTTTTTTTATGCCACTCATTTGTGTAAGTGCCTCTGACTATTTTTTACCATTCATCATTTTGTTAAATTGTCCGCCGCAGCAGCTGCCTTCTCGTTGTTTTTTTTTCTACTACGAAAAATAAATATTGCTTGCATTGCCCTTGTTGCCATTTAATTTGGCATCATTTGCGTTCGCATTTTCATTTAGCATTCGGTTGCGCTATCTTCCGCTATACTGATAGGGATTTCCCATTTCTGCTTCGCTTCGTTTGCATTTCAGTTTTCCATTCAGCTCCCCAGCTTTTGACAATGCAACTAGCAAGCAAAACGCTTTTTCGTCGCTTTCATTCTTATGCCATTCGATACATTGTCTTTTGCGTCAGCTGGCTGAAAGCGCATTTTGCATTCATAGCGCAAATACAAAAACACGCAGGCATACACATTGTGTTAGCTTTTTCACCTCCTTTTGGTTTTTATTTGTTATTTTATTTTTCATTTTCGTATTTGCTGTTCCAGCCAATCGTAGTTTTCATTTTCATTTTCATTTTGCATTTAATATGGTTTCCATTCCATTTGGTTTGCTGTTATTGCGCCTTTATGTAGGCCACACACATTTTTTTTTTTTTTAACTATTTACATACTCGTAGTATTTGAACTCTGTATTTATGTATGTGTCGAACAGGAAATGCGAATGGAATAAGCCTGGCGTCAATATTCCTTGGAGTGAAGGAAGAACTTCCGTACGTTAGGCAGTGCATTTCGTTGTAGCAGACAATATAATTGAGAGGAAGTATTGTCAATCGCTAGGAAACAAATTTTTTTTGGGTCTATGAAATAACTCCCACGAAATAAGTCCCACTTTAAAAAATGAAATAAGTCCCACCAAAAATTGCTTAAAAAAATGAAATAACTCCCACGAAATAAGTCCCACTTTTGAAAACGAAATAAGTCCCACCAAAATGAAATGATTTAAAAATTTACTTGAAATGAAATAACTCCCACTCAAAATGAAATAACTCCCCCTTGAATAATATACATATTTCTTAAATGAAATAAGTCCCACTTTCATAAACGAAATAAGTCCCACTTGTTCACTGTTTAATGCGATTTCAAATAACTGTTTAATGCGATTTCAAATAAGAAGTATTTGGCTCTTCGAAAAAAACACACGTCGAATAATATGAATAATCAAAGCAGAGGAATAATAAAGTAAAATCGTGTGCAAGCTTGCAGAAGGCTTCTTAATGGAATCGATATTACGAATTTTGATAGAGTTCCAGAATTTATTATTAATTATTTTTTTGGTCAAGGAACGTTTAGAGAACGCCTACTAGTAACAACGTTTGGATTCGTAAATGGATTAAGTACAGATCAATTGTTCTTATTATTAAGATGGAAACCGTTTCGGAAGGACCATCAGATTAAAACTATCGACCTTTATAAATGGCTTGAAGATCCAGTGCATGGTAGACGGTATTATAGTTTTAACGTGGCATTGGGATTAGTTGTATTTTGTAATGGTGATATTAGAAAACATGGAACACGAATTCCAATTTCCTACTAAAAATATAATAAAACACATACATACGTAATTACGTCAACAATTTTTTTTTAATAAATATTTGAAGGCTTTCATGAACTTCTGCACGACAGAATGGACATACTAGTTTACTGGTTTGATCAATTTTGTGAGTTTGCATTGTAAGACAGCATTCACTGCAAATTTTCAATTGCTTACAAGGAAAAAATAAGATATTTGGCTGCTTAATGAAACAAACCACACACATATTATTATTAATTGTATTCTGGTTGGTTTCAATATGGTTTAACGACTCGTCTTCAATGTCCTCTTCCAAATATAATAATTCTTCAAAAAGATCTTCATCAGGCTCCATTTGTACAATTAAATTATTTTTTGATAACACCAGTTGGTCAAAAAATTAAGAAGGAGTTATAGTACCTTGTAAGAGATCATTCTTGAATTTCGAAATCATATCTGCTTTCAAAATACAGGACTTTTTAATACGCTTTTTTCCCACACTACCATTGGTATTCATCAATAGTTCAAATTTTCTTACTTTTTCAAATTCTCGCATCTGTAAAAATGCTACAAATTTGGAAAAAGTAGCCTTCTTTGGAATGCTTTTTCCTATGACGCTATTGTAAGCTTCTATTGCAGACGTAGTGCGGATTTCAGAATCGAAAACTGAAAAGTTATGTGGACCGATCTGTAATAATGAAATCATAACACCTTTTTGTAAATATTCTGTAAAAGGGAATATTGTACCTTTTGCATCCATTGATTCTCAAAATATTTTATAAATGATTTGAATCTATCTAAAGCTCCCACTTTACAAAACGAATTTATTCCCACTCAAAACGAAATAAGTCCCACTTAAAATAAAAACGCGTAACGAAATAAGTCCCACCAATTGACGAAATAAGTCCTACTTTTAAAAACGAAATAACTCCCACTTTCAAAATAGCAATTTTTGGTGGGACTTATTTCGTTTTTAAAAGTGGGACTTATTTCGTGGGAGTTATTTCATAGACCCATTTTTTTTATATGGAAAACACCACACAATACCTTCGTCAAAAAATTAATGGAATTTTTATTGATATATGTATATTACAAATCAAGTAAAGACGTTAGTCAAAACTGGTCAAAATACTAATAAATGTTCTTCTATTCGATATTTTAACTGTATAATTTTATGGTTGTTAATATTTATATATATTATTATTTTTTTAATTTTATGTTATTTTATAACAAATATATACAGTAAAATTTAAAAAACATAAAATGCTTCCTTTGAAAAAAAAAAATAGCAAACAAAATTAACCGGGAATCGAATCAACGGCCAATCAATTTCTTACATGCAAAGAAAAACAACACTGCTAGATAAGCAAGGCTACTGGAAAACACACGAGAATGCTGTCAATTCGATTATTAAATGTAGGACATGCTGAAATAATTTAAAAACCACAAAAAGGCAACAGTGCTGCCTGCCAGGCCATTTCACAAGAAAAGTACTAATTTCCACGTGGTTGATAACATTTCTTTTCTTAAATTAAAAGAGAGCAACACAGGCTACTTTAAGGCAGCGTGCAAGAGTGAGACAACTGCCTAATTATCCAACCTTGTATGATTGAATCATATGTCGCAGCATTCATGCGTCAGTTTTTCAAATGTGATTTTTATAGAATTGATTTAAACTTGAAATTCTTTTTATGGTATCTGGGTAAAAATACATATTGATTTCAGAGTAGATATGGATTGATGACCAACTTGCTTAGAATTAAAAATATAAATTGGTAATGGAAGAACTTAATAATTTAAAACAGATTTTACTAGTATTGATATTGTCAGGTCAAGATGAGTATTTGCAGATAAAAACAAAAAGAGAGAATTTTTTATTTTGAAAAAAAAAATTGTTTTAATTTTTTTTTTAATTGTTCATGACGAACTTTGATTGAAAGTTTTTTTTTATTAATATAAATTATTTCTCAATTAATATACATTTCATACTCTAACAAAAGCCATAGGACAAAATTTGTTAGCAAAATATCATCCAAATTTTGAACTTTCTAAAAAAAAATTTTTAATATTTTTGGATTATGCCGTTTTGCAGCTCCTTTAATTTTAGTGCCTTATAATGCAAGTTTTAAGTGGCTACATATTACCGTTGATACTATTTGAAAATTTTTAAATTGACGCACTTTCGCAACATTTTCAAAAAAGTCGCGGGTTTTCATTATATGGAGGAAATTGCCAGTAAAAAAATTGTCAAAAGTCACTTGAAACCTACACTATATCACACTACAATTTATAAAGCTAAAAAGTTGCGTAATAAAAAAAATTGTTAATTTATTTTTTTGTATAGGTACATACCTTTGTTAACAAACTTTTGTGAAATCATATACAAATTTTAAGCTATAATGAATTCTCTTTGTAAAATGTGAAATGATAAACTAATCACCAGTGGAAACACACACACACACACACCAATGCAAAAGCAATATCCAAATGGCAAGCAACAAAAAACAAAAAAAAAACAATACATGGCAATTGCTTGGTAGCGCACAAAAATTGTTGACAGAATTTCACGCTCACTCGACCCACAAAGTTTTTTTTTTAAATAATGTGTGCATTATTTGATATTTTTTTTTATTTTTTATTTTTTTATTTTTTTTTTTGATTCTACTCTCGCTAGACAAGAGATGGAAAAACGGCCGCTGGCGAATTTCATTTAAAATTTGCCATTGTTTTTCAGTGTTATTCCTTATTGCCACTCTCGCTTTTTGATAGTTTTTATTTTATTTTTATTAAACATAAAATTTTTTATTTCATTCTTTTCTGTCACAAATATGACAATAAATTGTATTGGTCGTACGAGTACACTAAATTTTCAGCAGTGTCAAAAAATATAAAAAAGTAAAACATTTATAGCAGCCACGAAATACAATACAATTTTCAAACTAAATTTCTCTAACAAAACCACAAAACAAACACACACAGTGGGCAAACATTATTCGTACAATTAAATGAATAACCCATGTGCGGATACATGCATACATACATTCAGGCATATACATATAAGTATATAAGTATGTATTTACATGTTGACACATTTTCGCTTGAGTCAGCATAAATAAAGTAATATCTATGTATGTATGTCGACGTATACTTGTACACCCTGTGGGTAAATTCACTAGAAATTGAAATTAAAAATAGTTTTGAATGATTGCTTTCAAAATCAAATCGCAATTTAAACTATAAGCAGCATCGACTATTCTTGCGTCACAGCTTTTTTCGATATTTTAACTACCATTGCTAGTCTCTAGCAGAGATTATTTTTTTTTTGTGAATTCTTAAAGTTATATTCTAATTTTAATCAAATTTTACAAAATAAAAGCATACTTAACTTAGCAAAAATTTGCATCAACACTTGGCCGTCCCGTACAATCGACAACAGATTTATAATCCTTTAACGCATTCTAAAAAAAAAACAGCAAAAGCAGAAGTAATTATTTCACGAAGTTGGCTCTAATTTGTAGAGATTTAAGCGGTGTTGCGCAGTGTTGCTACTTTACTTTTAACAAATTTCACAATATCAGCTGTTTGTTTGACGTCAAAAGGAATAAAATTTAAGTATTTCAAGAATGCAAGCGAACACAAAATTTACAGTGTCATAAAATCAAATATGAAGAAAAATAAAATATATCAGGAGCATTCAATAAAACTTGCAGCGACTTGAGCTATGTAAAAGTCACCTCAATAGTGAAAACGTATTCTCTTGTTCTTCCTTTTTATTATCAGACGTGATGTCACACGCCAGAAAATATGCACTCTTGCATTCTATCGTTCTTGACGAATTTCCTGCAGGGTATACTTACTAGACGATTTGTATGTCTGTTATGCGTGTGCGATCAGGTGAAAACTCATTTCAGTTTCATTTCATTTCATTTTTCTTAATATATATATATATATATTTTTTTTTTGTTCATATTCTGTTGATTTCATTTTCCTGTCTATTTAAATATTTTTGTTTGCGTATGCTATTTTTAGCGCATAGTAAATAATTTGGTAAGCGAGACTAAATTTAAAACATATAAATTTAATCATTTTTTGTCTAGTTGTTGGTATTATATAAAGATTTATAAATATTTATAATATCTTTTTTTTTAATATTTTTAAAGCACTTGAATTTTGTAGGCGCTGAAATATGAAATATAAAATTAGTAGTTAACGAGTCGACGGTTTGTATGATTCCAGAAATATCAGTGCTTTTTTTTAATAGCAAATATTTGCAAAATTTGATTTTGTCGTTTGTACCAAACACTACTAAATTATTTTAGTAAAGCAACTCATGCAAAAATTTATAATATATTTAGAAATCAGTTTGTTCATGGATGTTAAACTACGAACTTTTTTCTGCTATAACCGCATAAGTTAATCCGGCCGAGTACACTAAAGTGCGACAATATTCGTTGGCTTAGCGGGTGCGACTTATTTTAGAACTTTATACTTAATCAACTTATTGTGTTTATGTTAAGTCCATAACATTTTTTCAATCCATTAATTGATTATAACTTCAAAAAGTTAGCTCTTAACTCTGTCATATTCGTATACCAAAGAGATGACCCACTGCCGGTGGAAAAGAAATAGGAAGTCTTCTTGCGAATAGTATAATCATTGGGTCAACCCTTTAAATGTCGTTTATTTTCCAAACTAACTGTTTTAACTACATATGTTCACACAAATGAAATCTTATTATCGCTATCAAAAATAAAGCCTTTTATAATTTGAAAAAAAAAATTACGAATTACACGGGTCAACACGAAATTTTACCTAGACTCCAAAGTATTACATTTCAATTCTTTAGTTCGTAATTAGACGAAAAAAAGTATATAGCATGAAAAAGTTTGCTTTTGTATTTATCATGTTTCCATTGTATTGGCCTTGATAACGTTGTTCGAAACTCAAAATGTCCTAATGAAAACGTTCTCCTTGCCATCTAGAAGCAAACTTTATACGGAAAAGAGGTTTTTTCTTTTCGTTTTTGTTCATAATTAACCAGTAAATCATAAAATAAACTTTAGGACGAAGAACGAAAATTTTTTTGTGTCGTTTGAGCCGTGTTTTCGATTACACATTTCTATTTCGCAGTGGCAGTAGTGTTTTCGATTACTTACACATCACTTAGCATTGCATGAATTATGCAAAATCGAACAGATATTTGTCGTGGCCTAAAGTTGAGTAACTCCAATCTTACATACATATATATATTTTTCAAACTATTACCGCTGAAATCATAAAAAAAAACAAAGTCCCTAATAACTCACTTTTCGGACGAGCAGCTTCTGAAATCTAGAGTGAAGAGTAAAAACCAAAAATAACCAATCATAAGTTGGATGTCCTTGATGTCATCATTGCGCGAATTTCAAATTCACAAACAAATATGTTATAGAAAAATGTGCTAACACAAACCATAGTAGGATTCAAGTGGCAGATACATATGTGAAGTAGAAATATGTGTGCATGTACTAAGTTACACACTTAGAAATGTGCGGAAAAAAGTGATTCCGTCATCTTGCATGACATTTTGCCATTTCATTTTGAATTCAAATTTTGCTGGCTGAAGTTGTTAGGCTGATGTTTTATTATTTTTTTCTTTTCCTACATTTTTCCTGGGTATTTGTTATTTTTATTACTGTCTACTGCTTGACTTAGCGCGAAAGCCCATTTTGCTTCTTTTTTTTTTTTGGTAAAACTAATATTCACAAAACTTTGTTGCACTCATTTACATTTTGTGACACTTTTCCGCATTTCTTGTTTTTATTTACTTATTTTTATACGAGTACGCTTACGACCCATTCGCACATCGCTTCCGAACTTTTTTTCGCAAACACATTCTAGTCTCATTCCTCGCTCCGAACTTGCAAATTTGTGCTGCTTATCATTTCATTTATGTCTATGTCTTTAAATTAAAAGTCAAAAGATTATGGTGGAATCGTGCGGCACAGCCATTGTTCACATGAACATTGTGAATTTTCACTTGTGTTTGAAACTCATTTGCTATGCTGCTCACAATGGATTTGGTTTTTATTTTTTTGGTGTCGCTTAAATTTTTTTCTGCTTGCGTTATCGTTAAAATTAAAATGTAAATGATTTCCTATAATTTACATGAATTAAATTCTTGCTTTTCATTGGCAATGCATCTGCATAAAGTATTGATGATGAAAGTCAAGTTTAATTTTATTACCGAAAGCCGATTAGAATTTTAAAAGAGTAAATAACGCATTAAAAGCCTTGCTCCGGGGTATTTAAGCATGGAGAGGTAAAAGCTACGAGCTCTGAGTAGGTTACTTATTAAACACAATTAGTGGAGACAACTCGTGGACGGCAATGAAGTACGAGTATAAAAGTATTTTATTCAAGCGTGTACGGCATTATCTATTTAGACTGAGAATGGAACTTCAAAAGCTGAGACAGTTAATAAAAAAAATTTAAAAAATAACAAAAGCAAGGCTTGATGAAAAAAATAATTGAAACGAGGAGATACGCGGTGCAGCTACTGAATACAAGAGAAGGTCAAAGCGCAATTAAAAGACCTCACACTAATACTCGTAACACTAATACTCGTTTATTATGAATAATTTATTCTATTATAGCCATAAAATAAATGCAGAAACCAAAAACTACAGTCTTCAAAATTTATTAAATCAATTATTGGAAAACGTAAATTAATTTGAAGTATTGAATGTTAATATGTATATAATATATAGAATATAATATTTACTCTGTATGTGCACATAAAGTATGTAAGTAGATTAGGTCACAGCTCACTATCGCTCTCTCTTGCTCTTCCTCTCTCTCTCTGTCGTTCACTTATGCCTTGCAACTTTCATGAACAAACGAACCGCCAACCAACTAACTATTTTAATGATGAGATAATGCCAGGATATTTGATATGACGCTGAATACTCGCACACAGTCGCACACACATACATACATTCGTATTTATTTACGGACATATAAACTCGTACATTTGTATGATATTTCAAACAGTGCAAACAAATAAGCGGATAGCGGATGTTTTGTATAAATTCAAGCATAAAACAATTGATGCATAGTCGTATGTATGCATGTGTGTATTTACACGAAAACATATATATGTATGTACATACTCGTACATACATAGATGTCCTTCATTTATGAATAATGCGCAATGGAGTATAAATGTGTGTGTGCGTGTGTGTGTGTGTGTTGGGCACACCAAGTAGTTGTTTGGCAAATTGCGTAATTTTGCGCTCTGCCTGCAACAGCATTATGTCAGCTTACAAACACAAGCGTATGTAGTATATCAGGTGACATATTTATATGTATAGTGCTCGACATAGTGATAAGGACATTTGAACATATTTTAACTATTTATTGTATATTGTTTTATTTAATTAATATAAAATCCATTAAAAAAAACACACACAAACTCGAAGATTCAAACTTTATATGCAGCTAAAAATTTCACAAACTTTCGCCGAAATTTAAAAAATTTTAAAAACTTTTTGAGTATGCACTTTTGTAGGTTAACAATGTTTGTTCAGTAAAAAAATAAGTTTGATATATGCGAATGTTTTTCCTAACTCTATTTCACAATTTTCTCCTTATAAAAAAGTCTTGAAAAATTTCTTAAAAATATACCGCTAAAATATTGCTACTTGAAACTTGCGCTTTATTATAATTAAAAATGCAAAGAGCTTCAAATCTGTGTACACAAAAACCCTTATATTTCTTTAAAAAATTTTTTTTTATAATTTTATGAAAGATTTTTGATTCACTTTTTTATTTGACACAAAGTTTAAAAAAAAATAATTATATGATTTTTATTAAATAATGAACTATATTTAAATAAACAAGTAAGAAAATTAAGTTCGGGCGAAACCGATTTTTATATACCCTCGCGATATATTTTTGTATGGTCGGGGCCCATGATTTCATAAAATTCCAGTTTCTTCGTTTCAAATCGCAGCTAGTATTAAACTTTACTAAATTTTTTCCAATAAATACTGAAAAACGAACTTTTTTGCATTTTTCAAAATTTCCGTTATTTGGAAGTTGGGCGTGGTTATGGTCCGATTTCAAAACTGATTGACGGTGATGCTAGTGATATCTAGGACAATATGTTCACCAAATTTTGTGATGATACATTACATCGTTATTGAGATACAGACATTTTTACATAAGTGGGCGTTGCAACGCCCATTTTTCAAAAATAAATAATTACCTAATTTCTTAGTTCAAAATCTCTCCAAATACCGAATTTCACTCAATTTGTTTTAATAGATACCGAAAAATTAAGTTTTTGCATTTTCCAAAACTTCCGTTATATGGATGGTGGGCGTGGCTATGATCCGATTTAAAAACTTTTCTACAATAATAATACGGATATCAAATAAAATATTTCCAACAAGTTTTGTGACGATAACTTACACCGATAACTTACACTGAGATATAGAAGTTTGTTCCTAAGTGGGCGTGGCAACGCCCATTTTTCAAAATTTCATAAATACCTAATTTCTTAGTTCAAAATCTCTCCAAATACCAAACTTCACTTAATTTGCCTTAATGGATGCATTTTTCAAAAATCGACTCCTCTTTTCATTCTGAGCATTTTGTTATATATACATATGTCTATATCTATCTCGATTATTTTTTGCTGTTACAAGCAACCGTTATGCGAACAAAGTTATAATACCCTTGTGTACAAGTACGCTCGGGTATAAAAATAATGCAAATAAAATAAAAGAAAAATATATTTTTATTAAATAATGAACTATATTTAAATAAAAAATAATGCAAATAAAATAAAAGAAAAATATTTTGCCAAAATATGGTGAACTTATTATAATGTCGCACATTATACTTATATAAGCGTTGCATTCAATACGCTTTCAACTCGCACATACATAGCTTTCAGTTGTACATACTCGTATATGTATTTGTGTGTCTATTTACTCTGGTATGTAGGCGTATGTGCCACTTAATGTTTTAATATGTAAAAGCAACGATGAGGCTAATGTCAGAGCTTTCTAGCTTGATTGACAAATAACTTGAAGTAGTTTTTTAAGCCAAACTAAGTAGACAACTAAAACTGAATTCAAGTTTGTGTGAAGGTCATTGTTATGAATGTAATTGGAACTAAAATGTTCAGAAGTGTAACAAAAAAAAAAAAAATAATAAAAGTTGAATGCCTTTCACTAATTTTAGGCGGAACTTTTTGGATTTGCATTGATTTTCGACAACTTTAATATTCAATATTGGATTGCAGGCATCGCTTTAGAATATTAGATTGTATTCTGAGCTTTTTTCCATTACAAAATTTGATTTTTAGTAATAAAACCAATTGAGTAGTTAGCATTTTATCGTTTTTTGGCAACAATATTTTTCGCGAAATCGATTATGCACCAGATCGAACTGAAAGTTGAACTTTCGGTAATAACTCGACTTTAGCTCCACCTGTCGGGTAGTTTGACTTTTAGTTGCAATTTCTCGCCGATGCTTTCTGGTGGGTACTTTTTTTTAATGTATTTATTTCAATTATTGCAAGTATACATTTCGTATATGAGCCAAATGTGAATAAGGAAAATAAGTAATATTTTTTTGCAAAAGTAATTATTTTCTTTCAAGCACCTGAACTAAATAAGACAAATATTATTCGTTGTATGTACACTCTAGCGCTACCTTGCGGACTTAATTTAATTAAAGATTTCATCACAAAGTAGCTTTCAGAGGGGCTCAGTAATATATAAACACACACACTGCATAAATATTTTTGAAAAAAGTTTTAATTAAATCATTGTTAAAAACTTTTTTAAAGAAACTGTTTGTACGTAAAAACAATGTAAACTTAATAGCTCGCCTAAAGTCATGAAAGAGTTTTACTATTTCTCGGAAAAATTTATACGAAGAAAAAAATTATAAATTATCGAGAAAATTGTGTATTCTCCAAGCACAAAAAGCATGCTACCCAAGTCTGTATGCAAGTCTGTATGTATTTGAAGAATAGAAAAATACAACAACGAAATTGTGCTACTAAGCAACTGTGAAACGTTTGATGGTGGCCGTAAATGTTGGCCTTCGCGTGTATGCTGGTTGTTGCTGAACTTTGATGTGGTGCCGCTGCCATTTTCTTTTTTTCTTACACTGAAGGGGCTTCCGGCGTTTTTATGGTAAGCCAGCGTTGCTGCTTTTGGTAGGCTTCTTGGTTACTATTATTATTGCGGAGGATTGTGGGTAACAGTCAATGGTGGTTTCCGCTAATTTTTTGATTGTAGTTGTAGTAAAATTTTAATGTGTGTTCTTGGAAACTTTAATATATTTGTATACAAATGTATGTGTGTATATATGTATGTACATAGGTGCACATTTAAAGAATACACGCAAATCGGCACACACGAGCACACAAAGCAATATTTCGTTGAAATGGTTAATACGCAAATATTTGCAAACTGGCTGATTATATGTAGCTCGCCATCCTTGTTAAGTCTCGTACTTCTACTGTCTGTATATATTTTCGTGTATAGTGTGTGTGTTTGCGTATGCGCGTATATCATTGATCTGTGAATGTGTTTTGTAATAATGTGAAGTTAACATTTGGCGGTCGAACGCAGCAGCTCGCGGCCAAAGCAGCGCATGGCAGGCCAACAAACATGTTGACCCATTAAATTATGCGCCAATACATGCTGGGAAGTAACATTTGATATTGTATGTACAAGCAATACCCAGTCCGAATTCGAGAGAGAATTGGAATAGCAATCTTTTGTTTTTGTGGGAGTTATGAATTCTACTTCATGACTTCGCGTTTAACAATTTTATGACTAGGGTTAATGCAACTTCGTTTGTTTCCTTACAAAACATTGCCTGATTAGTACAGAAGCTTCCGGCATATGTAAGCGGAGGAAGAGCTGCACTCGAACGCTCCATAAAGACTTCTTTGAGTTAATATTTAAACGATGTGTGGTCTCTATGAAGAGCGAAAATTTACTGAAATTTATTCACGGCATTAAAATAATATAAAATATCACAACTCAAATATATGCAAAAGTCATCACATAAACTCGCATGTAAATCGTTTGGAAGAGTCTAAGAAGACTATCGAAGATGATGAGGCGATCATTTGAATATTTTCCGATTAAAAAATATTCGCTGGAGAAATAGTTCTTGTAACTTCTAAGTCTTAAAAAATTCGTGCGCATAATCGTTCAATCGTCAAAGCAATAAATTGACGACACTTCTTGCAGGGCTCTAAAATTATTTGTTAGAGATTAACATTGATGTAACAGCTTTAAGACTTGTTGAACGCACGTTTTAAGGTAGAAAAGTGTTTGAGATTAACAACTTTTCTGCTTTCACAAAAAATCTCGTGCTTTTGAAATTATCTTAACGGGAAGTAGTAGCGATTTTTCCTTAAAAAGACCGAACATATACTCGTACATATAGTGCTTCCGTATAAGCAAATACATTTACAAACATATTTAGTAAAAATGTAGTATGTAGACAACTTTGATTTTCCGCAATGTAATATTTCAATTGGCTACTATGTTGCTATTCGAAAAGTTAGCCGCGATTCATGCAAAAACTATAAGTAAAGTAATTATGCACTGCGAAATGTAACCGGCAGGCATATGAAGTGTTTGGCAAATAAACACCCTTTATGTGATGAAATTGTATTTATGTTTATGCTTCGGCACTGCAGAGGTCAAAGTACTTGTGCGGCAGTGATTTTAAGGTAAATATATGCAGAATTTTATGATTTTCCTTTCATGACTCCACAATCACTTGAGCTTTTTATGTTTGCCTAGCATTTGAAAACACTTTTTTCGGTAGGCGCAACTATGGTGGAAGTATAAACAGGTGATTTTAGTTTGAATTTACCAAATGACAGACTGTCCTAATTGTGGCATGCATTTTTCAAGTTTCAAGTAGTAAAACGGGGAGAAAATAAGTCTAGAAATAAAAAAATTATTAAAATTCATGAACATTGTTTGGATTAGATTTGCGTATGTATATTTTCATGCATACATCAAAATTGAAATATGTAGTATATATGTATATATGTACATCCAAAATCAGAAACTACTCTTTAATTACGAGACCCAATCCGGACATACTCTGATCACGATTTTGTGAAGAAACTTGGAGACATCAAACTTTAACATTTGCAATTCAAAATCAGAAATATACAGTTTCATTAGCAATGCAAGTCTTCTCTTCTTAATTTTCTGACAGACTGTAAATTTGACAGGCTCTAGGTGCGAGCTTTGTTAGTGTATTGGAACGTCTGCCTCAAATGACATTAAAATTTGAAAACAGGTTGTCGGAAATTTTGCGAAAAAATTGTACACAAATAAATAAACTACTGACGAGATAAAAACGAGAATGTTTGATGAGCACCGTTTTGACGATCGAGGCAATGGCAACGACGTGATGACGCCTAATGTTCGATCCAAGGCGAATTCATACAAGGTGGAGTTTATAGAGCAGCTGATTTCTTCTTCTGCTTATTGCCCTGGTACGTGAAAATGTCAGTGAAAAGAAATTCGGAAATTGTATGTTTACATTGTGTTTGAAAATTAAAAAAATTTAAACGTGATTTTTTCAAATATTGCGTTGTGAAAAGTTGATATTAAAATACGTGTATACAAGCTGAAATGCAAAAGTGTGCAATTTGTTACAAGAAACCCGGATCCGGAAAAAGAACGTTTTTCAAAGTTCCGGTTGCCGAATGCGAAAGAACGAGGGCAAATCTATTGGCCAAAGCTGTGCCATATCCACAAGTTACGGAAGTTTCTAGCCCGACTATGGAGCATGAAAAAGCAAGAAATACGAATAATGGTCGTCAGTACGGGTAAGTTATGAAAAGTTTAGGATTTAACATGCTTTAAAAACTTATTTTCATGCAGCTCGGATGTGAGTATTTCAAATCCGCAAGCGAAGTCACGGTAATATCAAACAAATGGTTGTGGTACATACGTAGGCGAAAGTGAAAGCGCAAAGCTAGAACAAGCGAATGCAGTGGTCAATAATTTAAAAAAGATATTCACTGATGGGCAGATTCGGAAACTGATGAAATACGAATTATATTTAAAATTTCATTTTAACATTAAATTTATTATTAAATCCATACAAATGAATTTCTAAAAAAATATAAAAAATGTGTATAACTTAATAAAATTAATTCTAGTAAAACTGCATTTGAAACATTAGTTTAATCAACTCGTAAGAATATCACTCTTCTTTTTGCTGGAAAGATGTCATTCATTACATGCCTTGGTCACAATTTCTTGTAGGTACAAAAACAAATTGCTAGTTGTACCCAGAATCCACAAAAGTTTACAAAAATCATCTCAGCAACTACATATGCCCTTCTTCAAATCAGTTGATTAATGTACCATCTGAAGCAGAATGCAATCGAAACGCCATTCAAACAACCGATCCTCAATTTCAACACTTTATTGCTCGATATTGCAACTATTTTTACTTTTAAACGATTTTCCTTTAATTCGAAATTAACACCATAAAAATGCTTATAAGCGTACAAATAAATTGATATTTATTTTGTTATATTTCTTTAATTTTTTTGATGACATTTACATGATGATATTCATATATTCTCTTTTGCTATGGCATTTTCACGTCCTTTAAATTCGCCATTTCGCCATCGATACCACCTTTAATTAATTCGCCTCGGTTCGATCGTCTTTTGAAATATATGTATGTACGTGCTCGTCGAAACTTAAAAATTTTTCAAATAATGTGACGAGGACGAGACGACAATTGTGAAGAACGATTAAATTATTTTATCACTTTTTTTAAATATTAATTTCAACGTCAAATATACCAATGTGTTATTAGTAAAGCAACATAATGGATTTTCTTGTGAAAACATTGCTCTTTATTTAAAAGAGAAATAAAAATTTAAATATGTAGTTATAGCATACTTTTAAAAAAATATTTTGTTTTATTATAAAATAAGTAACACACAATGGCTTAAAACCAATACCGGTACGAAAATGTTTTTTGCGTACAATAAAAATATGGTGATGCTTCTAGTTAAAATGTACGATGCTCAGAAATTAGACTGTGAATAATGAAATGCAAGCAAACAATAACATTTTGACATTTGCTGTATCATTGCAAGGAAAAAATAATTATTTCTGCTACTTAAAAACGCCACCTCACTAAATTCGCCTTGAGGCAAAACAAAACTACTAAACAAAAAGGGAATATTTCTAATACTATTTTAGTTTGCGTTTGTAATTGAGGTTAGGAGAGTGGGCAACACTGGAAATAAGCCAGCGGGCTATGTCAAAATTTACAGCTACTCGGTTAACTGACATTACCTGTATATATGTAATTCCATCATGGGCGCAACAAACTTTTATTTTAAACTTTTCATTTTTTATTTTAATTTGAATTGTCAAATTTTGTATTTCGTTGTGATAAGAATGCATTCAGTACAATTCAAGGTAGTTGATAAAATATTTTTTAAATTTAAGCTTTTAAAAGCAAAAACAAAATACACAGAGCTCATAATTTTTTATTTTTTTTTTTCAACCGCGCCTACCTATTGAATGTGCCTTAGTACCAGCCAAGGCAGATCTAACAGGTAACCGTAGTATAGAAATTGCAACCCTGCCAGGTTTTTTTAAATAACCATACCTTTATTGTCAATAAGAACTATCAAATCAGTCTATTGAAAACAAAAGTTGACAAATCACAAATTCAATTTTCCCGAAATAAATAAATGTAATCATGTTTTCAAATCATCGAAAAATATTGAATCATTTCAACACGGATTGCTGCTGCGTTCGTTTCATGCTCACTTTATGCTCATAAGATTTTGATTATTTTCGATTAATCTTTAAAAAAGTGGCCGATAGGCGAGGGAGAGAAAGATCTCTCATATTCAATCAAGTTATCTTTATTTAATAAAATTGTAGAAATATTTATATGTATGCGTGTAACTTACCTGCAGATGATCTAACAGCGCTTCCAATCCCCGATCGCTGATCGATGAACAGCGTAAACTCAGCGAATGTATGTGTTTGGAGGCTAATGGAAATGAATGCACGACATCGAGCGCATCCTCATCGGAGGCGCCGACTAACGCGAGCGCATGAAAACCGCGACGTATCAGGGAATTGTACAGTTTAACACGATCACAGCTCGGTATTTGACGCAACTCGCGACATTGCAATGTCGGCAATAGACCCGACCAATAACGCGGACTGCGATAGAGTATGTCGCGCCATTTCATGCACACCTGCGCCAACGTGCGACGCTCGTACGATGAAAAGTAAAGGAAAAAGCGATTCAAAAAGCGATCGTCGAGCAGCAACGTGTCAATGGTGGTTATGGGGGGCGGGTATTTGTGTAAAATCAGCGCAGACTGTGTAACGGCAGCGGCTAGTTGTGAAGCATTTGAAGCGCCGCCAGCAGCGCCCGTCGGCAAAACACCCGCAACAACACCGCCTACAACAACACCACCACCACCACCACCCGCATACGGATGGTGTAGATGTGGATTTGGTAGTTGCTTGCGCAACTGTAGTGGTGTGCCACCGCTAATTGATTGATTTGCAACCGATTTTTGAGCCGCCACCAGACCCATCGTATTGAATTGCGGCTGACCGGGTATGGTTATATTCATTTGCTTGGCAATCGAGTTGACAGTGGGCGCCGGTGGCGCGCCAAGTGGATGGCCGAGCACAGGCGTTGGACCGCCCATCATATTGGAATTGGAATTCACCAGCGTCGAGCTGGCAATCTGCGTTTGCAGTGGATGTTGTGACAATGGCGGCGGCGGCGACGCCTGCTGCGAATGTTGATGCGGATGTGACGACTGCTGTGCTTGTTGTGGCGCCGACTGCTGTTGCTGCAGTAGCTGCATATTGCCGCCAGCACCGATCACACCGACACTGTGTGGTAGTGTCGGGCTTGCGGGCGCAGATAGTCCGCCCGTGGGTGTATGCGTACCGCTGGCGCTACCACTACCACCACCGCGCGAGGGTTTATCTGGTGTGAGGGTTGAGTTGCTGTTCGTATTGTTGCTTGCATTGCTATTGTTGGTGCTGTTGTTGTTGCTATTACCACCGCCACATAGGGCATTTGTAACGCGTTCCATTACTGAGGTTTTGCCGCTATTACCGCCGCCACTAGACGAGGACGAGGATTGTGTAGAGGAGGACGAGGACGTGTTGGACGAACCGCTGCCATGATGGTGTTTCGAACGCAGCCCAAGGCCATTAATGCGTTTCGAGAGTTCAGCGGATGCACGTTCGACCACGCCCTGCGCCGATATTGAGGACATGGTATGCTGGAATAAATGCACTTTGAGGCGCGCGCGTTTCACCGATTACCGAGAGAAGAGCACAATTGAAAGTTTTTTTTTGTTTTTTGTTTTTTTTTTTTGTTTATCTCTTTTGTTGAACACCAGTTTGTTTTCGAAGATTTGTGGCTGGACTGTCGTCACTGCCAGCGAACTACGCGCGACTATAAAGCACGCTCAGTGACGATCGTTTTAGTTGTATAACACTTTTGTTTGTATAACAGTTTTATTTGTATAACACTTTTCTTTGTATAACACTTTTCTTGGTATAACACTTTTATTTGTGCAACACTTGAAGTTCTGTCTTTTGGAGCACTTTTGTTTATTTTTGCTGCCTCGCTTTTCTTGCTCTTCGCTACTAACTACTTATTGGTATATATTTTTAATAGTCTCTAATTGTTCAGCCGTAATCCAATTTCATATTCTACAACAATTCAACGTACATAAGTTTTCTTTTTTCTCTAATCTCTGCAAATTGCATGCAACACACTTTTCTCGCTTCCTATGCTCGCTTCTTTTGTGCCTTTCATCGCATTCGCCATCAATTTTGTTTAACTTTTGTTCTACTTTGGTTTTGTGCTCGTCGTAACCTTTTCCAAAAGCAAACATGCAAACAACAGCAGCATGTCACTTCAATTGTATGTTTGTACGTATGTCACGTGCAGCGTTTTCGCTTCCAATTTGTTTAAGTGTCCTTGAAAGAAATAGAAAAGAAATATAAAAAAGTTTAAATTTTATTACGAGCTCGATAGAAAGTACTAACGTTTTGTAAAAGTGTGTTAGTATTATATTAAGTTAGAGAAAGTTGTTTTATTTACTTTGTTTTTCCTTGTAATGTTGGAAAAGAAAAATGTATGAGAGTTACTGCAGCTGTTTCGTAAGAAATATCTTTGTATAGTTTTTTAACAAAATAAATATTAAAAGAAAAAGACATTTGCTACATTAAGTATGTAGCTCTGACTGACGAAGGTTTCATTATTTGTAACATAAGTTGATAAGTATGTAAATACTTTAAACACAGTAATGAGTTGCTTCAAACACAGAAATATATAAGTTTGTCTATACCTCAAACATTTCCCAATATGTTGAATGGTTGTACAAAAGTAAGAATTGAAGTAACGAATGTACTACTTTGCGCCTAAGCAAAATAAATTCATAAAGAAGAGATGGAATTACTAAGTACAATATTGATTCTTTAATCAGATCTGATTCGTTGCGATTTAAACCTTAGCAATTTCAGTACCTCCTCGACTTTGAGAAGCTTTGCCTTTCGGCCATTTCATTGCTATAAATGTGTCGGTTGTCTGACTTATAAATAAAGGTCTTTAAGCTTTGTATATTGCAACGATTTTCTGTCATCCCTTGTCAAATTTTGTTTTGTGAAACGAAAACGACACTGAAGATGGCACAACGCCGAAACCGGTATGTGACAAAACCAAATTTGACATGGGATGACAGAAAATTGTTCCAATATAATTACATCGAATTTCCACCCTGTCGGCAAAATCATAAGAATTTCAAAATGCAGTCTTTAAGCTAAGTTCGTTACGTGTTCCTTGCACTGTTTCACGAGCCTTGAGTTGATGATTACAGAGCTTAAAGCTTCACTTACCGACGGCCTTCCCTTAAAAATAAGCAATACTAGCCACGCCAGGACTTCTTATTAAAAAAAAAAAGACACTCGAATGTTCGCAGTCGATTTGGCTTCGAAAGCGAGGATGCTTTGTACATGTACACCACACATTTTATTTATATATTTTTCCCTATTATCTAGGACAATTTTTAAGTCATCTACCTCCATGTTTCCATACCTACCATTTAGAGGTAAAATTGTAGTAATTTCACTAAATAACCAAATAAAAAAGAAGGAGGCTGTGTCAGAGACACGGCCATTAAGTTTAACGTAGAATACGCCATCCGATAAGACAGAAAACATATGTATAATGATAATTTATAATGATAAATAATACAAGCAAATGAATTTCTTTATTTGATAGTTACTTTTGATGATATACATAAGCTTATGATAGGAAAATAGGATAAAAATGTTTTTAAATTATCAATTAAATTTCTCGCAAAAACGAAGTCAATGGTAGTTATCAATAGTAAAGATAAATGATAAATAACAGACCCAAATCTATTTGATTATTTGAAAGTTACTTTTGAGAATATAGGCTTATGATGGGAAAAATAGGATAAATATGTTTTTAAATTAACATTTAAATTTCTCGCAAAAACTAAGTCAATGGTTGTGTTATCAATAGTTGTGGGAGCATCATTTCGAATATAATCCAAATTAAACGTATCGCTCATAAATTTCGCCAATCTAGTATTTGAAGTGATTTCTGTGTTAAAATCACCACCAATAAGCAGTAGTTGGCAGCGCTTTCTCTGCCTTTACTCTACTTAAATTTTCCCGCCTAAAATTAAGCAATAAAATGAACGTCTATTCACGCTACAAACTAGTGGTGCGTAACACAGTGCAGCACTACACACTCAACCAAACACCACACACATATTTGTGTGCATGTGTTTATACAATTTTCATTTGAGAAATTTAAATATTAGGAAGATATCAACCAACATGAAATGTATGTTAAACGAAAGCTAACATCTTCATTTGACTACAAAAAAATTTAAAAAAAAGTTACCGAGCCGTTTCCTTATAATTAAAGAAATAGAGATTACAACAATAAAAACCTGACATGGGTGCCCATACCGTAAGGTAAGACGTATTCTACGCCAAAATACGTATATCGGCTTTTTATGCTTGAAATTTTATCTTAGAAGATGTTAACTAAAGAAGATCGGCAAAGGAAACAATGCGACCCTTGGATTCATTTCAGACACTTAATTTGTGCAACAGAGCTATGTGAAACGTTGCGGATAAACTGTTTGTGGAATATCTTAACCCTATTATTACTCAACAGATACGGATTTTTACTTCCTTTTCTAAAATACATTTTACAAACTAAATTTTCATCCTCCATTTTGGTCGCACTGATTTGTTAAACGTAACTCGAAAGGTGCGTCATCTACCGCAAGATTGACCGAAATCAATCTTTAAAATAAAAGAATATAAACTTTCTATATTTAACTTGTGTTTGTTACAGTAAATTTAATAACCTTGTACCACAAAGTCCCTGTTGGAGTTGAGCATTAACCACAACTATTTTATTACTTTCGTTTTCGAATCTCAAGAAGAACATAAACTTGCCGACCAAGCGAGTCATTCAAGGCATTGCAAATATTTGCTAAAAACAAATTAGAATAACAATACAAAGCAAACGCACGTAGTGGTGAAGTGAGTAATGAAGGAAACGATGGACATTTTCTTAATAATTTTTCTAGGCGATATGAAGTTTGAGTGTAAGAAAATATATTTTATATTTTTTTAGCAAAATGAATGTATCAAACGTGCAAAATAAAGACGTTAATTTAACAAAAAATTTAAAAAAACAAAAAGAAATGGAAACTGAAATAAATATCAAAGAAAAATCGAAAAGATGTTACACAACTTCGTATGAACAATGAGCAGTTAAGAGAAAGTATACGTATACAAGAAAAATTTAAATTATAACCTTAGCAAATGTCAGCATTTATGGGCTACGACGTTGCTTGCGCTGTCCGAGCAGCTGCAAAATTTTAACGCCAAAGTCGCTAGTCAGCATCTTAAAGTCCTTGTCATTCGGTCATTCGCCGAGGCTGTATTTACAAAACACATTCATGCGCCCGACTGCGCCGGAAAAATTGTAAATGCTTCCGTTCTAATTTTTCATTTTCCGCAGCAACTTTTCTCGTAGCATCACTTACACAAATTCCACAGCACAATTTGCCACAAACACAACATTTTTTTTTTTCGCTGACGCTTGCCTTTATTTTACTTTCATTTCATAGCATATGACTGTTAATTAGCGCAATGCGTTGGTAATTGCTGCCGCAGTAAAAGAATGGAAGTAATAAAGTTTAACGGAAATTACAGAAAATGGCAATTAGAGACTGTAGCCGAGGACTTTGTTGCTTACATAAGTTGTGTGCAAAACCAAAAAATAAAAGAAGTCGAATTTCTCCTAATCCAAATTATTGCAAGATAGTGAAATGCTAAAGATTTGAAACTTTTGTTTGTTTGATTATAAATAAACGATTGTGGCAGCAATTAGTGTCAGTAAGTGGCAAGTACAATTTTTTCATCCATTTTTATTTACTTACCAAGTCGATTGCGCTTGGGAATGTTGCATTTCAACAAAGTATTTGTTAAATAACTTAGTTTCGCAAGAAAATGTAAGGAGAGCAAGAAGAAAAGTAGGTGAGTAGACATTTTTGGTGATATTGGAAATTCGGCAATAGCTTCAGCCATTCTTCGCTTAAAAGTATTGCCAAGAATTTGTAACTGAAGTAATAATGTGCAATCATTTAAGATGATAGAAGATCCGAGAAGTCTGGTGCGCGTCATTAATATGGAGAGAGCGAGTGGTTCAAATTAGTTCCAAAGCATTCCTGAGTATTGCCGAATATAAAGTAATTTCGCAAATCAACAAACTCAAAAGCCCCCATCCTGGAGAAGACTTTTAAAGGATATCCGTAGTGGCACTTATAGAGTTGAATATTGAATATGTGGATTTATCAAATTTATAACTCCTCTTAAGCTATTTTATACGATTTTTTTCCATATCCTCCTTCGAAGTGTTACCCACCAACACAAGAGAGCCATGTAGTCACTACCTTTACAATAGTGGTAATAGTTAGTGCCTGTAAGAGTGTGAGGAACGACAAAAGGCTTAAAATAGATTGGATTTCATTAGAATTCCTTAAGTCACAGTTAAGGCCAATACAACCGTTGAACATCAGGGTAGTGAAAAACAGACCAGAAAATGTCGGTTTCTAATGCAGTCTTTGCGTATAATATTTATGGCCGCATATCCTCTGTTGCCGAATATATCAGCTCAATCATAAGAAGGGATAGAGAACACAACTTGTGTAGTTTCACACACAATAGACTAAGTATTCTCTTACTGAAGTGGATTTTTTTAAATTAAATTTGAAGCAGAACCATAGAAATAAGTTATACACAAAATTTGTGTAAATTGGAGTCAAAAAATTCACTGCCCAACTATTTATTTGCATAGACTACCGAAAAAAGCCTGCATTGTAAAATGCACGAAAGCATTCCATTTAGGCTTCGCCGCAAATAGCAGACATTCACGTTTTTAATTGCCTGAATGAAGTAACATCCCATTTGCACTGTACTCTCTGCCTGGCTGACTGAAAGCCGCATAAAATTAAAGGCACTTAAAACAACAGTCATACTCGTTTTTAAAGCTAGCGGCAATGTAAAAGAGTCATTTTATGTAAAACAAATTTCAACCTGCTCATACCATACCACGCCCATACTGACCGCTGTGAATGGCCCATTGCCTTTCAATGCTTTCCATCGACGCCACAACCAAACCAAACGCCGAAAGTCAAAGCAGTCACTATTCGAATGGGCGAATGAGTTAAAAAAAAAACAAATAGGCGTAGTGCGGAAAACTAAATAAATAATATTTCATAAAGTTCATTGCACTACGACTGGACGCCGTGTGGTATGAGTAACCTCAAAAGCAGCGCCTCTTTGTGGCTACTTAAAAAATCTTTTTTTGTGTTGTTGGTCCACTACAGCCAACCAGCCAGCTAGCCGGCAATGGAGCCACTTAACCAAATTGAAATATTATCATCAGTCGACAATCGCAAGTAAATACAAATAGGCGGACAAAGAAAGAAATGAAGAGTTATAAAAAATAAAAGGCGGCAGTTAACTAAAATGGTAAGCGAATGAAAATGCCTTGCAGTCATTAAGCTTAACGTTTTGAAATGGAAAGAAAACTTACTCAAAACGCAGGAACAACACTTGCAAATAATAAGGTGAAATATAATATGTGAACATAAGAAAAAAAAAATCATTCACGAATCAGGAAATTGAAAGAATTCCCACATCAAGAAATTAAACGAGAACATTAATAATGTTTGCGCATTAATTCATGTCTAGCAATAATTCTTGCCAGTACAAACTGTTCAAATCAAGGCACATGATCAGCCCTTATACTCTCTAACCACGGGCGCTCAGGTGTTGAGTATATAACGTTAGTTAAGCTCTGAATATCAAAAATATTCATGAATACACAGAATGTTCGTTCCAAGTGCAATAAGCAAAGAGCAAAGAGCATACACATTTTGTACACAAATCAATTGCCATTTAACTGTCCACATATCATCAGTGGAGATAAGTTTGCACAATCATGCCATGTCCGGCGCTAGCTAGTGTTTCTCGTTTTAGGCGCCGACAATCGCCATTCACTCAGTGCAAATCCCTGACCGCCAAACCTCCTCTAACCCCTGCTCCTCGCTCGCAATTTGTTTGTTTAACAACTTGCCTACACAGACATGTTGCACATGGGAATACTGAACTTAAACAAATGTTGAACTTGCTGTAGAGCTGAAGGTGGAAATCGATGATTGAATGATTATATAAACTGTATTGACAATTCTCTTAAGAATTGTCGTTATTGAATGTTTTTTTGTTTATCACAAAAACCTACCAAATGTTCCGTTTTCCCTTTACATTTCTTCATTTTCTCTGCCTCTACTCATCACTTTTGTTACCTGAATGTATAGCTAAGTCAATCGGATTTGTTAGTTTGTGTGCTTCACTTTTGGCTTATGGCGCTACGAAAAAAAAAAAATTATCCGTGTTCGCAAAGTTGTCAGTAGATTTCTGTTGATTAAGAAAACTTTGCCACAATCCCATATAATTAACATACAAACATGTGAATGTACATACAACCGTTAGCTCGTCCGGGAGCAACGAACCCAACCTAGTAAGCAGTTTCGAAATCATTTCCGAAAATAAAATTTAAATAAGTCAGTTTGTCTAAAAATTGCTTTAGTAAAGTTTTGAGAAGCCTTCTTACTAGTTACCTACATATATGGACGTTAAAAAAGCTATTGTTATCATATGCTTTACCGTTACCGGTTATCGTTTATCGATAGCACATTTTTTATTGCATTAAAAAAATAAATGTTTTCTTGGTTTCGATTTCGTTATCGATATGTTTTGGTATTGTTGTATTATGTCAGACATTTAAAGTAATTGTGTGATTGGTATTGCAATCGTTATTAGTATTTATGGAATTTGTTGCTATCGCCATCAATAACTCTATATGTATTTCTTATTTTAAAAATTTATGATAATCGTTACCCAATCGAAATTTTTATTATTATTGATTTCGTTATCGTTTTCGCAATAGTTATCGTTATCGATTATCATTTTATTTTAACAATTTTCTTGTCTTTAAATTAAATGTAAATAAATTAAGTGAAAGCTGAGAGTTTACGATTTATCAAGATTTTATTATATCTTCATATTTTGTATTTCGTAAAATGTTTGGCAAAAAAAATGTAAAAAACTGAGAAGTTACGATTTTTCGTGATTTTACTCTATTTTCTTATTTTATATACCGAAAAAATTTTAGCTAAATAAATTATTTATACACAATCGGTAGCGTATTGGCTCTGCAACCCCGAGCTCCCGGGTTCAAAGCCTGAGAGAAGTGGTTATGAAAATTAAATTAAAAATAATTTAATTTAATAATCAAAAAGAAGTCTGATGAGGAAATGTGGTGATTTCCGAAATAGTACTATAACTTCAACCATTAAAAACTGTTGTTGTTTTTTCACAAAAAAATCTTTCATAAACTGGCCTTGAGCTCAATAAAATTATAAAATATTTAATTATTTAAATTAAGTAAAAACTGAAAAGTTATGATTTTTCTAAATCTTCTCATTTTTTAATCCGAAAAATTTTTGTCCAAAAAAAAATTATTTAATTAAATGAAGTAAAACTGAGAAATCGCGATTTTTTGAATTCTCTCTTTTTCTCTATCTCAAATTATTACTATAAAAAATCTTTAAGCATAAAATTTAGTCGCCAGATGGCACTGAAGGCGAAATTTTGTAATCGAAGCGCCTGCTTGACTTATATATTTTTAAACTTTCATAATCACAGGAACAAAACAACACCACTCTGTTACCGTTTTTGGACTAGTTTTCCGCAAATTTGTGAGTAAAAATTCATTAACTCTAGGTAACTGAACTCAATTGCTAGATAAGGTGGAGAAGGAGAATGAGAACAACTAGGCAAGTAAACTTTTTCCTCTACGCCATACATGCTTGCATATTTATTTGCAGATATGTTTAAGAATTTCTATATCCATACTTTCATATTTGTACTGAGAACTACTCAACAACACTTCCATTATAAGTAATTAAGGTAATGTTTGTGAACTTTTGCTTTTACATGTTTTTCGTATACGTTTTTCATATATTTAATAACATAAGCTTGTTAGCCTGAAAGTATGCTAAGAAGTACAAAAGCAATAATGTAATTAATCAGCAGTGATTTGGTGCTTGGCTACCGCACAAGAATATGTTATTGACAACTGCATTGAGCCACAGAAAATAATGCGCAGGAAAATGAGTGTGAGTACAAAATATGTTTGAGGAAATTATTTTGCTTTTTTCTATTTCTTTGCAATAAAACTGCTGAGCAACGAATCATCTCTAGTCAATACCTCACGTATAAGCGCACATCACATGGATACTCCTATTCGAATGAAAAAGGTAATACACTACTTAGAAAGGAAAAGGCTTTCTGATTGCTAAATTACACCCAAAGCTTGCTTCTATACAAACATAAACTCAACTTTATTTACTGGGGCGATACAAAGCTACTACGCATTTCTTACATCAACAAAGTAATGAAGAAATGAAACACCAATCAACTGAGCTTGCTACCTAAGTAAATTCGATTTCCATTGCACTGGGTCAGCATTTCATTTACTCAGGCGAATGAGTAGAAATCCCAGCACGTTCGCACAAAAAAAAAAAACAAAAAAAAAAGTTGAACTAACTACATACTTGAGCAGCAACTTTGACAATTGCGCTTCTAATGGACCAAGGACCAAAAAGGTAGGCGAAGTAGTAAAAATCAATATTTTAAGAATATGTGTATGTATGCATGTGTGTGTGTTTGTTTACTGTACAAACATTGCTTTTACATAGCTATAAGCTTGCAAAGTAAGTAGCTATAACCAAAAGCATATAAAGCAAAGTAAAATACCAATAGATTTTTTGGGCCAAAGTAAATCTACAAATAGGAGCCGCAGTCCAAATAAGCTCGTCAATCAATTGCCAAAAATGCCTGCAGTTTCACTGATGCTTCAAATAACTTGTGCGGCACTAAAGCTTAGTTAAGGAGCACAGCTCAAAGATCGTACGATGGCGAGGTTTAGATAAATAGCGAAGTGAAAAATGGCGCAAGAGATTAAGGGTAAACGCATTGGCTGTCACAGACGTGCGACCATAAATGCGTGTAACCAAAATTTTTCAAATAACTAACAAAAAAATCATGTATATATTCTTATATTTCCAGCTGGTTGCATTAAAAAAACAAATGCCGAGTAGGTATGTTCCAAAGCGGAGACATTCAATCTCGCCATTCGCAAAGCTTCAAAATGCCAATCACGTTCTCAAGCAATACCAAAAAGTATATAAAACCATTCATAGGCAGCTTAACCCTTTAATTGCCCACGTCGGTTAGCAGCAAAGCAAAGTTAGCACAAAACAGCCAACCAGGCTAAAGCGACTGCACTGTAATGAAATTAAACAGAATAAAAAACGAAAAAAAAAAAATGGTTTAACAGCATCACTGATGCTACCGAAAAAATAGAGAAGACGAAAGAAGTACAATTTTTTTCTTGCAAAGACAAACCTTTTTCAGCAACTCGCGCTACTAAACAAGCAAGTAGAAGATAAATATGTGTTGAAACAAAGTGAAAGAACGTAAATTGAAGTGAGAAGCAAACGAAAATCGAAAGCAGAAGATTTATGCCATAGCCAACTTTTCTTTTTTGTGTGAGATGAGCTTGTTACGCTTCAAAGGCATTACTAGTGAAAGAGTTACGAGTTGCAGTTATAAAAAAAATAAACGTACAAATTCATACATATGCACATATGTATATGTATTGAGATATTCACGCAATTTTGTTACATTAGGGTATTTCATACATTAGGGTATTTCAAAATGCAGTAAAAATTGAACTTTCATGCTTTACATTGCCTACTCAAGCGCATTAGGGGAAAACTTGGTAATCATACCATTTCATATAAAGCGCATGAAAATTTCCGATTGCACATTAACCTATTGTTTATTTTTTTTTGTTTCTATACTAACTAGGGTCTTCGATTACTTGACTTTTTGGAAAACCCCGTTTTCGAATTATTCGAAAAATAGCACTTTGAAAGAATCCGTGGAAACCAGTTCTTGTTCTAAGTAAGAAAAAACTTTATTATTGTATATACATATATGTAACTAAATGCAATTATTTCTATGAAAGAAATTTTTTGAAAATAAAATGTATTTTAATGTCCGAATTCAGTAAGCAGTATAAGTCTCTAATAGACGAGGGTAACAATTTTAGACGAGCTGGCAATAATTGTTCTCAAATCCTCTACTCTCAAAATAAAGTCTCTTAATTGTTATCAGGCGGTAAGCAGGTCACAAAAATTAAGACAAACACAAAAATAAAAATGTAAAAGCGAGGAAAGGTAATAATATTCAAATCATACATAGTCTCAAATTTTAAAACTTGAGATTTTAACAAATTACTCAATTCCACATAGAGCACATTGAGCGAGTTAGAAGGACTTACTGTCAGTAAGGCGTTATACAATTTTTCAAGGTTTTGCCGTCCTGTGTTTTTTCTGCAAATTATTTGGTTTTCGAATATATATATAGGTATTTTCTAATTGATAAACAATTGGGGGTTTTCGTTTCAATAATAATGTAATGGAAGTAAATTAGTCGATGTCAAAGGCTTTAAATTTACAACTGGTAAAAACCCGGTTTTGGAGATTATAAAAACGATTTATTCGATATTCGTAAAATCAAAATTTCAAAAAAAAAATATACAATAATTTATGAACAACCGAAGAAAACCGGTTTGGAAAAACCGAGTCAATCACCCTAATATTAACCATTGTTTAAATGTCCTCAATAGACAAAAAAAAAACAAATTATTGTTCGTTTTAAATTCAATTAAATTAACAATATTAACTAAAAAATAGAACAAATCATGGTTATTGCTTTGAAATCTTCTGAAAACTGTCCTTTATCGACTGAAATATTGATTTGCATTTTTTTTTTATACCATTTCTACGAATTTAAATGTTTGTTTATATTTCTGTTAGCCTAGTAAATGTTAATTTTACAATTTTTATTGAGCTCAAGGCCAGTTTATGGAAGATTTTTGTGAAAAAACAACAACAGTAGTTGGTTTGTTTAAGGAAGATAAAATAAACACAACAGCCAACTCGGCTAGCGTAGCACAATGTGTAGCGTATTCGCTCTGCAACTCCGAGCTCCCGGGTTCAAAGCCTGGGAGAACTGGTTATGAAAAATAAATTTAATTAATTTAATAAAAAGAAGTCTGATGAAGAAATGTGGTGCTTTCCGAAATAGTACTATAATTTCTACCATTAAAAAACTGTTGTTGTTTTTTTCACAAAAATCTTACATTAACTGGCCTTGAGCTCAATAAAAATTGTAAAATTTCTACGAATTTTTATTACACACGTAAATTAGATGGCAAAATTTAAACGCTTCGGGCGATTTCATTTTATTTTTTTTTTATTTCATTCTTTTTTAGATCACCCCAATGAACATTCACATTTATGTAATTTTTCATAGACAACGTAGCTAAATACCTGTGTGTTGGTGTTTCGGTTGCCAGTTGCCTCAGGAAAATCGATATTTCCAACAAGGAGACAGCGTGACATGACACACAGAACTCTAAAGCAGTAACAAAAAAAAAAACCCAGTAAAGCACAAAAACAAAGAAAAAGCATTATTATAAAACACAAAAAACGGTAGTGAGGAAGGTGCAGCAATGCTTTAAAATATTTTCTAATTAAAATAAAAATTTACATGACACGATTTTTTTTTATTAAAATAAAAACTTTATATTCTTCGATATTTGGAAATTCTTATGTCTTGATCAAGGTGTCATTAATGCTCTTTACTCGTATTTGACGCTCATAAATAAATTTTCTCTAAAGCTACAAATGTATGCAAAATATTCTTTAAAAATTAACAGAAAACTCTATAAAATGCATTTTTTTCAATACTTTTATTTTAATATTTAACGTTATTGTTATTGTTGTTACTTTTAAATAATTATTTTAAAATAAGGTGACAGCATCACGCACATTTTTTTTTAATAAAGTTTTTCTTCTTTATTTTAGTATCTAATTATGCAGACATGCATATGGCAACGCCATTCAAAACTTTTTGATTGTATTAAAATTATTTTTGAATCTGATGATTTTAATATTTAATTTATTATTTTATTTAGATTTAATTTAAAAAAAAATTCTCCAAACGACTTGCTGTAATACTTTATTTCAGTTATAAATGTAACTACTTTTTAGTTTTTTAATACAAATGAGACGGCAATGCCAGCAAAACCACATTTTTTATTTAATGTTTTTTATAGTAATAAAATTTTTTTTTTTAATTATTAACAGATAACAACCCGCTCTTTAAATTTTTACAAACAAGCATTCTTTAGGCAATAAGCTTTCAAAAAAGTTAACAACTATCAAATTTGCCTCAGTATGTTTTTAAAATTATTTCTCTTCGAAGAAATTTTTACTTTCTGCCACTAAGTAAAAATAAAATCTAGAAAAAATAAATGTTTGGAAAATAAGCCACAGTTGGTTCGAGCTTAAAAATCTACAACAGTTTTTAACAGCTTACCAATTGAAAATGAAATTTCCAAATCACACCCTCATTTTGTTTTACCACAATTTCCAAGGGCGACGAAGAAAGCACACAAAACTTGGCCAATGTACGATTTGACTAATTTTTCAAAGTTCAAACTATTTTCATGGCATCTAGTATTTCCTTTTTCAAGGTACATATATGTATGTTTGTACATGCGAGTATACATAACTATATTTAAAATGACATCACAACGACCTCTATGAACATGCGTGGACGAGAGTGTATCGTTAACATGCACATACTATACGAATGTTTGTCTATATGTATTCCTAGAGACAATGGAAATACATACATACATACATATGTGAAATATTTCTTTATGTGTGTGTGTGCAACGCAACGGGGTTGTTTATTAGTGGCAAGCAAAAATAAAATTATATAAATATGTATAAGAATGTCTGTAAATAGTGGCATACGATGACAACCATTGCGGTTGCTTTTGTTGCCAATACTATATGTTGTTGTTTTTTTTTATTCGTTTTTCATATTAACTTTGTTATTATGACACCGGTTTATTAATTATTTGACAAACAAAACCAAATCAAGTGTAAATTTAAAATATGTAAGGCGGTTGTTTAAATAATTTTGGTGACTTTTATTCACAAAAAAATTTGTATTGTCAAAAACTAATGGTAGATTTAAGCCACATAAAACTTGCACTCAAATTGAATGCTCGGGTAAAAAAGTTAGAAATTTTGTAGACGCACTTTTAAAATTTCAAAATGTTTTTGTGAAGACTGTATAAAGGTTGAAATTTAGGCTTAAATGTTTTGTGATTGGGAATTATCTATCAGGCCTATTCTGAATTACAATTCGCTCAAATTTAGTCGGAATCGGAATATATAAATCCTTTATCCTTAATCTGTTGTTAGCTTCTTCAGTTCCGTGAGGATTAGAACTTGTTCTTTTCATTTCAGAGAATGAGAGACAATACTTTAAAACCAAAAATAAATACTCGCTTTCGATGTATAGCAATATATTTTATTTGAATAAATAATTTACAAAAATATTTAATAAAAATCACTACTATAACTTTAACCACCTCTGCATATGTTATATGTGCTTGTGATGATATTCAAAGCAATTAAACCTTTCACTGATTTCGATTCCAGGCAGGTCTAGAAAAAAGTTTGATGATAGGATGTGGAGATAAAGTTATTTAAAAAAAGTTTAAATTCTACCGCTTTCAATAAAAACACGCCTCGAGCTCAATTATACATACATAAATGTTGATGCAAAAAGGAATGAATAATTATTGCAAAGTAAGAACTTTCTAAGGTCTATTGAATACTCTGCAATTTAAGAAATTTACAATTGTTTATCGCATGCTAATTTTAACTTCCACATTTTTCTTATTTTTAATTGACCAATCAGAAACTTGATCGTATCCATTTCTACGGCATGAGCCAACCTAAACAGCCGCTGGTTCTTTATGGTTGCGGGTTGCTCATCTGGGACGCCCTCCGCGATTTACTTATGTTTAGTGCTCAGTATGTCAGTGACTACACTTTTTTCAACAGTATTTGAGAAAAACACAAATGTATTTCAGAAAAGCACAAATGTATTTCAGAAAAACACAATCATAATTCAGAAAAGGACAAAGGTATTTCAGAAAAACGCAAATGTATTTCAGAATAGGCCAAATGTATTTCAGAAAAGCACAAATGTATTTCAGAAAATAAAAAATTAATACATTTGTGTTTTTCTGAAATACATTAGTGCTTTTCTGAAATACATTTGCGTTTTTCTGAATTTCGATTGTGTTTTTCGGAAATACAATTGATCTTTTCTGAAATACATTTGTGTTTTTCTGAAATACTGTTGGAAAATGTGTATATTGCTTTTGTATTTCAGAAGAGGCCAAATGTATTTCAGAAAAGCACAAATGTATTTCAGAAAAACACAAATGTATTTCAGAAAAACGCAATGTATTTCAGAAAAGCACTAATGTATTTCAGAAAAACGCAAATGTATTTGAAAAAACACAAAAGTATTAATTTTCTGAAATACAATTGATCTTTTCTGAAATACATTTGTGTTTTTCTGAAATACTGTTGGCCTTTTCTGAAATACATTTGCGTTTTTCTGAAATACATTTGCGTTTTTCTGAAATACTGTTCGAAAAGGTGTATATTGCTTTTTGGGCCATTATTAAATTTTTTGAATACCTTAAATATTTAAAAAGCGTAAAGAAAATAGTATGTAAATTCTTATGTAAAAGTTACCTTTATCGTCTCAAAAATAAAAGCTTCCACTCATAAAGTGATAGCTCGAAATTTCGGGTAAAATTTTTTTATTAAATAGACAGCGGATTTTTAACAAAAAAAAAATATTAAAAAATTAAAAAAGTCGACCACACAAATTTTATAATTTGAGATTTAAGTCAAACAAATTGGCAATAACGCATGTGATAGTAAAGAAATATTTTTTTTTTTTATTTCTGAACAGGAAAGGAAAGTGGGTGGAAAAAATTTTATTTTTCAAAATATTTTAGTTACTTTGGTTGTCTTTTACTTAAAATGAGTCCAAAACTAACAAAATATTACGAAAATTAGCTCTAGATAGCAAAAAAATATTACCTTGCACCTCTGCAAATAACACCTACACACATATTTATTTTATTTATATACATACATACATACATACATATGTATGTATGTACATATGTAGTATTAAAATTATTGACACTAAAAATGCAATGAAGCACAATCTTTAGTGGGTTTATAACTTTAGAGGTTAGAGCTTCGAAGTAAGTAAAGTAAATAGTTAACAAATTTTGAAAAACAAATAAAGCAACTTTCTCTTCAATGCCAAATACATACATTTTTTTTAAATAAATAATATTTAAGTATGAAACTTCGATATTAAAGGGGTAGTTTTTAAACATACTCGTACTTTCACGTAGTGCCGTTCCGGCGCCGACGTTGCTGTTGCTGTTGCTGTTGCTCTGTCACGCCAAACAAAATACACAATCAAAATGTTTGCAATTCATTTTCATACAATAGAAAATAATTAACTAAAAAATTTCTATAGTTGCAAGCTGTTTACTAATTTTCACACCGGTCAGAATAAATAAAAAGCAAACACACGCGCCTATTAATAAAAATCAATTTTTTAAACAACTGGCAGACTTTTGCTGCTGCTAATGCCACCACTTTGCACAACGCTGCGCTGCTCTACACATTTCACCAACCAACCAACTGGCCTTTCCACCCCAAAAAACAATTGAGGGGTTTTATTTCTAGCTGCCCACACAGCGCCGCACCACTCACCGCGCTTGCAATAAATTCGAAATCAGTTTAGGGCGTCCCCACTTTTTTTTATGTACATACATACATATGTATGTATAAATTCAATGTATTTTCTTGCACTTAAATTGTAGAAACTTCCAATGGGAAAAGTAGTCTCAATAGAACTAAAGCGCTGCCTACGGCGCCAATGACTTCCGTTTTCCGCCTTTGGACAATGGCAAATATTTGTCTTCCTGCAGTCAATGATTTGCACAATTTTCTGTTATCTTCTTTTTCCCCTTTGCACCACAACAATCATTTATTTTTTCATTTATTACTTTTTTTTTATGTCACTTTCAGCTGTTGGCGAACTGACTGAACACCGAATGTCTTGGCGCACGACTTGAAACTGCATTCAAAATATTCTTTGTTGGCGTGAAAGACACAATTTCGAAATACAAATGACCGATACGAGCTGCTGTGTATGTTCGAAAGAGCACGACAACGTATTCTCCTAAAACAGATGAAGAAACAAAATATTACGGTACATGCGCAATGCATTTGTTGTTATTTTCAAATTTTACGCGAATGCGTATTAAAGATTCCCCCTCGCATCATTCTTCCCGCACACTGGTGTATTTGTTTGGATTGTTTGTCAAAAAAACAAGCAACCCTGTGCGCAATGCCTGGCTGAGCGGATGTGAGTAATAAGTTTAATGGTGTTGGTGCTTTTATGAGCTACAGGCAGTGAGATGGCGAGTAGCTGCGCAATGAGTAATATTAAATGTTTGTAATGAAACTTGCGCATATTTGCTCCAAGTGGGTTTTATGAGAGAGTAGCTGTTCGAAATTCGTTGAATTTGACAGTTGTTTATAGAAAGTCCTGCACTCGTATTTATGTACATACACCATTCATATACTGTCAAATTTTGAACGAAGCGACACATGCAAATGTAAAAAATTAAATTTAAATTATTTACTTTAAATAAATACAAACGAAAATCGAAAAATGCATTCTAATGAAAAATATTAAAAGAAAACCTTCATTAAAAATAATTATAGATAATTAGGTAATTCACAAAGTGTTAAATATTAAATTTTTCAGAACCTTAAATTTTATTTTTAGTTTTTCTTTTGTTGCATAGATAAAGAACAAATATAGCACAACTTTGAATTTTTGAAATTTTATTGTTTTTCAAGATTAAGACACTTAACGACACCTTATTAATAGCCTAAAATAAAAAAAATGATTGCATATCGTTAAAAAAAAAATTGGTTAACTATAAAAATATTTTTTTTTCACTTACATATGTACATATGTATGTACATGTATGTATAACTCTAAAAATATTTTTTCTTCCAACTAATTTTATTTCACTTATAAATATAAAATATAGCCAAACATTTAGTAATCTATACGGTGAAATTTATGGGGGTATATTCAAATTTTCAAGATATTTAAAACTTATTTTTAAAGATTTTTTTTAGGTTATGTTGAGCTTAGTTTTCAAACAGCACAGAGCACTTTTCATATAATTTTCGAATTTTTATTTTCAGAGCACTTTTTTCCAATTATTTTACATAGAAATAGCTCCAAGTTATAAGATACCGATTCGCTTCCGCCATTTCGTAAAGAATTTGAAAATTCGGCAAGATCTCAAAAATGGAATTATTTCACCTTTGTGAATTTTTTAAGATTTCTTCACAATTCTCTAAAAGCATTATAAATATTTTTATAAAAAAACAATACAAAAACTAATGAAATAAAAAATAAACATTTCACTAAATTATTCTTACTTTCGCGAAGGCAATTTTCCTTAACCACCATATCAATTCACAGCCCGCATTGGATGAGCAACATTGTCTGAAATTTGTTTGTACACAACTTCCTAAACACAGATGCGACCATTTTTAGCTAAAAAAAAAAAACGAAAGAAACACGCAAATATTCGAAGTCGCCATTAACTCGCACCCACACACACCCAAGAAAACTATCGTTACGATACTCACCTCAACGGAATTGCATATGTACTCAACTACTCTTCAAAGAAACTTTTGTTTGGCTTTGCTTTGGACAAAAAACAAAAACACGCATGGAAACAAACGTTTTAAAAAAAAAAAAAAACACCAACTTAAAATTTATCAATTTTAATACTATCTAAATTTAATATTCGCACATTTCACACATTAAAGTTTTTCAGTTGCATCTGACAAAATATTTCATAACAAAAGTATTCTGAATTTAGTTTATGATGTTTCTAAGCAATAAATAGTTTTAATTTAATAATCTTTCGAAATATGTACGTCTGCAACATACATACATACATACATATGTACGTTTGTACATACAGATGTACACATAAACGTACGTAAACAAGGACAACATGTGACCTCAGCACCCACTCATCCCCCTTGCGCTACTAGATATGTTTGTATGTATGTATATTATATATTTTTGTTGTTATTCTCTAGTTTTCTCTGTTTTTCTTCTTTTCCTTCTCGAATGAATAATGCAGCCCAGACTCATTGACGCCTACGTCTAGCCCATTTAGTATTTACTCAAGCGAGTTTGAGTACAGAGAAAAAGGAGACACTTGTGCGCCATACTGTAAATACAAACATATACATACATACATATGTATACATACATACATATGTACATACATATGCAGAAATCTTACTTTACATAAAGCGCTGCTGCAAATTTTCATACATTAAATTTTATTTGTACCGAATCTATTTTCATTGCAATTTTGCATTTCGCTCGAATTGCTTGACAGTACTTGTGTTCTGGTGCATGCGCCTTGAAGTATGCAACATGAAA
Organism: Philophylla caesio; assembly: GCA_963971545.1. Lineage (NCBI taxonomy): Eukaryota > Metazoa > Arthropoda > Insecta > Diptera > Tephritidae > Philophylla > Philophylla caesio. The sequence continues at coordinate 7,014,440 of OZ020608.1, forward strand.
GACGTGGCTTGTGGTTATATGTACATAGATATGTAAATATGTATGTAGCGACAGTAGATAGTGTGCCTTTGTAAACCATTTTCTCCTCAATTCAGTCCACATTTTTGTTTTTACATATTGCAGTGTGTTGGTTTCTTACTTCCCTAATTTGGAGGAATTTCATTACTCGAATCATTTTTCGCCACAGCTGCTTTTCCGAAGGTTTGCCAACTTCTTTCGAATGCTTTTGGTTTCTGTTGTTTTTTCTAACAAATTGTTGCTTTTAGTTTAGCTCTTTGTTTGTGTGTATAGTAAGTGTGTTTACTCAGAACGGATTTTAAGTTCTGCCTGCCAAGTGCACCAACATGAATCTTAATTGCTGACGTCAGCTTTGATTATCTTTCGCAAAGTTTTTAAACATACACACTTGCAAACGAGAATAAATGTATACAAACATATAAGGAGTTTTTGAAAAAACAACTTCTTTGACATTAGCAAGTTTAACTTTAAACGGTTTAATTTGGAAATTACATAGATCAATTAAATATATGAAATCGATTTCGATGAAAATAGTCTCTTAAGCTAGATATATGTATGTAAATATTTAGATAACCAATGTATAATACTTTGAAATTTATTTAAGACTCGATAACAAAAAAGTACCGAGTCGAAACATTAATCATAAGACCAATTATATGATATGTACATGCGTACGCAGATATCTGGACAAATGAAAAATATCCTTATATAATTCTTGCATGTTTAGTTTATAATTTTAAACGGTATAATGTTTTGAATTTTTTAATTCATTCAACTGTTTGAGTTCAGCTAATTTTATTGAAGGCTAATTGTTGAAAGTCAAAATTTTCTCAGCAAATATTTAGCTTAAAATTTTTTTGATTTTGTTTACGAATATGCAAAAATCTGATATTATTATTAATAAAAATCAAATATGTATACACTATGTAAATATCGTTCTCATGTATAAATAATACTGAAAAAGCATCGAAAATTATTTAAGAGCCAGTTGTTCAGTGCTGGTTTAAACTCAGTTTAAACTAAGTATAGTTAAACGTAGTTCAAATTTAAACTAAGTTTCCTGGCGCTCAATTAAATTTATTGCAACCAAAACAAAGTAGTCAGCAAACAGCTGGTAGGTTAAACTAATTTAAACCTTGCCGTATTGATCGTTTTAATTTAATTTAAACCACATTTAAAGTTGAATACTTAGTTTACACTGAATTAAAATGACAAACGGAGTTAAACTTGCACTGAAAAACTGACCCTAAATCTGAGATTCTAATGTAGCTCATTTGACAGCTTCCAAGAACTTGCTGGAAAAATTCGGACAAAGTTGCTGTCACAAATGTGAAGTCAGTTGCGAAGATTTTTGCCGCCGGAACGGTTCCTTTGTAACTTGTGCCAACTCTTACTGTGGTCGGAACGCAGCTGGTATATATGTATAAGCATTTCTCTAGCAAGTATTATTCATAGTTTTTAAGGAACCATCTCCTGGATTAACTTGCTAAAATATAAACAAATTTATTTCTTTAATTGTCTTTAATTAATACATATATTTTAAAAGCACGTTTACCTCTTCTTTTTAAATTCAAACAATCCCAACTACCATAAATTTCGTCGATTGTTGAGCATCTCTTCGCTGGAGTATCCCTGTACCAGTGTTTGCACAGTGCAGTGAACACTGCCAAATGTCAAAATCGCACGCAACAATAGTATTAGCGGCGCATTCATTTTGACAGCACCATGCTTTTGCTACACCCTGTTTTGGCGACAGCATATTCGCGTTTCGTGCTGTGTTTTCAATTAAAAATTTTCCTACTAATAATCCACCGATCCAAGCAAATTTATTATCACCAGAAGCACAATGTATTGCTTTACAACGAACTTATGAAATTCAGGCAGCATCTGAACTAGGACGTGGAAATTTTGGAGACGAAGATTTCACGGCATCACTGCAGAACATCGACGAGCGAGGTAAGTTTCACAAAATTTCTTTGTTTTCACCCGAATGCGCGCGTCACAGAACTGAAATTTCGTTCGGATTCCACCTCCCTTGCATGTTGCTAAACGTTTGGAAACTGATTGCTTTGTTGTTGTGTACTGAATGTTGCAACAACATTTTGGGAATTCAAGGTGAGTTTTTATGCGCCGGCGCTTGACACATGTTGCGAACAACAGTAGCGGAGATTTGTAGGGTTCCTAGGCCAATGCCCCTCATGTCAATATGTTGGAAATATGTAAATGTTATCAATTAAAAATAATTAGGAATGGTTAGTCATTTTTGCACTAAATTATTTTATATTCACTAGTAGACTCATAATTTATCTTAAAATACTCTTTATTTAAGTCAAATTTAACCATATGTAAATAAAATGACATATTTAATTAGAATTATTTTTTATAAATTTGTTTATTTTTACGGTATTAAACAACGTAGCATATTTTGTAAATGATTTCTTTAGTATCCAAGAATATTTTTTTGTTATTTTGCAGTCTAGGCATTTAAATATCAAAGAATGGCCAATGCCACCGAAATCAAATATGTCACCGAAGTACCGAGTAGTTTAAAGCAATTAGCACGTCTTGTTGTCCGTGGCTTCTACTCCATTGAAGATGCGCTCATTATTGATATGTTGGTGCGAAATCCTTGCATGAAGGAAGATGACATCGCAGAACTACTCCGGTTTGAAAAGAAACAAATGCGCGCACGTATTTCAACTCTGCGCAATGATAAATTTATACAGATACGACTGAAAATGGAGACAGGACCTGATGGCAAGGCACAAAAGGTCAACTACTATTTCATAAATTATAAAACATTTGTGAATGTTGTCAAATATAAATTGGATCTTATGCGTAAACGTATGGAAACAGAGGAACGTGATGCCACCAGTCGTGCCAGCTTCAAATGTACAAATTGCGATAAGACATTCACTGATCTCGAAGCCGATCAATTATTTGATTTTACCACGGGCGAATTTCGGTGTACCTTTTGTGGCAGTCATGTGGAGGAGGATAGTTCTGCAATGCCAAAGAAAGATTCGCGCTTAATGTTGGCGCGATTTAACGAACAATTACAACCGCTCTACGATCTGCTACGCGAGGTAGAAGGCATTAAGCTAGCACCGGAAATACTCGAACCTGAGCCAGTTGATATCGATACAATACGAGGGTACGTTTAAACTTTCCTTATTTTTTCAATCTTTTTATATTTACTTATTCTTACAAAAGCATTACCAAACCGCTTGCTCTGCGACCCGATGGCCAACAATGGTCCGGTGAGGCGACACGTAATCAAGGTTTCGCCGTCGAAGAGACACGAGTTGATGTTAGTATAGGCGGTGAAGTCCAAGAGGCTGTTACTGAGCGCAAAGCTCGCCCAGTTTGGATGACGGAAAGTACAGTTATAACGGAAGAAAATCATGACGCCACTGATGACATTCTTCATGAAGCCGCACAATCATCAACACAATATACGGTAAGCGTTAGCAGTGCAACAAATAATCGCAGTAAAAAGGAGAATGAAGACATAATGTCAGTGTTGCTGCAACACGAAAAGCAAACAAATCAAAAGGATGCGCAAGCGAAAAGCCTCAAATATGGATCCTCGAATGCAGATTCAAGTGACTCTAGTGACGATGACAAAGATATAGATAATATGAAAATACGTGAGTAAAATCGATTATAAAAATATATAAAGAATTTGTAAAGATTTGTAAAATTTTAATTTACTTATAATTGCAGCCAAAGTTGATTACAACAACTATATCAATTCGGAATCCGAAGACGATGATGTTGATGTTCCTTCAGTGCTTGTTGCGGGACGTCCACATCCAATTGATCAGATCAATGATGAACTTATAGCGCAGATGACACAACAAGAAAAGGAAAATTATATACACGTTTATCAACAGCACTACAGCCATATTTACGATTAGATTTCCAAAAGTCTGAAACGGCATTTATGTTTGTGGATAGGTTGTTAATTTTTTAATTATATTTTTTAGTAGTTCAATCGTATTTCAATTATAAGGCAATTTATTTAGTTTTGTTTTATTTTCTGTTGAAGTTCATAATTAACTTGATCATCGTAACGGTCAGAGAATGCGCTTCCGCTGAGAGAGAAATGAAAAAATTGTGTTTAAAATCATGCTCTTTTTTGTTATAAAGATGCATGCTAATAAGCTATTCGAAAAAAGAATTACTAACAAATAAAAAAATTTGAACCTCCTTTTAGAAATCTTATTAAATAATGAATATTCTACAATTTTACAATACAAACACTGTTTTGACAAATTCTGTAGATATTAAACGGTCCGATGATTCTCAGGGCATGTCCGCTGTTGATTATTTTGGATTCAAAAATTCATTGTAGCACCTCCAACTCCTACGTCACTGATTTTTCGTGTTGAATATATTGAAGCAACATGTTTGGTTGCGTAGCCTGCTGATTAACAGATACGCTAGCAACACTGAACATCTGATTCGGTGACATTTCAATCATTTCTGACATTTATGGATTTGTAGTTGTACTCTTATTATATTATAGGGATGGAATAGCCGGTTTTATTTAAATATAAATTTCTTTCAGTCGGTATTGTCCATGAAATATATCAGGCAGCAGTATCATTGTATTTTATTGAAAAACCTGTAAACTTTGAATTTTCCATTAAAAATGTCTGCGATGTGTTAAATAAATAGAAACAATTGGACATTTGCTCTCCTGCTTCTGCAAGTACCGGTTATGCACTATTTCGGTTTCTCATAAATCGGAATTTGTTTTAAATTTGAACCTTCATGTTTTACTTTTGATTATAGATTTTCATTAAAATCTTCAATTACAATATATTATTCTCATATAGTCTAGTTTTTAATAATTGCGTATATTCGCAAAATAATTTCAATTGAGCTTTACGAAAGCAGAGTATTTTTAAATTTATATAAAAAGTAAAAATTTATAAAAAGAGATAAAATTTATATTGTTGTTTTTGTAGATTTCATATGCAAAACCGGTTATCCGATGCATTACAAAGCAGCCGGTTATGTATGTACTTATCTCTTTGAAGTACCAGACAGGGAATCCCATTCCTATTGTTATATCTGAAATGCAGTCATGTCGGATGAAATCCAAGGTAGTTTTAGATTTTGATAAATGCTTTTTTAAACAGTGGTATTGAAATATTTGAAAAGTTTAGTGAAAAGGGTAAGTTCACATTACACAGCACAAAGAAACAAAAGAAAATGTGGATTAAGGCAGTTTTTTTTATTGTGGATAAAAAACAGAAATCTAACAAGTATGCGCGGAGCACCATGTGCGAATCTTGTGCATACAAACAAGTGATGACTTGTGCAATAAAAAATAAGTGCATTCAAATGTGTGTACATACATATAAACAACTATGAAAAACGGCCCGTTGTAGTTGAAAATATGTTTTCTTGCACTAATTGAAGAGATTATAATACATGTTCATATCTTGTTATATTGCTGGCATCTTTGTACGATTTTATAATTAAAGTAATTAAACCTATTTAGTAAGCAACTAGTGTCTTTTAAGTGATAGACATAGCTGAAGTAAACATTTAAGAAATTAGTCCAACATTCATATACAGATTTTATTTAATTTTTGTTCCTTAGCTGTGGATTGTCTTATTTGTTGCGTCTACTGTTCAAACAAGTGCAAAGTGCAATCTGAAACGCTCTATGTGTCGCATTTCAATATAATGTTATCCGCCTACCAATCAGTTTGAAGCGCTGTTGATAGTAACATAAAGCTAACAAATAATATAAAAACATAGTGCATGCCTCAGCAAAAACAAAATACCAATTTAGAACAATAAACCAACGATCATTGCTTATGTGTAACTATAAGCTTTTTAATAAATTATAAATTGTCAACTAAGCAATAAAATTTTGATATCTACTTTCAGGATTTCCAGCTTAGAGAGTATTGATATTAACAAGCGTTTTGTAGATTTACCCAACCAGAGCGTCAATGGATGACAATAAGCACTCATCAAGCGTTTTTATCATCACTTGTATCAACATTTGAAAATACTTTGTTATCAGCGGTAAGTTGTCAACTAAAAATGTTAGTTTATTATTAGTCTAGATTGTGTATGGCACGTAAAAGTTTACTATTTAGATACCCCTAACTTCGCAGCGTCTGCTATTACTTAAGCGATATTCAAGAGCTATACATAAATAGTCATTAGTAGCGACTTGCGCGCTGTAAGTGTAAATCGGTAGCGCACAACAATGGGGCCGAAAATTGACAAAGAACTGCTGCCGATGAAGGCGCATTATTTCTTCTTTAATGCAGGTAAGAAATCAATTAAACTGAGAAAAGTATGCAAATTTTACATACATATGTATGTATGTATGTATATGCAGGAATTTATGTAATAAAGTACAATTACATACACGTAAGTACATACTGTTAATCAGACATAGGAGCAATCGCTAAAATGAGTTCTTTGGAATATTGCATTGCATGCTCAATGGAAACTTCAAATTACCATACATGTACATACATACATACATATATACAATGCTAAATAAATTTCACGCAGCCAAACATTTTTGTATATTGATTAAATTGCTATCACTCTTTTCGTCACACAAGCTATTTATTACCTTTTGCTATTTAAAAAAAAATAAATAAATGCGCGTGTAACATGAAAAAAAATATAATTTAATTTTTTTTTTCTTTTATGAACTTCCAACAAACACTTTCGAACCAATTAGGCATTTTGCTTTGCTCCACTTTGCAATGTTTTCAACAACATTTAGAGTTTGTGCATCATTTCATACGTTATTTTAGCTAACTAGAAAAAAAAACATATGTATGTAGGTACATATTAATTTTTTAAACTCTTTTTGAAATTCGGAGAACAAAAACAGAAAAATGTTAATAAAATATTGGCCTTTTTCGTTTTTGTGTTATTGAATTGTCTCCTACCCTCAATTAAAAATCAATTGGCAATTACAATATTTTATCAAAATAACGCATTTCTTCGGCTTAGTGTGTATGTACATACATATGTATGTATGTATGTATGTTTGTATTTTTATACAATTTGGCATTATTTTTCAGGGACGGCGCCGGTAATGCCTTTCATGCCCACTTTGGCTCGTCAATTAGGCTTCTCCACGGTTGTGGTGGGAACTATGTACACAATTTTGCCTATCGTTGGCATGTTGGCGAAACCACTATTTGGCTTTGTCGCAGATCGGTAGGTATAACAATTGATTAAAAATATTTCATTTTATATAACACAGTATAGCATTGCAATTATAAAGCATTGGAAAAGTTAACTATACCACGAAAAAATAAAAATAAGGGCGTTTCTATAGTGATCCGGAAAAGTAAACATCATAGGCGGCACGCCGTAAGATCTACATACTTGCGTCTAGTAGAAACATTTTTTTATTATAATTTTTTTTTTTTTGCAAAAAATTCGTCTTATCCATATATTTACATGTATTTAACTGAAATATCGAAATATTTCTTACTAATCACTGCAAAGTACTTGACAACTACACAAGCTAGACTAATAGTCAAAAGCGGCTTGTTGCTTGTGCGACTCGGCTTCGTGAAACCAATTCACTTTCTCGTGTGTATGTACATTCGCTACTACAAAACACCATCTCAGACTTCCTGTTCATAAGTGTATAACAGTTTGAGTACAACGTTTCAATACAGTTCGTTTTTGAACTATATAAATATATAACTTAAATTAACATGTACATTGTTCACACGTTAAAAACACTAACGAGAAATATCATACTAATATGTATATATAACTACACGAACAAAGCATAGTAATAATCTTGCTCTTTCAGCTATCAACGCCATCGCACACTTTTCCTCATCGGCGAAATACTCACCGCAGTGGCCTTCTTCCTCATTCAGTTCACTCCATCCATTCCACAAGCCCTACCCACAGTGGAGTTTCATTGTCACGGTGGCGCATCTGATCTCAAATACTACTCGGATTTTGATAAATGCATAGAACAAAATCTCGAACGTTACTTTGGCAATCGTGTACTAACCTGCGAACTTCAGTGTCAGGCAGATCCTGCGCAATGGGACTTTATATGCGACAACTGGCTACATAACAACATTACCGGCAGTAATATTACTTGTCCCGATCGCAATAGTCCCCAATTAAAGTTTACTACATTTGTTAATATGAGCGAAATTGTGATGGAAAGTGATCATCTATTTTTTGTGATACCACATGATCGTGGCCAGGTTGAGGGTGAAAATATAACATTCAATTGTCCACGTGATAAGCCACAATTCAATACAAGTTGTCAAATTGAGTGCAACGATGAATATTTCCACAGTCAACTGGGTCAGAATACGGCGATTAAGAATAGTGATGTTGCGGGCATGTATCAATTTTGGTATTTCTTTCTCATGCTGATTGTGAGCTGGATTGGTATGGCCGTGGTGGTAAGCATTGGTGATGCAATATGTTTTTCAATATTGGGCGAACGTCACCATTTGTATGGAAATCAACGTTTATGCGGTTCCATCGGGTTTGGTGTATTTTCCATTATTGCTGGTGTGCTGGTAGATAAAATGTCTGATGGAAGTTCTACTAAAGATTATACAATCGTATTTTGGATGACTTTGGTGATAATGGGATTTGATTTGCTTGCGTCCACAAAATTAAAGGTATGAGATTGAAATGTGATTATTGTCCCTATTATGTTTGGCGACGTTGTTCGCATTATGTAAAGCGATTGATCTTAGTATACAAAATAGCGCAGACAACATCCTTGATTTTACTTTATTGACAAGTACATTTTAAAGATATAGTAAAGAAATATAAAAATTGTTTTTAAAGGCAAACATTTATATACTTTCAGTAACCCAAAGCAAGTAGCGGGTTGCCTTGCGTAATGGAATAGTTGCCTAGCGAGTACTAGTCTCCATACATATTAGGGGTATTAAAGTGTTTAAAGAGATTTAAAACACTCGAGATTAGATAAGCGATATGTCTCGTTAAATTTGGTTACATTTCCCTTTTTTATTATGTTCATTAATAAAACAATCAAATATTTTCAAAGTCATTGTGAGACAGCGGAATAATAATAAGAATTCATTATAAAACCGGAAGTGCGATTATAAGAGAAGCGCGACCAAACAAAAAGCCTTTAGGTGTAAGCACCACAGTCCTTATTATAATCATTTGATTTATTATTTTCATTTTTTAAAAGAAATATAGTATCTTGCAAATTTAAAAATTAAGTTTTTTTTTTTTTTAAATAATGGGTCAAAATTAAATAAAAATATATAAACAAGGCTGTGTTAGCAAATTTCACTTAACCCATTCTTTTTTGGCACTTCGCATTTTTTTTTTCTTTCCAAAATACATATGTACATTATATTATTTTTTCCTATCATTCCAGCACACACAAACCCATCTCTCACCCAACATCCTCAAAGATGTCGGTAAAATGTTCCTTTCCGTGCGCTGTGTGATATTTTTCATTTGGTGTATTTCAATTGGTCTTTGTACGGCGCTCATTTGGAACTTCCTCTTCATGCATTTGGATGACTTAGGCGAGAAACTAGAGGGCTGCCAGAATTCTATGAAAACACTTGAAGGCATCGCGATGGGCATACAATGTTTCGGTGGCGAGTTGCCCTTCTTCTTTCTATCTGGTTGGATTTTGCGAAAGATTGGACACGTAAATGCAATGAGCCTAGTGTTATTCGCATTCGGCGTACGTTTTATACTCTATTCGTTGTTAGTGAATCCATGGTATGTGTTACCCATAGAAATGTTGAATGGTGTTACATTTGGTATTTTCTACGCGACAATGGCATCATATGCGAGCATTGTGGCGCCACGTGGCACAGAGGCGACTATGCAGGTGAGTGTTAGTGGCCGCCGAACTCAATAGTTCGAAATGAAACAATGCTTTCAAATTACAATTTAAACATTATGTCATTTTTGCAGGGCCTAGTCGGCGCTATCTTCGAAGGTGTGGGCGTGTCAATGGGCAGCTTAATTGCTGGTCACCTTTTCGCTGCTGTTAGCGGTAGCGGTACATTTTTAATTTTCGGAATTTTCGCCTTTGTTGTATTCCTGGTGCATGTATTTGTGCAATGGTATCTACAGCGCAATGGCTATGGTGATTTCGATACGAATGGTAAGCAAACGGAAGCTAATAATGTCGAACACGAAGTGAACCATTTACCAGCAGAAAATGGTAAAATATGGACAGTGAATGCAACAAAGACCAAAAGTGTTAACTATGAGTTTACAGATGTCGATTTGAGTTGATAAAGACAATAACGATAATTTCAACGTCTAAAACGCGCTCTTAAAAACAATAACCAGTTCATACATACATATATGTATGTATATACATAAAATGTATATTCATTTGTGCAGAAGCTCTATGCCAGACACAGTACATATATAATTTAGGCGGATCAAGTATTTTATTCCAGTATTGCTGTGCATAAATATTTTAAAAAAAGTACTTATTTTTGCACATGTTTTTTATACTACAATTATTGAAATTTTTAATTTTTTTTTAACAATTACTCAGCTCGTTTTGTAGCGAAATCTAAAACTTGCCGAATTTAGTGATAGTTTTACGAAGTACTTACAGAGTATATTTTGAAATAAATATTCAATCCTGCAAATGATGAAACCGTTTAATTTGCTTCTCTTAAAAATAAAATGTGAACTTAAACTAATTTTTTTTACCTATATTGATGTACACACCTACGTACATTAAGTCGTTTAAAACTGCCTAAAATATTGTTTAGGTAATTAGGAGCTTCCTTCAGGTAAATTAAATTTTATTTTACTGATAAATTCATTATCTTGTATTTGCATGAAAAAAATTGTTTGCCCCATTTTTGTTCAGATATTTAGTAGTTGTAATTTAGTAATGCGTCTAGTGGATCATAATTTTTTTTTTTTGCTTAATTTCTATTCAAAGCATGCAAATTATTTGTGCAAGTGCGAAAATTATTTTTAATGTAACTTAACTTCAATTATTAAAAATGTATCGTAGCAAGCTTAAACGTCTTTGGGGTAACATAATTTCGTATCATTTATTACTCAAAAAATTGAATAGCTTTTAAAATATTTAAAGTTTTGGTAAATAGAAATTTCGTTTTGCCATAAATATTTAACGCAAACAGTACTTTTAATTATGGGTTACAATTACATACATACGTAGATGTATAAAATTGTGTAAGCAATATTTTGAACTTTTGAAGCTGCAATAGTAAACTCGGTTACCATTTACTTAAAAAAAAAAAAACAAGCGTGTTTACTGATAACAACAAATATTTAAAAATTAAAAAGTGATCAGGTTTGTGTCAAAAGCGAAAATTACATATCGTTTTTTGGAATGATCGTTATAAAAGAATCGGTGTCTAAAGAAAAACCACAGTTATAATTTTTTAATTAGTCAGAAGGAAATAATTCGCAAACTTGAAATCAGTAATTGCTTAAATCTTAATTGCCTATACAACTTTGTACTTAAAGTTTGATAAGCATTTTTCAGTTCCATATTCCTGAACAGCATTTGCTTTCATGCTATATATCAATTTAAAATTACTGATTATTACTTGGCCTCCCTCCCACCAACACCCACTCTATTTGGGTGGTTTGCTTAAAGAATTCTACAAATAAACAAACTAATCAAGTGACCTATTAGTGAGCACGTGAAAGTGTTATAGCAATTATTAGCAGCAGTGCAAAACAAAAATACAAACAGAAATATAAAAAAACGTACACTTCTACTATCACACTGATAACCTTTATCATTTATAGTGCTTATGAATACAAATTTTTCTACAGCACGCTCATCTTATCTCTTCGTATAATGTTGCAGCGTAGTCGTGTTGTTGTAATAAACATATTGCATGTTAATGAGCATAACGTTATACTTACAGACGTTTTGCGAAAACTTACCGAGTGTGTGAATATAGTTTTTCTTTTTATTTATTTTATTGTAGTTCGGATTTAGTTAAGTTGCTGTTTGTATGTCTTGTGTGTTTAATTTGCATTTAATTTATATAATAAATTTACCTCTTATTTTTCTTTCTTTTTCTTATCTGATATTTCCCGCAAATTTACATCCAGGCACGGTAAAATATCTGGCGCCCAACGATGCTATGCATATGCTCAATGAACAAGAATATAGTATTGTCGCATAATACTAAGACTAAGTTCAAAAATTAAAAAAAAACAAAAAAAAATGTAAGCGATAAGTTGGATGTAAGACGTGTGCTTGATTGTCGGTTATACATACTTGTTCATTTGGCCAGTCAAAACCTTCGTTACGACTGAATCGAAGCGAACGGAAAAAGCAGCCTTTTCTTGCTTGGATATTCTATTTTTACTGTGAGCTGTGAAGTTATTGCGTCGTACTTATTAATTGAGAAAACTACGCACACAAAATTTGCAGAGCAATTGCTTTACTCAGTAATTACAAAACAAATAGTTTTTATCGTAAACAAATATGTAGTTAATCGTAGTATGTTCTGGAGAGATATTTTATATGCATAGTGTGTTAGTGTTTTCTACATTTGAGTATTTTGGTGTATTCCTGTTGGTCTATAGAGGCATTAATTTGACATACATACATATATCATAGAGGTTTACAATTTAAAATAATCATCATAAACATAGTAAATTTTATAGATTTATACAATGTTAATATACAATTTACCAAACGAAACTACGTGAATACCCAAAATATTATATAAACTTTAAACTATATACATTTGCTTATTACAAATAATGTTTAACTACTGTGTTAGAGCTATGTATGTACTCTATGTGCATTAGTATTAAAAAAAATGGCGCTAAAAGTTCTAACTATGTAAAGGCAACTCTTATTTAAAAGTGCTTTAAGATAATTTTAACATGTTTCCGCGCTTAAGAGTTTATATTTTATACCGTTAAGTATTTAATTTTAAATATTTTAGTAGCTAGATATTTTTAATTAAGCTTTTTAAACAATACCTCTAGTTTAATTCAAAACCAAAGCATGGTAATGTTGTGCACAAAGTATGCTATAAGCAAATTCACTTGAAAGAGAAAAATAAAAATGTTCATGCATGTCTGAGTACTAGTGAAATATGTGTATGTTTATATGTGCAAATACATAACAAATATATATACATATACCATATATACATACATACATATCATGCATGGTGTAGTGTGTAAATCACGAAGCTGTTGGGCATTATTTGATTTTCAAATCTTTTTATATTTTGTATAACGAATATATGTATACTATAAAATATATTCAGAAACTAGTTTTCATTAACTAAACCAACATGCAAGTTTTTCAATTTTAATTTTTTCTACTTCAATATTACATACAAATATTTCGAGGATTTTTCCTTAAATGCTTCACTGCGCTTGTGTTGGCGACGTTACAGTCGGCTCTCGTTGCCGTTGCCGTTGCTGATGCTGCTGTTTGCCAATCAAGGCTTCCTCTTGCTGCTGCTTTTGCAATTTGCGTTGGAGCTCTTTCTGCTTACAGGCCTGAACATTGAATGCGCGTTTCTAGTTAACAAATAAAATTTGTTTTTAATTGTACTGTGTTATCAGACACTAATCGTAATCGTTAAGTCATAAACAAATAGTGTATTTGAATTACCTTTAAAACTTTGGTTCGCTGATAAATGTTTTGCATTTGCTTTTTAATCTTCACCAATTTTTCGCGATAAACTTTTACATTGTTCATCTAAAATCAAAGAAAGGGCGGTAAAAAAACAAGAAATACAGAACTTTATAGCCTTTAAAAGTTTTTTTGTTTGCTTGAGTATTGAATGCGATTTATAACCACTGCGTGATCAGAGAATGTCATAAGAAATATTTTTGTTTTAACTCTTGCCTACATTATCGGAAATGTGTTGAATAATTGCTGAAACGATAAATAATATGATACTTAGTTGAATGATAAACGAGCCAGTCGCTACATTTTAGCAAATACATACTGTGATTGGTCGTTTGCGCGATTTTAAATAAAGAACGAATATTTCTCTCTCCTAATGCTTATTTCATTCATTTGAATTTTTTTTTGTTAAAATCAAATAGAAAATTTTAAACATGATTCAAAATTAGAACAAATGATAAACTAGTGAAAGAAATAGCCTTACACCCCTATGCTGTAATCCGTCGTACGTTCGATTACGATACGAATCGTAAAATTGGTATGCTGAAATCCGCGTTGTCGGATCGTAATTTCGAAATTCGGAAGCCATCTTCGAAATTCGTAATGTTGGTATGCTTGAATCCGACGGAGCTGTCATTTTTATGTATTTGTCGGAAATTTTATACGAAGAGCAACTGGTGTCGGAACAAAATAAACAAATTAAAAAATATCAATATAATATTAATTAAATAAATTGTGTAAACGCAAAAACATGTAAGTAAAGTGTCGATAACAAAAGAAATATATTAACTATTATTAATTTACAAAATTATCAGGTCGAAGATCACAACAAACCGCTCACAATTTGAAAAATTGGTGGAATGCATGAGCGAAAGACCAGACATTGCACAAGGCTTTGCAAAAGGAGCAAAAGAAGATGTGTTGGCCTTTTGGGAGGATGTTTCTCAGCAGCTAAACAGCTTAGGTCCACCAACTAAAGATGTTTCTAGTTGGAAAAAGGTGAGACACAATTTTAATAGCTCAAAATGTATTCATCAATGTTTTCCTAAAATCAACTATTTGTAGGTATGGCTAGATTACAAATGCTACATCAAGCGAAAACTCTCCGCCAATAGAGAGGAGGCGAGGGCAACTGGTGGTGGACCCAACAAGATGTATAACTTTAACGATTTAGAGGAGCAAGTTATTCAGTTGACCGGTTTGCGCACATGCACATCCGGCATCAATGGCGCTGCAGCGTTTGGTGCTCCAACGGTTTTGCAGTCTTCTGTAGAAACATCACGTTCCACATCAACGGAGCCGGAAAGCCCAAATGTTTCAAGGCGTCCCAATCCGGCAAAAAAACCCGACACTGCAGCTCTGGTGCAGGAGCAACTCAATTTACAGAGGGATTACTACCAAAAAAGTTTAGCCTTCTTAGAAAGCCAAGCCGAAAGCACACAAGAACTCAGTCATAATTTACGACGTATCTATCAAGTCCATGAGAATATCCACGATATGAAGGCTGAGAAACTGCGAGAGCTGAAGCGGCACAACAGCGAAATGGAGGCTCTTAAGAGGAGAGAACTTGAATTGCAAGAAAAATTATTGCAGACTCAAAAAAGAAATTGATTTGAATTGTGATAAGTGTAAATATGTACAAACTATTAGCTTTAAGAGAAGAACTGATTTTTTATTTATCTAGGTTTAAGCAAAGTGAATTGAATTGTGATACCTGTAAATATGTACAAACTATTAGATTTAAGAGCAGAACTGATTTTTTATTTATCTAAGTTTAAGCAAAGTTAATTGAATTGGGATACCTGTAAATATGTACAAACTATTAGCTTTAAGAGAAAAACTGATTTTTTTATTTATATAGGTTTAAGCAAAGTGAATTGAATTGTGATAACTTTTAGATTTTGGGAAAAAAATGAATTTTTTTATAGGTTTAAGTATAAAAGAGAATTTATTTCAGTTCATTTTACATATCATTTAATTAAATATGAAATGCAAACTAAAGCAATTGTTTTCATTGTTATATTAAGTAGGTAGTGATCTCAAAATTCTCATTCTGATTTCTGACGCTTCTCTGGAAATTTCCGATGACGCCTCCTCTTCATTAACATCCGCATACTGATCATCTACACTATTGGGTGTATCATCTTCAACACTGTAGTGAATGCACATGTTATGCAATGCGCATACAACATTAACTATTTGCACAACTTTTTGGGGTGAATAATGCAATTGGCGTGCGCTTAGTAAGCATCGAAATCTATTTTTCAAAACTCCGATAACTCTCTCGACTATATTGCGAGCTTTACTATGAGTTTTGTTGAATGCACTTTCACGACTTCCTGCCACAGGAGAGCGAAACGGTGTTATTAACCACGGCTGCAATGGATATCCAGCATCGCCTGTAAAACAAAAAGTTTTTTGTTATAATTAGCATATTTTGCTCTAATTGCACTTATAACATACCTAATATCCAACTGGTTTTGTCCCCTTGCCGATATCTCGTTTCGAAGTGAACTTTGGCATCACTTACATTCCACACATGGGAGTCGTGGCTACTTCCAGGAAACTGAGCGTTAACATACCTTATTCGCATCTTATAATCACAAATCTATTAAATAAATTTACAATAAATTGCTTGTACAAAATCAGTTTGTTAGTGTACGTTTACTTACGACCATTGCGTTTAAGCTGTAGTACCCTTTTCGGTTATAATACAGATAAGGTTCTTCTGTAGGAGGCAGTATTTTAATGTGCGTTCCGTCTACACACATAACAATGCCAGGAAATTTTGTTTTCCTATAAAACGACATTTTGGATTCTTTGCTTTCCTCTTCCGAAATTGACAGCTGAATCCATGTTGGACATAATCGGCGCTCCAAAATGTTTAACGTTTTTGTTAACGATTTCGAGAACGTTGATTGCGCCAGCCCCACATCGAAATCCTTCCCAACACCGTGTTGGTAGCTTCCTTCAGCGAAGAACCTCAAAACTGCCGCCAATCTACATATAGGAGCCACCGATGATGATTTCACATTTGGTCCAAGCTCTTCCTCCATAATTAGTAAAACACTTTTGAAAGCGTCTTTGTTGAGGCGGAAATTTTTCACAAATCTATAAACATTAAAGCGATTAGTTACCATGTGTGCATAGCTATGATTTATTTATACAACTCACACTTTATCACTTAAGTTAAATGGATTAGAACTATCTCGCAGCATTCTTCTTTGAACATTAATGCAACTGTTAGCTGCAGCATGTTCTGCTTCCTGGGCTAAAAGTGCACCGGCCACTGAATCCATTATTAATTAATAAGTCTTTAAAAACAATACTTTAACACTCTTTTTTATTTCTTTTATCAATTTATTTACTTTTATTTGTTTCTGTCAAAACAGCTGATTAAAACTTCGAAGTTCTAATTTTTCGTTGGCAACGCGGTTGATAGTTACGATCGGATTTCAGCATACCAATTTTCGAATTTGCGGAACGGGGATCCGAATTCGTAACTACGAACATTCGGATTACAGCATAGGGGTGTTAAACTATGTTCATGTGAGAGATGTATATTTTTATTTGTTATTTCGTGACGCTAACTTCCTCTTTTCCAGCTTCTCTGTCAACACAACATTTAATTTAATTCTAATATAAACAGAGCCAAGCAAACTCAATTGTAACCTTAGCAACATTTACATTTAATTTACGCTACAAGTAAACTTTTTTTCTTTTTTATAATAACAACATCCACCATGAACACTTACCATTTCGTGTAACCTCGCCGTTTCAGCATTATCTAATTTGAATTTCTCCGCCGATAAATCAATGTAGATTTTATTCTGTTTGCCACTTACAAGGGAACAAAGATAAATTAAATAAATTAAGTTGAAGCAATTCACATCTCATGCAACTTACATGAGTTCTTTCAGCTGGCCTCGCGCTTTTGCCAGCGGTGGTTCGAAAATCTGTAGCAAACCCGTTGACAACTGTTTGTTGGCCAATGACTCATCCAATTGTTCACTTGTTTGTTTTGTTGTTGGCACATGGTTGTCATTATTATTCTCAAAATTGTTATATTTGGCTAAATTTTTTGTTGATGAAACCTCGATGATGTTACTCGTTTGTTGCGTGAACGCTGGATCGTTGTTGAAGGCATTATTGTTCTGAGCCCATAGTAGGCCAGCCGAATTCGTTTGCTGTGCTTCTGCTGACACGGCGTTTATAATACTAGAATTAATGAAGTGTTTTTAACATTGAAAATGACTGTTTGAAATTCACTGGTTATCGCAAGTAGGTGACTGAGTATCCATAAATGAATTATGACCCAGAATTTTGGATGCCTCATTTTGCAGCTGTTGCTCGCTTTCAATTGGCACTTGTGGCTTCCCCACTTCGCTTCGAAGTGTGCAAAAAGCAATTCAGTTAAATTTTTTTCATCAATTACGTACCTTTCTAAATTGCTACTGTTCAGCATTGTGGAATCTATTTTTTTACAAACGCATCTAATTTTATTATTATCTGATTTAATTTGTACGGAAAATGAAAATTTAACAACAAATAAGGAAGCTAGTAGAAAGAATACAAGATGAAAAACTGTAAAGAGGAGGGCAAACAAAAACATTGACAAGAGTTGCCACACGTAGTAAATTTATTTTATTGACATGGGAGAATTCATTTGACGCGACAGTGGAAACAGCTGTTTTCATTAACGGAAGCGAATATGCGACCAATTCCTAACGTAATCAAACTAGAGTAGACTTCAAAGTTTGTTGCACTTCTATTCACAGTGGTCCCTGTTACGGGCTTTGTATTTACTTCAAGACGTCCGTGGCACTCGAACACACGCCACCACGCAAACATATCGAGCACCTAATCGCGCTGAGCGAAACTTACTCCATGTGTTGATCTACTGTAGTTATACTTTTTTTTTTGTTACTACTTCAACTTGACTTTGTAGTTGTTGTTGTACAACTTTTATTTATAAAATTTGCTTGTCAGGCAGTCTCATACTTTTACGCATACATATACATGTACATATGTATATTTTAAAGTTTTTTAGAGTGCTAACTGACCCCAATTGTCATGACGTGGTTGTCCTCGTTACGATTAGTAGCAAGAATTATTAAATATGTAGTTTTTTTTAATTAAAAAAGTAAAGGATATTTTAGTGAAAAAAAGACAATACATTTTTTTATTTTTTGTTTATTCGGCAGGATACATGCACATACATATGCAATTATAATATTGTAGTTTTAGCATATTTACGTTGTTTAAATTAATGTCATTTTAATACAAAAATATATGTATCTAACGTTTTGTTTCATTTTTCAATAAAAAAAAACGACGTACTATGATAAAGCTAACTAAAGCAAAATGCTACAATATATTCGTAACATAAAACACAAATATCTATACAATTTACTAAAGTTTAAATACTTGCAGAAAAATGAAGGACGAAACTAAGATTAAAAGCAAATTCAAATCATACATACAAATGTACATAGGAGTAAACGTAAGCAAAATCTTTTTCAAAATGTATTTGTATGCCATTAAGTTTAACTAATTTCAACCATACATTTTGCTAACTTGGCATTAATTATGCTTATTTAATTTTTCTTTCTTTCCCTATTTAAAATAAAAAGAAACACAAACAAGCGCTTCAAATTATACAGCTTTCCACTAAAATATTGTAATTCCGTAGCTTAAGTTTATTTAAGTAATATTCGCCTTTTGTTTTCTTATCCTTTCTTAAAGTCCAAAATGTCCTCTATCGTAGCCGCACGCGCTGCATCGCCGTCATCCTTTTCCAGTTCAGCACGCACACAACGACCACAACACGCTTCGGATGGCTTGTTATCGCATTCTCCCACAGCTGGTGGCTTGAAGTTGGGCGTCCATGGTCCAAGACTGCCGCTTGCATAGAAATCCATTGGATAGGCATTATTTTTCGGTGCAGTGTTGTGTGGCGTAAATTCTACATCACCGAGCACCACAGACAATTCATAGGGATTCAAGAGAGGCTTAGCGAACGCTGAGCCCCAATCAATAGAAAGGCGTGGACAAGCGATTTGCACGAATGCATCAATGTCGTTGAAGAGTGCCAATTTTTGTGGAAATATCTCTGAGAGCAAAATTGTTGTAGTCGCATAACCTTTGGTGTGCAAACGCTTTTCGAGAAAACGATGCACCCGACTACTGCCTTGACGGCCCAATGTGCCAACGATTATACCAAACTTTTTGGCCGCTCTGGCGCGCTCGATTTCGCGATAACGTATCGATTGCATCTCGCGATGATCATATTCTTCGATGGTGAATTTTTTCTCATAGGGATCGTATTTATATGCTTTCAATTTGGGGTTTGCAATCATGGCTGACTCTAAATGGAATCGTCCATCGCCGAGATATATCAGCTGCTTAGTACTGGCCGGCAATTCGGGCGAGGTGCAACCCAATATTTCGCCTGGACTCAAGGGCTTGGCTTGCGGCACGATCACATCATAACCAGCTGCCTTTAGTTCGGCCGATGCAGCTTGTAGTGTTGTCACAAATTGTATAGTACTAACTAGTGCTATTTGACCGTCGAAAGGTTTAAAATTCAATTTTACAGAATCGATAAAATGCAGCGGATCGATTTTGATATCAACAAAAATATAGAGCACCTTGATGTCGCTTGTCTGATCGACCGGTATAAGACAACTGTGACCATAATGCACGAGCAATTCCGCACCTAAAGCCTTGGCTGTGTAATCATCAACACAACAAGCGCCGTAAGTAACATCACCCATAATAACGGTATCAGCGTCGGTAAAACGCTGTATTATATCGCTTATAATCATTGAATACATGAGCAATCCCTCGGGTAGCTGCAACGCTACCCGCTTTGCTTTCATTTCACGTATGCGCCAGATGGTTTTGTGCAATTCAAAGTTGTAGTTAGAGGGCAGACGATCGATGGCCTTCTGCAGTACGGGATCATCAAGCAAAGATTGTGGGACGCGATTGATGCGCGCTTTCGGTCTGAATACCTTCTTTGGCTTGGCACGTACCACTACGATTTCATTACTGGCTGGCGATGAGTTAGTAGTGCTGGGCGTTTTGGACGCTAAGTCCATATTAAGGGGTTGAATTACATCCAACATTGTGCTAGAAGAAATAAAATATAAAAAAAAAATTAGTTTTTACTCAATATATTATTATGTAAAGCAGTCTCTTAAGCTTTCAGCCTGTTTGGGCATTAATGTTGCAACGGAACAATTAGTGAATAAGCTTTATCTCATTAAAGTGCAATTAAAAATATTTAAAGAAAATTTTACTTAATTGATACTTATCATTCTTTTTATACATACATTTATGTAATTATGTGTGTAAAATCCCACTTAAGTATTTAAAAGCGTATACCTACCAGACAACTTAAGTGCAATCTAAAGAGGTACCTCCATTAAAAAATGTCGATGGTGTACATATGTATGTGCATTCATACTTGCATATGTAAACAGAATGTATGTACATTCATATGTTCATATACATATTTGTACATATTTACCTAAAAATAATTTTCAGTTTCTTCAGTATTGACCCTTTTTAGTCAAGTTTTTAGCTTTTAAACCCAATGACGCACTTCCGAAAGCGCTTGCGCATAGTTCTACTTTAAAACTGGTTTTTACTGAGCGATAAGCAACTTGCAAATTAAGAAAAGTTGTAAATAAACGAATGCCAGCAGTTGTTGAATCGCAGTAATACTGAGTTAATAAAAATATATTGAGGTGATATTTGTGTGAAAAAAAAAGAACCATTGCAAACAAATGTAACCACATAGTACTTTATCGAGTTATAAAGTCTGTTCGTGTAAAAGTCCAGCCAGAATTATCCAGCAACGAAATTTCTCAGAATTTTGGAGTATTCACTCGCTTGCAAATATTTACGCGAACGCAAAATTAGCAGAAACTTGCAAGTTTAACGAACAGCTAACGAAACTTAACCGAACGAACATTACCTTTATCTTGTATGTATATATAATTTTCATTTTGAAAATTCCCAAAAAACAATTTCGTATTTATCTAAAATGCAATCAGCTGCTTTTTATCAGCTGTTTTCTTACCCAGCTAAAATTTGCAACTTTCCCTCAAAATGAAATGTCATTTTGCGCTCTTAATTTCCCCTCCCTTGCAAATTTTTGGTCACGACGAACGCGATTTGGCAAAAATCGTGATATTTCGTAACAATTCGTAACAATTATCAGCACCGCGAACACTCTTATACATACAATATTGTGCAAATTATAAGCAACATATTTTTAATGAATTCAAAATTAATAACCAATAATTTTAAAAATTTTACTCATAACCGATTTGCGATATTTCACAAAATGTTTAACTTTCTGACTAAAGTGAAGTTGTTTATTTGTAAAGTAGATTAGAAAGTTTACAATAATGCTGATAGTTAAGTCTAGCAGAATACAATTACCTATCTGTTTGGCAAAAATAAACATTTAGTTCAACAGGTTATCGATTCAAACGAAACATATGTATGTATGTATTTATGTAGTAAGTAAGTTATTTATAATTTTTTGGGTAATCTTTTTAGGCACTGTTCTCTGTTATTCTTGCTGTTTAAAAGTAAAAAATAAGTAAGTTAAAACGAATACGGAAAACTTTTTAGCTGAATAATTTTGCGCCTTTCTAATATAAGCTGCACAGTCATCAGAAGGTCAAAAACATTTTTAATTAATAACAAACAGAATTAGTTGTATGTGTGTATGTATTAAATAATTGTGCATCGATGATAATACAAGCTTTTATGCAAAGTTGTATATTCTGAAATAAGTTTAAGCACAATAAAATGAATTATTTTAGTATTAAAAAAATACTATTGTCATATAAGCAAATATGATGATCTTACATACATACAAACATAAATATGCGCAGGCATATATGTATGTATGTACATATGTATACATTCATGCATACATTTCTAAAACAAAACGTGCCAAATATCTACTGGGAAATTAAAGATATACATACA
Organism: Philophylla caesio; assembly: GCA_963971545.1. Classification (NCBI taxonomy): domain Eukaryota; kingdom Metazoa; phylum Arthropoda; class Insecta; order Diptera; family Tephritidae; genus Philophylla; species Philophylla caesio. Next base: position 7,037,127 of record OZ020608.1, read on the forward strand.
TATGTACATACATATATGTATGTATGTACGTACATGCATATTTACAAGAAGATACCTACATATATATGTACATACATACATATGTATGTTGTATGTATGTACGAGTATGTAAGTTCACAAGATTTAAGAGGCGTTTCAGCCAAATTTTCCAGTGAAGGCATCCGGACAACCCAACGACTTGCCGTGAAAGGGGCTTGGTTCATTTAATTAATTAGTGTCATGCACATTCGTATATACCCGTACATGCACACATATGTATACATGCATTCAATTAAACATATGTATGTACATACATACATTCATATATCGATAAAAAAAAATGATGATTTTTTAGCGAAATTGATGTCAAATATCTTGTTGCCAAACTTACCTTATTTATTGGATAATGGTACTGCTATGTTAATTGCTTTGTTCCTTTGGCTTGCCGCAAATCACGAAAAGATACTTTATTTAAATATTAGGCAGCATACATACAAATATACATATGTAGGTGTATTATTTGTCTGATGTAACTTCTAATTTATTTTAGTGTTACTTTGTTTCATTAACAATTTTTTTTATACATATGTATATGCTATGTTTATTGAAGTGGCACACCTTTACGCAAGTATGAGACTTTAATTATTTTTAAATTTATTAAACCTTTTTAATTCTCACGTTTTATTTACAAATGTTTTAATGTTGATTGCTGCTTCTCACAACTGAACCAACTTTTATCACAGTTTACAAGTGTTCTTTCCAGTTGTTTTAACATTCATGTGTTTTTGTTATCTGGAGCACCATTTAATAACAAGTTAAATTTTTCAAACTTTCATAAATACACTTCATCAACATATATTTATTTCAACATTTGCACGAAATTATATACACGTATGTACGTGCACTTTTGTCTACCTTACAGCACCGATTGATTTGCTTGAATGCCGTTATTCTTTCCTTGGTTCGCTTTGGTGGTGCATTTTTTGTTTACCCCCACTGTCTTTTCATTTGTTGTTTTTTCGCACGTGTTGTTGCTTTTATTGTTGCCTACAGAGGTTTGACCACCATTGGCACATGTTCATGAGTCACGTAGGCACCTGAAAGCGAAGCAACTTGTAGAATCAGCTGTTCGTATTTGGCACGAATGCGCTAAAGAAAAATATATTCACAACGACTTCGTAAACTACGCTTCAAATGTTACAATTTTTTATTTTGCACTCACTGGCCGCATTTATTAGGGTAATTAATATTGGTTTTGTGATTTCTAAAGATAATTTACAAATTCTGACCAAAATAAGCGCGGAAAATGAAGATGAATGTTAAAATCAGAGAACTTGTATTTGACAGTTTCTCTGGTTAAAATGTACCACAAAAATTAGCTGTCAATTTTTTTTGTTGATAAACATCCAGTGCTGGATAATGAAAAAAAAAAATGAAAACAGAAGGAACGGCTAAACAGGGATGATTTACGCTTTAGAAAATTTAATTTTTCGGATAAAAAAATATGCATAACAAAAATCACTGGAGCAGTCTTGTGATATTTTCTTGCGCCAGTAACAGGATTAATAATGTATCAAAGAAAACTTTCACACTTGCCTCTATTTATCTTGTGTATCAAAGTGAAAATTTTCCAGCATAGTTTTAGGCGCGTAAAATATTACGTGAAATGTGCGGGGAGTTTTGTGGGAGTTGTTAGAATAGAATGGTTAATTACTTATTTTGAAATTATTAAAAATAATATTTAGTCAACAACGATATACATACTTATTTTATTTGCTATAGCATTACAAAACAATAATTTTTGACACACACACTCATAACGCTTACAGTTATAAATTAAATACATTAGATGCTCAAAATTAAAAGTGTTCAAGTGCGTGCGCTATCAAGTTCTGACGGCTCAGCTTCCTCCGCATCCTCTGCAATTGGAAAAAGAGAATTAACAATCAGTTTTTAATATTGCAAAATTTAAAGAGATTTTAATAGATCACCTACGCTTGTTGCCAGGAATTCGTCGTAATCGTTCCTGTTCTACGGCAGCGAAGTATTCAGCTGTCGCTTGTTCGCACGCATCTTTAAATGGAGCAACATTTACGTGACCATTAAGCATTGTAAGATCACCTTGGTCCTGGCCTTGATTAGTTTTTACTTTCAGTTTAATCTCTCGTGATTTGGCTTCCAAGATTTTTTCTCTGCGATTTTCACGTTCGAACATCTAAAATAGAATTTTTTATAAGTATGTATGGAGTTTTATTTTTTGTAGGCAATATTGTTTAAGGGTAAAAAAAAATTATTTTTCCACATAGAGGTGCTAAAATTGAATTTACACATATTAAAAATGAAAAGCTGACGTCAAAGTTAATATCAAACACTAGAGGTATTCAGAAATTTTACTCACCGCCGTCAGCAGTGGTTTATCATTCTTTGCCGACATGACCATATTATCTGACACCTCGATAAGAAAAGTGGCGCCCAGTTTGCTGCCACAACTGACAAATTTTCCATTTTCATTTGTACGCACACAATGGAGTGGCTCATCGCATACTTTAACCGTTAAAACTGGTTGGTTTTGTTGCTGCAACAGATCCCATGTGTCCAACACGCCATCCATACGAGTTATAAAGAATTGGGAAACTCTGTAAATATTGCCGTTTTAAAGATAATTTATGGTGATGCCATGTATGTATGTTTCATCAAGGATTAATTACTTTGTATAACTCCAAGCACCGTCAGTCAACATAGCATCACTATTTTTAGTCCAAATAATTGAGCTCTCGCGGCAATCTTCAGACCAAATGCGCGCACACCAATCTCCAACAGTTAGAAAGTTCTTAACAAAGGCAGGATTTCTAGTTATAGCATACACAGGACCCAAGTGGCACATCATCTGTAAGATATTTTTTTTAAAGAGCAGTAATACTCTACATCTTTTTAATCTATGACATTGAGTTATACCCTAATCTGTATTTTCTCCATTGGCGTTTTGCCTTTGCGATTGCACGAAAACAGCATACCCATTTCGGTGCCAGCCATAAAACGTGTTGGTATCGTAGTTTCGTATTCCAACACAGAAACACCAAATGAACGGCCCAAATCTTGCTCATCAGTACGCACTGGATCCATTAATAATTTATCCAATGGTTCACTCAATTTTCGTGTATCCCACCAAAGCACTTGTCCATCTGAGCCACCGGAAAAGAATTCGGTGCCACTCTTTGAGTTATTCCATAACACTGAGTTAACCGGATCACGATGGCATATTTCACGTTCACTTATCATTACCGGGTATTTGCCATGTCGTGTATCCCAAGCGGCAACCTGCCCGTTGTACATGCCACTTACTAAACTTGTAGGATCCTTCTGATTGTATTCCAGACATACACATGGTACCTTTGGTTCCAGTGTGAGGAATGGTTCATTAGGATTCTCAATCTCCCAAATATAAGAATTACTACGCTGACCTGTTTTATCACCTTGAAATTTCATATCACAATGACTAACGGCCATTTTAATGCCCCCATCCGGTGACCATGAAAGGTGTGTGACAGGTACTTTCATTGGATTCGGATCACGATACACATTAACTGTACGTGAGCGACACGGTTCCGGTAAAGGCGCCGGTTCTAAATCATCAAAATAGTTTTCATAAATATTCACGGCATTATTTTGGTGTATATAATGTTCCATTGGTTTGGTGAGATTCATAACTTGCGTTATATAATTTTCGTCCTTCTCAATTTTTCTTTTATAACGTACTGTTTGTTCCGGATCGGACATAGTTATATCCTTGGGCCAGCCGCCTTCGTTATGCGTAATGCCCATATGTTTGTATGTAGCACGCTCGGTATTAGCTTCACTCAGTGCCATTTGATGAGCGAATTGTGTTACGCGATCCACAGGATTCTTGAGTATATAGTTCTTGGCATGCTCCTGCAAAGAGTTTTCCGAAAATATAACTTCATCCTTGTCGCTAAACTGCGTATGGGCGCCAAAAGTGCGACGCTCTTTCTTCAAAGTAAATTCCATGTTTGGAAATTTATTTCATTTCGCTTTATAACTGAAGCAATTCAAATGTTAAATCAATATTGAAGCAACAGCTATAGCATCCAGGCAACATGGCACCACCCACCATCAACCATTGAAATAATTTGGCAGCACTGTCGTAACGGCTAATTCTCCACGACATATTTTCCGTGTCCGTTATTTTTCACAGTCACTTAAGCAAAAGTTTCGTCTACAAACGTTTTCAAAAAGTTATAAAAATGGCAAACGTTTTACCCAAAAAAATTTCTGAACTCACTGCAGATATTAAAAATGCTTTAATTACCGCTATTATTCTCACCAAAACTACACCCAATACATTTCTTGCGCGTGAATCGTGTGACTATCGTAGCGTTATATCCTTTACTTTGCGAGACTCGAAAAGGCATATCATAAATTGTAAAGTTTGGGGTTCCAAAGAACAAGTGGCCGACTATAATCGTAAATTGAAGATTTATGACATTATCGATGTCATCAGACCGAACATTATGCCGACACTAGTATATGAACAATCAACTTTGGCGAATAATGCACGCTTTCAGCCCCTACCTACTGTGCCATATTCCTTGGTGATAAATGAGGGTCAGGGGCTATTGAACAAGCATAATTATCGCGAATTGGATGCTTATTGTGAGTTACATAATTTGCGTCGCATACCACATAAACCACTCTGCAGTGCACTAAAATTACAGGATGTACGCTGCAACATGAAAGAGAATAACGTGATAGAACAATTTGTCGATTTAGTGGTCTTAGTGGCTGCACAACGTCCAGTCAAGGAGGTGCGCAGTAGACGCGGTGGTGAAGTTTTAAGGTGCCTTGAGTTGATTGTAATTGATAGCAGCTACGCAGATGGAGTTGTGCTAAGTATTTGGCAGGCCGACTGGATACAACGTGCACAAGAATATTGGGAAGCGATGCGTACCGTCTTACATTTAAGCGAAGTGAAACTGGGTTATTCAGAGTTTTACAAAAGCACAACGTTATCATTTACCGGACGTACATTGGCTTTTGAAAACCCTATAGGAGAAGAAGTGGAAGCATTATTGCGATTTGCGGAAACTAAGGCAACAAAATCATGGGATTCGTTGGCATTTACAATGAATAATATGATGGATGGTAAGAAAGGGAGTAAATAAAAGAACGCGGGATTGGTTGCATGATTATTTTTGAGTATATTGTTTCTATGTAGAAACAAATATTTATTAGCATTTATCTTGAATTATTGTCCCTCCTCTTTCCGTGTTTAGCCAGCCAAATAACAACTCAAATGACGGTTAAGCAATTGTATGCTCGTGCCGAAGGACATCTCAAAGACGATTCGGAACAGTTCACCGCTGTTCTTTATGCCATGCTAACTCATTTCGATTTTGATGGTACAGGTCAAGTTCTAAGTCGCAAATGGTAAGTCAAGAAGAAGAAAAAATTCAGTTATATCACTTATTCACTCATATCTCTCCTCACCTAGCACATCCTGCAATGCTTTACTAACGCGATATCAAATCATGTGCGATGCAACCCAATGCCAATTGACATTTTCACTCAACCATGAAGGTGAAAAGTACGAACATTTCTTTAACATAAACCTGCAATTTAGCGATCACACTGGCACATTACTGGAAGCGCGCCTGTCTAGTGCTGCAGCTGAACGTGTGCTCGAACTTACGCCACAGGAGTATCAACAACAAAGTGACGAGCAAAAGGAAGAATACAAGTGGAAATTTCTTATGAATCACTTTGAGGTCAAATTGCTTGTGCGAAAAGCGAGCGCGGTGCGAAGGCAAATGAGTGTGCTGGTGGTCGATATGAAAGTTGTGGAAATACCAGAATTAGCCGGAAAAATGAGCGTATTTTAATATAAATGTATGTTTATGTGTATTTGCGTACGAAAAAATATATACAGTAAAGAAAAAAAAATTGGTAGCAGCAAAAACAGCTGGCTTTATAATATTTTTATTTATCTTTATCAGCCATACGCTTCAAGACTTTTATGCGCTTATCACCTACAGCTGCTTCTTTTTGGTCAGCACTGGCTGCGCCAGCCGCAACTGCTGCATTAGCACCACCTTTACCACCAGCAATTCCTGCTGCACCGGCTCTTCCAACTGCACCAGCTGCTCCTGCAGCACCAGTGATGCTTGCTGCACCGGCTATACTAATTAGACTAGTTGTAAGACGACCAGCAGCTTGGAGCGCGGCTATCTCTTCTGCAGTTAATCCAGCCAAGTCACTTTGCGATAGTTCTAATTTCTCAAAATCTGTACGTTCCATTATGAATTGACGCTCCTGTCTCTTCTTATCAATATTAAATGTGTTGTCTTTGAAATTTTTCAACATATCCTTAAATTCAGTATCATTTTCGATGATTTGTAAAAATTGATCGGGATCATCGGGATCGAGTTGTGCTATTAATTCCAATTCAGCCTCGTGAAGTTTGGCTTGTTCAGCTTCGTACATGGAGGTTTTACGTTTAAGTTTAATTTCTTCGACAAGTCCATCTAGCAATTTTGAACGGAGTAGCTCACGCTCGAAAAGCTGAAAAAAAAAATTAAATAAATCAAATATCGTTAAAAGAACTTTTGATGCAGCTTCATCGTTCTTGAGAGCTTAACGGGCGCTTCGCTATTTATATTAGAGAACAACATTACCGTAGCTAAATTGCAGAAATTATCTCCTCAAAGTTGTTCCAAACTAAGTCAGCCTCCTAGCGGGGATATTAACAAGTTTTCAATGTTTACTCAATGCATTCATAAGAACTGTAGTTGAGTAAGAGGCAACTATGTAAATGTATAACCCATTTGAATAGTCGCGTTTCTACATAATTTGATGATAACCATGATTTCACATAACCCGCTTTCCGTCAATATCCACTTACCGCCATTAATAAAGCTTTGTCCTTAGCGGCACTCTGCTTCAAAGCAGGATCCAACTCGAAAAGTTGCACGTCACCATTTCCCAGACCCACAGCTAAATATTTGCCATCTGGACGAAATTTAACATACTTTATGGGTCGCTTGAGCTTCAGTGTGAATATCGGTTTTCGTTGATGCAATAATATGTCCCAAAAGTCTACCTCCCCTTTGGCGTCACCAGTGACAAAAAGCGAGCAACGTGCTGGACTCCAAGTTCCACATAACATTTCGTTCTTCTTCTTCATTAACAACGTCGTTGGTGAACCTTTACACTCCTCTGCCCATATTTTGACACACCAATCGGCGGCAATTAGAAAGTTTTTCACAAAAAATGGATTGCGTTCAATAGTGCGTACGGGTCCCGAGAAAAGTCGATAGTTGGAGAGCAACACTTCTGTGGGTATCATGCCTTTTCGATTGCCAATAAATATGTAACCCTGATCGCTGGCAATGATGTAACGCACAGGTATGGTGTACTCAAATTCCAACACTGTCACACCGTGTGCACGTTCACGCTTCTGTTCGTCGGTTGGTTCTGGATCGAGTAGAATTTCCTGTAATGGTGCATTCAAATCACGTCCATCCCAATATTTTACGGAGCCATCATAAGAGCCGCTGTAGAACTCGGAATTCGATTTCGAATGCACCCAACATAGAGCTGCAGCCGCCTCACGATGTGCTGCCTCTAGTGGTGACACATTCAACGCCTTGCCGCCATTACGCGCATCCCAAAGTCCGACCATGCCCGACTGCAGACCGGCCGCTAAGAAATTATCATCGCGCGAACAGAAATGAGCGCGACGCACTGGTTCTATTGACTCGAACACTACTTCCGGATGTAGAGCATTCCTTTGATTCCAAATATAGAAAGAGTTGGGATTTTCATGAGCACGATTTAGTTCGGTAGCCTGCAATATACCTTCATTGTCGCCCATTTCGTCATCATCTTGCGTTTTCACACTCACTGGTGGCGCGCGTATCGGTGAATCCGTATTGAAATTGGTTGGCTGCGATAGAAATAGTCGACGCTCGCTGGGCATCCAATCAATTACGGTAATGGGTCGTACGGGTTTTTGCGGATCATGAAATATATTACATTGGCGCGCCTCAAACGGCATACGTATATCGGTACCCAATTCCGGAGGCAAATCGACAAAGAACTCCTGGTAGATATTCACAGCACTATTTTGCGCGGTGACATCCATCGCTGTGTATATTAGATTCGTCACTTGTACACCCCAATTATCATCGCGTTCAATCTTTTTGCGGTAACGCATCGTCGACTCTTCATCGTGTATATTGACCTCGCGTGGCCAACCGCCTTCATAGTGATACATACCATGCTCGGCATAAGTGACATTTTCCGTTTCCATCCAGCTGTAGGCCATTTGATCGCTCAGTTGGGTCGATACATCCATTGGATTACGTAGAATATAGGATAAGCGAGTTCGTTGGCTTGGCTGAATGCTGAGCATTAGCTGTGTACGATCGGTCAATAGGGGTTGACGACCAAAGCGGCGACGCTCACGAGAATAGATGTATTGGCTTTGATACATTTGAAAGGGGGGAGGTGGCGAGATGTTCACTTGAATTGGTTTTAGTTAAAAGTTTTGTAGACAATACAATAGTAGTATCTATAAACTGGCAGTTAAAAGAGCAAAAAATTTTGTGAAGCGATTTCATTGAGTAGAAATTAATAATGACTTTTCTACTGTCTTAAATTCGATAGGAAAGCTTGAGTGTATGTATGGATGTGCAAAGCCAAAGTCGAACTATACCTAAAGTCTGATTATTTCTTAACATAATTAAAATTATAATTTAAAAATAAATTTTCCGTTGATGATAAACTATTTACTACGCCGTGTTGGTTGTAAATATAGTCATATTTTTTTATTTAAGCATATTTTCTATATGTACGTATGTATACTTCTGTATTAAAGAACATTCTTCACTGCTTGTGTTTTCATTTTTATTTTTTTGGAAATTCGCAAAATACGTTTCGTGTTAGCTCATTCTTTACGGTAGGGTTGTATGTGTGTATGTATGTATGTATGTAAGTAGTATGTATTATTTATTTATGTCAATTTCTTTTGTAGGCGCTATGTAGTTCAGCTTATATTTTCATATTGCTATTAATTAGTTATATTACATTTTTCAATTTTTTGCAATAACATTAGCTTAAGTTAAAGAGATTTGTTTTTCATAAATTCTTTTTTTATATTTGTTCATTTTTATCTAAATCACAATTTTTAGAGTTTTTTTTTAAAGTTTCGGAATTGTAGAGTTAGTTTGTTTGCGTTGGAAAATAATAATGCAATAATGAAATTGAACTTTTTAAAGCAAACTATTTAGTTGACATTTTGTAAAAACGTATTATTTATTTTTTTAAAACGATGAAACGAATAAAGTGCAAATTTTTGTTTGCCTTAGTTTACTTCTTGCTTAATGCAAATATACCGAATTACATATTTAAATAGCAATGTTTTGTGTAAATAATGGATATTTTTTTTTAATTATTAAAACTATTATATCAGTATACGAGTATGTACGAGTATATCAGCATAAGTGCCGATAGTCAACATAGTCAATTCTAGACTAAAATTTTCATTTACTGAAGGTAGAGTTTGAAAAAAAATAAATAAAAAACATCTGAAAACGTCTTATTGAATGAATTAATGTAAAACTGGAAGTATTCTTTAAAGTATTTCTTCAATAGCAGTTGTAATATTAATTAAATTCTTTTTCAGTTTTCAACAAATTATTACAAAAATTCATTATTTAAACAGTATTACATTTCGTAAGATGTTTAGTAAAAACTGTATAATTTTTTGCAACAGACTTTTTTTTTTAATAAAATGAAACTTTGTTTTTATTGTGGCAGTTATTTTTGTATACACTTATTTAATACATACATACTTATTTAATTTACATCAAATATGTACGTAGAAGAATATGTGGTGTATAGTTAAAAATAAATAAAATAAATTTATGTCTTCATACATACATATGTAAGTATATATCAGATAACATAAGATAAGCAAAAAAAAATATAAAGAAAGACAAGTTCGGAAAGAGTAAGATAAGATAAAATATGAGAGAGGATAAAAAATATACAAAAAATAAACTAATTAAATGTATTTATAACTTAAATGTTTTATTAATATCAAACTCCATTCGACTTTACAAATAAAAAAAATAAAAATGATGAACTTCGTTCTGTGTGTAAGCTAACAAATATAAATGAATTTCACAACAACAATCGGTTTATAAGCCAGGCGTCCGTTTATTTTGGATAATGTAAAAAGGAGAAAAATATGCACCTCCTACGTTCATAATATGAATCATGTTTGTTTTCCAAAAAAAAAAAAAAAAAAATACAAATAAAAATTGGCGTCAAGCTGGCTAACAATTATAAATACAAGATTGATGTAGAAGAGATTGCGCCGACTGCTAACAAAAATAATTTACGATCTGCGCATGTACAATGTACGTCACACCTTCAATAACGTATTTAAAAACGATAAAACAAAGACTACGACATTTGAAACTCACATACAATTTGTAACAAAGCAGAATTTTTGCAATTCTGCTTGTATGTATTATTAAAATAAAGACAGAAAAATTAATGATCTACAGCAGTCTTTGGAAAACAGGGTACACCGGAAAAGAAAATAAGCTGCACTCTAAAGCCTCCAGTCTGGCAATTTAGTACCGCATACTTCATTTTGATTGCAGAATTAATAATAATAATAAGTTTAAATAAAGTGTAAAGCAGTGAATCGCAAGCAAAACGTTGAAAATAAATAAAACACCAAATATTCACTTGCACTACACTCGCGTTGTTATTTTGTAAACATCTTTTTTTGTTGTTGTTGTGATATAAACACTTTCGACGATGTGACGTCATTTTGAGCAGCTGATTGCCAATATCGTAAAGCAAAAAAGTAACGGATCTGCGCAAAGCGCAATCTCTTATATATCAATCTTGTTATAAATATAAAAAAAAATAACGAAATCGTTAAACACTATTTTGTTGTCCAAGCTTTTCAAATAACAAATAAAAATCGCGAAAGGCGGACACAAAATTTATTATTAAAAGTTATGATTTTTTATTTATGAAATGAGTAATTTACTGAATTAATAACGTGGAAATAATTTAGCCGAGTCAAGGCTCGCTCATTGCCATACGCACTTACGAATCTAAAAAAACACAATTTTTCACAATGTATTGTATAAAAAAAATGAGAAAAGTCATGAAAAATTTAATATTTTGCAATAGATCTTTTTAAATATCTGTATCTCAAATGTACATACGCACATAAATATTTATATTTGTTTTTTTTTTTTTCAAGTTATCACTGTACATTGTTGTCTTACTTAATTAGTTTTACCATTTTACACAAGTAGTATTTTACTTTTTCTTTACTAATTTCGAACTATGCTAAGCAGTTTCCTTTTTTATGCATAAATACTATACATACATACATTCATATGTAAGTAGCTATTAATATCCATAACACATAGCGCACCAGTTAGTTGTCTAGCTGCCTTTTAAAAATCTTCTCCACATAATTAATAATTTGCAATATCAACAACACCACAATTGCCCCAAACACACAATTCTCTCTTTCGCTTATACCGCTCTTCTCGCATTTGTAGACATACATACGAGTACTTAGTATCTTAAATAACTACATATTTACAATGAGAAATATTTTAGAAATTGTGCCGGTGGCACTGGTTGTGCCACCACCAATTGTCCACCGCCCGCCGCATCCTCCAATCGTTGTTTATAGTCGGGCATTTCATCGGCAAAGCATGGATGACCCTCCGATGGCCAGAATAAACAGGAACAAATACGGCATAGCTCCAACACTTCGGCAAATTGATAATCATCATTAACACCATAGGTGCGTCTCAATTGATGATAGATCTTTTTCCAGTCCTTTACCTCGTTCATTAGTTTAATATTATTAAGATCGAGTATTAAGTTTATTTGACGTTGTTTGAAGTGAAAGCGACAAAGTTCGCGCCAAATGCGTTGTTCCGATACGAGTGTGGCCATAGTCTGCCAGGCGTTGGCGGAGGCCTAGAGTGTTGAAAGAAATTTGATTGTACAATTTTTTTTTACTTGAAAAACATATTAGAAAGTATGTGAAAAGTTGTACTCACTTCGAGATCTTTGTGATCAGCTATGCGTAGAATAATCTCACGAATGCACTCCTCAGGTAAGTCATGCAATTTTGGACGTATTTCTGGACCGGGCTGGAAAACGTAAAAATATTTTTTTTTTTTAACGAAGGCGTTTATTATAAATATTTAGTTGCAACATAGTGCATGAATTCATATGAAAGTGCTAGAATTATGGATTCCACACGCTGTGCGTGGTAAGCTGATTTTTTAAGCGGTCAATCTCAAATCTAAAAATGTAGGTCCTTAATTAGTGACCAGGACCATTCCTACTATTAATTTGATATTTTTTTTTTTGACTTACAATCACCTAATGCAAATTTCGAGACTTTATTTCAGGCTATATACTTTATTTTTAGTCTTAGGAGTGCCAACTGGCCGAAACTGGCCTAGAGACTATCCCATCGAATTCAGTAAGCAGTCTCAGTCACTAATAGAGTCAAAAGTCACAATTTTAGACCTATTGGCATTCATTACTTTCAAAATAAAGCCTCTAGTCTCAAAATAAAGTCTCTAAATTGTGACCTGGTGATGAGCAGGTCACAAAAAATTAAAATGCAAACAGAAGAAAAAAAACGTGAATGCGAAGAAAAGCAATTATCTCTAGCTCATTCTGAGACTTGAGATAAGACTGATGCCCGAATTTAATAAGCAGTCTCAGTGTTAATTAGAAACTAAAGTCACAATTTTAGGCCAGTTGGTAATCTATAGACACAAAATAAAGCCACTAGTCTCAAAATAAAGTCTCTCAATTGTGACCCGGTGATGAGCAAAAATCAAATAAAAACCAAAAAGAAAACTGTGAAAGTGAGGTAAGGCTCTCTAGCTCATTTTGATACTTCAGATTATACCAAGTAACTCAATTTGGGCATCACTCTCTAATAGAGATAAAAGTCACAATTTTGGACCATTTGGCATTCGTTAGACTCAAAACAACCCCCGAATTCAGTAAGCAGTCTCAGTCTTTAATAGAGACAAAAGTCACAGTTTTAGACCAGTTGGCATTCATTATATTCAAAATAAAGCTTCTAGTCTGAAATTATTGTGAGAAAAATGTGGAAGCGAGGAAAGGCATTTTGAGACTTGAGATTATACCAAGATACTAAATTTCAACGTATGAATATACTGCTTATTGAATTCCGACATAAACCCAAAATTTTCAATCTTTTAAATAACAACTGAGCATTAACTAACGCTTTACCTAGATGTACATCAATCAAACTCGCAGCTAGCGATCTGCTTAAAAGAAAATATATGTATCATTAATTTCCTGTAACACTTCCGCTAAACTCAATCTTTATACAAAAAATGAACAATTAAGCGTAATGCCAGTTTTCGAGACACTTTTTTTTTGTACAAATACAGCACAAACAATATTTTAATGGCAAGCAAAAATAAAACGACTCACCTCTTTGATTTCGATTTGACTAGCAACGGTTTGTATGCGTTTTATAGTCTCGATATGCTCCTGCCACAGATTGGTGCTGCCCAATGGTTTCCCCCAACACTTTTGACTCTCCTGAAACACGATTTCTTGCAGCTGTATCACCAGACCGCGCAACACATTGAAATGCTGTTGGCTGTCATTGACTGATAAGCGAAATGGCGTAGAAATGTTAAACGGTTGATTATTTTGTTTTGGATGAAGCGACGTGGAGCAATTACCGGTTTTGGTTTTGTTTTAACATTTGAATGATGTACAAATTGCAAATGGTGGAAGTGAATGGTTCATTATTAGTTTTAGGAAGAAAAAAGAAAGGATAGTAATATTACATACAAATGTAGGAAATTAAGCAAACGTAATAATATTAGATAGTGACACTTCAAAACTCGTAAATAGCTTGCGCAAACTATTTTGTGCGAGCGTTTAATGTGTGTGTATGTTTATACAATTAAACAGCCGTAGCAGCAGCAATCGGTGAATGGCACTCTCAATAAATAATTTAGCGAGCGGAAATAATTGCACGTTTTTGGTGCTAACTTCACTTTATTACTGCTACAGGTATTGTTTGTTTTCATTTTTCTTCTTCTTCTTCTTTTTATATTATATCATTGCTGTGCTCACCATGTGTGGCCACGTCTTCAACGATTTGCATCAGCACCCGTTGCGCGCTACCTGATAAATTGACGATGCCTTTGTGAGACACCAAAAGTCGCAGCAGTGCACAAATATAGTGGAAGCGTTTGTGATTGCGTAGTGAAGTTCGAAAGTCGAGACGTCGCACCACTTCGCCAAGTCCATTGAAACCGGCAATTTCGCGTGTGCAACGCACCGTTATGTGGCAGTGTGGTGGGACGATAACCTCATCGGAGTCATCATCGAAACTATCGTCCGAAGTGGATGGAAGTCTATAAAAGAAAAAATGAGGGAAATTTACATTTTTTGCAAGTGTAAATTGAAAATATTTTTTTTTTTAAATTAACCACAATATTTTGATTAATTTGGTATACCTAACCTGAAATCTCAAAATTAAAGAAATTAAGTTAAAGATTAGTATTACGATTTTAGGTTTTTTATTTGTTGATATTTTAAATTTGGTTTTAATGCTGGTTCTAGGTCAATTTACAATTTTTGTGATCTGTAAATAACCTGATCACAATTATGCCGGTATTCTGTAATTTCATATATTCTCTAAAAATTAGAAATTATTACCTTTTCTCGCTCGTGCTGGTCTCATGCCCGAATTCAGTAAGCAGACTCACCACCGAATTCAGTAAACAGCCACAGTCTCTAATAGAGACAAAAGTCACAATTTTAGACCAGTTAGTTTTAAAATAAAGCCTCTAGTCAGGTCACAAAATCTTAAAACAAAACCAAAAGGAAAATTCGTGAAAGCGAGGAAAAGCAATAATCTCTAGCCCATTTTGAGACTTGAGATTATACCAAGTTGCTGAATTTGGACATCAGTTCTCTAATACCCGAATTCAGTTAGCAGCCTCAGCCTCTAATAGAGACAAAAGTCACAATTTTAGACCATTTGGCTTTCATTAGTTTCAAAATAAAGCCTCTAGTCTCAAAATACAGTCCTTCTACTCATCACCAGGTCACAAAAAATTAAAACAAAACCAAAAGAAAAATACGTGAAAGCGAGGAAAAGGAAAAATCTCTAGCTCATTTTGAGACTTGTGATGATACCAAATTACTGAATTTAGGCATTTATTTGGAGACTAGAAAATACCAACTGATCAAAAATTGTGACTTTTATTTGTATAAGAGACAAATACTGCTTACCTAATCCCGGCATAAGTTAGAGAAGATTACCATTCTTCGCTTTCATTCGTTTATCTTTGTTGTTTTTATTTAAATTTTTTGTGACCTTTTAATTAAATTATTTATTTTGAGACCAGACACTTTTTTTTTTTGAGACTAATCAATATCAAACGATTTAAAAATGAGGCAGTTCTTTTTATAGCTGGATAAACATCAATGTGCTTCTACACTTCTACACAAATTCATTCAGTGAGCAATGCATTTACAACAACCGCTCGCTTTCAGCAAACTGTAGCGTTAAATGCACGAGATGTGAGATTGTAAGCGCAAATGTGCGTACGAAAATAAAGAACTAAAAATAAAATGAAAAAATTAAGTTTTTAAAATCAACAGGAATGAGAAACAAGAAGGTAAATGAACGCTCGTCGTAGTGACAGTTGAGTGATTTATGTGCAACATTTGTTGCATTTCATTGTGTTGCATGGACGCCAGAGGTGACAGAGAGTTTGGCGCGCTCGCTCTCTAGAATAGCACTTAAACTGAATGAGCTTTTGTTTACATACATACATACATTGTGCGTAATTTATTGGCTTTAATATTTACATACCTTACATATGCATAGATGTATGTGTGTATGTATGCGCTTAGGGTGAGTACTTTTTTATATGGCAATTATTTGTATAAAATAATAAATTTTTTATGAAGTAAGAGCTAGTTGTAGTTTTATATGAACGTATGTGTACTCCATATTTAAGTTTTTGCAAAATAAATATATTGAATAGTTATAAAAAAAACAGTATCAACATGAACATCCCATGACGATGCAAGCTACATTTTAAATAAGATCAATGTTTGGTTGACTCAAGTATTGAATATGTGCAAATACATTTTTTTCACCTTAGCAATTTTTATTTCCTTTAAAGCAGTTAATTTTTCAGCGTATCCAGTCGTTGAAGTTTTTTCTTTTAGTAATTAATGATGTTAAGCAACTGGCTTTTAGCATCACTTTAAGCAACTTTTAATTGCAGCATACTTTTTTTTTACATTTCTTAACTTATTGCTAATTGATTGTATTCGCTCAAGAGCATCGACAAATCTTAGAAAAGGTCAGAACATATTAAGCATATTTTTTCTTCTTCCACATTTCTCCTTTTCATCTCTGATTTTACTACGAGTAAGGCAAATTAGCTCTGATGCAGGCCAATACATCGTACATAGTCCGAGTTGCGGAATCAGCTAAGCTACGCCATCAGCTGAGGCGAACAGCAACCATCAATTTGGCTGGCAAGCTTCAAAGGACATTCACCAATAATAACTATGCCATATACACACATACAAGCAAAATATCTACATCGCGATGTGTACTAGTTGTGCCAATGTATATAGTAAAATATATATATATAGTAAATATATGAAGGAAAGTTCGATAGGCATGGCATGGCATGGTAAAGTAGGTCAAATTATATGCAAAACAGTGTAGTGTGTGTAGCGGGTCGTATGAGTAACCTACAAAACTTTATAGATAAATAGTTGTGATTTCATGTATTCGAACACACATACAGACATTTATATACCTTGCTATACATACATATATATACCTTGGCATATACATATAAAAGCCTCAATCTAGTAGACAGCTGTGTTACAATGTGAAATTGAAATATTTTTATTTTGTTTAGTGGCAAAAAAATAACTATTACACCCATGTTCATGATGCAATAATGAAAGGTGTTGTACGTTAGCTACTTCTCGCTCTGAATCAGCCATCTTGAACGCCCTTAGAGACTGTGTTGTTCCTTTTGGTTACCAGTGTTGTAAAAAAAAATGTTGAATTGTAGCAGAAAATTAAGTTTTTCATGTGGAACTTATAAAATGTATTATCGATTGCTTTGACATTTTGGATAATTTTTCTCATTTGTTGATAATAGGGTTTCTAAAAGCGAGAGTTCGAATAAGTTTTTATAAAAATTGTCAAGTATTTGTATATTAAAACATTATTTGTTAAATTATTAAGTGGAATAAAGATCTGAGGTTCATTTCGGAAGATAGGAAAAACAATTTTTTTGGCATTTCCAATACAATATTTTAGTGGACAAAAAAAAGTCTGTTTTTTGATAAAGTATCAAAAATAGTTAATATTTCTTTATGAGCTCTGAATATATCCTTTATTTCGTTCGATAATCTGCTGAAATTTAAATAATTGACGCTGCTCCATAAAATTATCGTCATAGAAAAACTCCCATTTCTCAAAAGCAGCCTTCAACCGACTCGATCTTCTCGTCAACGAGAGAACCTATGGATATTGTATTCTAATATATATTTATGCTTTTTCAGTTATCAATTAGTTTTTCTTTCCTAAAAATCCCACCTTCAGTGCTTTTATGCTCATAACCATTGAGGATTACCTTCAGTTTCTTCATGAGCTAATGATTGAAAATTAACTATATTAACGTGGGAAACCCCGGGGGAAACCCTACTTTTCCGAAAAAAAGTTAATCGCTGGACAAACATTGTTATGTTGTTGGTTCGGTTTGAATGCATTTGCGTCATATTTGAACATTTTACTTTAATTTCTAAAGAATAATCATTAAGTTTGTCTTTTTTAATTTTGGCATCCAAAAAACTAAAAACTCGAACGTAAATACAAATTATGTTATTAATTTTTTTGTCAATTTTCATATAAAATTCATAGTATTTCAATCATTGTGGGTAAATTTTATTCAAATATCTTCACTTATTTGTACTTTTTCCTAGGAATGGCCTTCTTTTATTCACGTTTCTATAATACTTCCAAGATACAACATTGAGCTAAGGGCGTTCAATCTGGCGCTGTCACAACGTACAACACCTTTCATTATTCCATCATGGATAAACAGCTAGCTCGCTCACTTTTTGTCAAACGGCTCACTTAGCATCAAAATCGTGTTGCTTCTTAAAGTTAATAATAGTAGTTACCTCAAAACTTTTTAATACCAACAACTAACAGGCAAAACTTTTTGTTTCTTATGTGCGCGTAAATAGTAAGTTTAAGTCCGGATTTTAATGACAGCATTTTTTCTGATTACAAGACTGACCCCATCTCGTAAATATTTCATGTAAATGTGTATAAATGACGCGATTTTTCTTTAAACGCTTTTCACGCGCATATAAATTCGATGTGACAAAGTGGAAAGTTTTGTTATTTCTAAAAGGAATGAGTTTAAATAAATTAAAAATAATGTGACTTCCAAATGCCAAAAGCAAGTATTTGTCAGAACTTAATTCTTGAGTTATGAAGTTTGATTTATTTTTCTTTTAATATATAAAGATTCTCTTTATAAAATTCGAATTTTTGTGGTTTTCTCACAACTCCATAAAGTCACTTACTATTTATCGGAATAAAATGTTTGGTCCTTTCACCATCCAGGGCTTCATCACAATATTAAAAATAACCCTGATACCGATGGTAAATAAATAAAAGGAATAAACCGAATAAATAACTCCTTCATAGTAAGAAAGCTATACTTGTCGCAAAATAATGCAAATGAGGCTTCGTTGACTTGTGTTAATGAAGTGTCCGGGAGCACCTTGACCTAGCCATTCAGCGAGTTTTTGCCTATAATCAAAAGCCTGGAGCTGGGTTTTGAAAATTTCAATAGCACAGAAATAAAATCATGCTCATATTCTATAGGAACCCTCATTGCATGTTCCCAACACATATCGCTAGCAATGATGTGAAAAAGCTTCTTTATTTTAAAACTCGGACTCATAACCACTTTGTGATTGAAACAAAATTTTAGAGCTTAACATAATTTTAGCTTGCATTTTTAATATTCTTACTTTAAGCACAAAATTTCTTTCAAATATCTTAAAATTAACATATTGTATTCTACCACTATTTGCAAACTTTCCATACTATGCTACTCCTAGTTTCACAAAAAGGGAACGCATTATTTACCCTTTTTCCGTGCTTCGTATATGCAACCTTTTGTAAGGGAGTGTCAAAACTCCCTTGTCAATATTGATCTAACCTTTTATTATTGAATCATGTATTACACCCATGATACAATCATTTTTAATGGTAGTTTCACTCTCTCCTTTCAAACACAGTGTTCCGGATTTTTGTGCTATCAATTCTTTATTAAAATAATCCTCTATTTTTTGACTTTAGAAAAACAAAACCATCAGAAACAAAATTTAAATATATCCAAAGATGCATTTATGTATGTATATACAAAAGGCGATTCAAAAATATCGTTGTCCATGCAGTTTTACTAAACTAATTAAGATCTTTTAAATGGGGCTATCCGTTTTTGGATTTCTCTTTTAGCTTTCGTGATGTTGAGTAAAGTTTTGTCGCATGTGCAAGGTCGAAGCGATTTCGTCTAATTTTGTCGTATGCCACAAACATTTTTTACATACGACAATTTATCATATAAATTTCGTGCTTTGAACGCTCGGAGAAATTATGTCAAATACTCAAATTACCTTGGACAAAATTATAAAATCTGTAAAATTTTTCCGTAAAATCTGTAAAATTTTTTTTAATTTTTCCATTGAAAATAAAGTTAAAAATGCAGTTATTCACCATCTATCAAGCCATTCCAAATGGGGCTATTCATTTTTTGATATCGTATTTTGTTTTCGATTAAGAACAAACAATAAAAATTAAATTAAAATAAAGATTTTCGTGAACTAGTAGTATATATTCTCCGAGACTTTGCACAAAATCTATCGTCGCCTTTTTGAGAAATCGAATTCCAAACTTCAATTGCGATTTCCTAAAAGGCAATTATCGCCTGTCAAAAAAGCTCATTACGTAAATGCAATTTTTAACCCAACTTTACTGTGTTTTTTTCAATTCTATTAGAACTTATAGTACATCACATAATACACGTAACTGCGACTATCTTTGGTCATTAAGGTTTAAAGAATAGGCCACATATTGTACATTTACATTCATCAATTGCATTGGTGAAAAAAATACACGCAATAAATGACGCATATGCACATACATATAAAATTTACACGATGTTTGAAATACAATAAAATAAATTAAAATTCGCAGTCGATAGCCCTGGCAGCTAGTGCTGCATTAATTATTGTTTTAATCAATTATAGTTAATTTGTAATAAATAAATAAATAAATTTTACAATTTTATTGAGCTCAAGGCCAGTTTATGGAAGATTTTGTAGTTGCTTTGTTTAAGGAAGATGAAATAAACACAACAGCCAACTCGGCTAGCGTAGCACAATAGGTAGCGTATTGGCTCTGCAACTCCGAGTTCCCGGGTTCAAAGCCTGAGAGGAGTGGCTATAAAAACTTAAATTAATTTAATTTAATAATCAAAAAGAAGTCTGATGAGGAAATGTGGTGCAATTTCTATTTCAAAGTAGCGGCAGTATTGGGCTTCTGCCGTCGAACACTATTTCTGTTCAAAAAATTAAAAGTGAAACTACCTCTAAAAATCATAAAGTCATATTGATCTACTCAGAGAAACAAATAAAAATTTGTCAGAGAAAATATAACATATTGTTATACCGATTATTATGAAACATTAATTATCATTATAATCATGTTTTGAGTTATCCGTGAAATTCTCTCTAAAAACAA
The DNA here is from genome assembly GCA_963971545.1 of Philophylla caesio. Classification (NCBI taxonomy): domain Eukaryota; kingdom Metazoa; phylum Arthropoda; class Insecta; order Diptera; family Tephritidae; genus Philophylla; species Philophylla caesio. The sequence goes on from OZ020608.1 coordinate 7,058,053, forward strand.
TGGGTTAATAATCACAAAAATTAAATGAATATTTTTTTAACTTTTTTAACAACTTTAAGTTGTTCCGATAGAAAAAATCAAAAATGCAAAAAAGCCAGATCTTCGACCAATAAATATCTTAATAATAGAAAGCAGAATGCAATATTTTGAAAAAAAAAACCAACTGTTCTCAGAATATCAATCTGGGTTCAGACAAAAACACAGCTATGAAACGCTCATAAATTTGGTGATAAACAAATGGAAAGCTGATATTGACGGAAAAAAAAACGATTGGGGCAGTATTCCTGGATTTACAAAGAGCTTTTAAGACATTAGATCGAGAAATAAGGATTGCAAAACTACTGCAGTACGACATAACAGGGGCTGAACTTCGATAGTTTCAAAGCTATTTGACCAGCAGATTTCAAAGAGCCAAAGTGGGAAATTGTATATCCGATGCTATCCCAGTAAATCTTGGTGTGCCACAGGGCTCGACACTTGGGGCCTTGCTATTTATAATATATATAAACGATATTGAAAAAATTGTGAAAAATTCAAAAGTATACTTATTTGCAGATGATACTTTATTGTATGTAACAGAAAATAATGGAGATGGTTGGTTGTATTGATAAGCTAAAAGAAGACCTTGTAAGAATTGGAGGCTACATATTTACAAATGAATAAGCTGAAGCTTAATGTTAAGAAAACCAAATTTATGATGATAAATGCTAGAGCCAACAAAAGTATTGTGCTGAACAATGAGTCTATAGAAAAAGTAGAACAAATTAAGTATCTAGAAGTTATCATTGATGCTAAACTTAAATTTGATTTGCATATTGTTTTTATTTGCAAAAAAAAAATAGCAAAAAAGGTACATTTTTTTTAGAAGGATTCGTAAAAAAGTATCAACTATTTGTGCAACAAATATTTACAATACTATGGTGAAACCGCATTTTGAATATTGTTTAACAATCTTTTTTTTTTTAAGTTACCAATTAAATATAAACAGAATGCAAAAACTGCAAAATAAAGCCATGATAATTATTCTCAAATGCAATGCCTTCACACCAATAAAAGTTCTCCTTGATACTTTCAAATGGATGTCTGTAAATCAACGTGTTATTTTGAATGTATTATGCTTTGTATTTAAAATCAAAAATAATATTATGCTCAATAAAATTGTAAAATATTAACATTTACTAGGCCAACAGAAAAATGAACAAACATTATCCCAAGATATATAACTTCTGAGATATGCTATGTGGCCGATGTACAGCGATAACCACTAAGGAATAATAAAGATTTTAGAAGACCGCATTTAATGACAAATGCGGCACAAAATAATTTATTTTGTAAAGAAACTAACTTTTTCAATTCTTTACCGATAGGAATAAAAACTGAATCAAATATGTAAGAAAAGTAATTGCATTTGTTACAGAAAATTATAGTTAAGATCCAAATTGTAATTATAAATTCTTATTTATTATTATAAAATAGTAAAATTGCTAAATAAATACTACTACTACTACAACTAAATTTCTTAATTTTTCTTCTTAAGTTTTTTTATACAGAAGTAAGCAATGCATAGTAATATAGTTATATTTGGTATTAAGAAATTTTTTGTTGGCCTATTTAGTTTAAGAGCAGAAAAGAGGTCTATTCGCTCATATTTCGCTGTTGCGACTCTTTGCTTAGCAGTTCGTACAAAGTTTTAGTATACTAATAAAATATCACTTAAAATGTAAAATATAGCAATTGTTTATTTTTTTTCTTTTGCATGTACCTACTTACATATACATATATTAGTATTCGGAATATATTAAAAAAAAATCTTAAGTTGGAAGTTTTTCTTACTTAGCTCAAATGTAGTGGTTTGACCTCATTAATTTCTGACTATTTATGTTTGTAATTATGTACATTTTGGATGCATTGAAGCAACACATTAAAATTTTTCCAAATCTCAAAACTTTGAAATGTATGTACATACGTACATAAGTATACATAAATGTAAGCATTAGGAAATAGGTAATAAATTCCAATTGAATCGTTCTTCAGTCCATAGCAACCAGTGTCGCCATGTTAAAACGTTTTGTCTGCCAAATTTGCTACTAAAATAGATTAATACCCAAAGACACATTGAACAAATAGAAGCAGAAGAGAAATTAAAAAACTAAAATAAAAAATATTTTATTGAACTGTGTGAAAAGCATTCGTACTTAAACGAAATTAAAAAAAAAATTTAACCAAAAATAAAATTATTTTTTTTACCTGTTTGATATGTTTAGTATTTATAAAAAAAAATTGTTGCCAAAATTATCAAAACTGCAGTAAAAAATTTCTTGAAATACATATCTATGATTTTGTTTCTAAAAGAAAGTATTTTTTATAGATAGTTAGAAAAAATATCCGTTTCAGAAAATCAATAATATTGGTGGTTCTCTTTTAAGTTAGTTTTAAGATCTTTAAAAATACATATTACTTTTTATTTAACTCCTATTTTATTAATGTAGAAATATTTAGAAATTAATGCAAATTCTACATAAATTTAAACCAACGAATTAGTTACTTTTTATCTAAATTATAAAGGTAAATTTAAAATTAAATCTCAAGTTAAATAATAATTTTTTAAATTAAGTAGCATAAATGACGATTATGTATATCTAACTAGTATTTACATTACATACTGGAACCAAATTTTTTCTTCAATACTTTGAGCCCAACAGTTCCAGTAGCAAAATCTCACAAACGGCAACTCTGATGGCAACAACCTATTTTGAGATGCGTGCCCACTGAAATTGGAAGCTGATGATTTTTTTTTGTATGTATGTATATCGCATACATACGTAAAATACAAAAAAAAATTGTCCAGCAATAGAATCATTTAAATTTACGAGAAAATGTGTGTATAAAACTTTAAATCGGTTGGGTAAAAAAAATATAGAAAAATTTTGATTGGAAAAATGCACTGTGCTTGTTTCAAAACTTTTTAAGTAGTGAATTCGCTCGGAAACCCCGTTACAAGTACGCTGAATCAAGCGACGCTACTCGCTGGCGTGGCATAGCATTGTTGTCGACATGTTTTATGGTAACTTCAAAAAAATAAAATAAAAATATATGGAACACTCTCAAAAAGACATTGTTTCATAATTCTTTTAATTTCAATGGGAATAAATCGATCAAATAAACATCGAATCGCCAATGCTAATATAAAAAAGTCGGGCAGGACGCGTGCGCTAAAATAATTTTTTTTTTTTTTTTGATAGTGAAATAAAGTAATGTTCTCGTTAATTGTGGTAAAGTTTGCCAGGTAATAATAAAAAAAACATCTTTAAAAGGAACTTATTCTAATACCATTTTCAGCCTTCATATGTACTTATGTATCAAGGCGAATTCATAAAAGGTGGTGTTAATCAATCAGCTGATTGGTGGCTGGTTGTCAAGATCTATTGTTTAGTTGCAAATAATAAATTGTTCCCTTTAACTACAGACAATTTCAAGATATTGTTCACTATAACTTTTAGCGGGGAGTCTAAAATTAAATTAATCTAAAAATTATTTCGCGAAAGTTAAATATAAAAGAGAAAAAGTTTGACAATAACCCACCAAAGGGTTGCATTTTTAGAACCGCTACCAATTTACATCAATTCGCCTTGTTATGTTTGTAGAATCCCACTCTTCATGTAAAGCATTAAAGCACAAAATATCTGGCAAAGAATTTATACGTCAGATTATTAAAAAAATTATTTTATTGTAATATTATACAATTTTTAAAAATACTAATAAAAAGTGAGCTCATCAGTTCTTTTTTTATATTTCCGCACAAAATTCGTAGTTTCGCAAATTTAAATGAACTTGAAAGTAAACAACAAAAATCAAAAAAAAAAAGCAAAAAATCGAAAGTTGCAGTTGCAGTTGCAAACATACATACATACATACTTGGCATTTTTTAAGGTCATGCCACACTATGGAGGCTCGATTTTACGCAACTTACACACATGAAAACCTCGCTCGTTTTAAGTGTGAGTTTCACAGTTTTCCGCATACAAGTTGGTCTACTCGTTTTGTTTCAATGTCCTTTCATGAGCAAACAGCCTCCGCTGCACTAACTTCACCCACTCAAACTTGTACGCCACCCATTACGTTGTTGTTACGCGTTTAAGTAAATCTGTCCATCTGCCTGTGCTAACAGATGATGTTAGTAGTAATAGTGTATTTGTTGTTGTTTTTTGTTTTTGTTGCGTTGCTTTTGTTGTTTTATAGTTGGCCAAGGGTTTGTTTGTAGTGACTGTGGCACGAAGGACGCAATACGCAATGGTAAAATGGGCAACCACTTATGTATAAAGATACATATGTATGTATATAAACATAGTATATATGAATGTAAATATACATATTATAATACGTACAAACATATTTAAATTAAAAAAAAAAAACAAATTGTTCGTTTTGTGGTTTCGTCCGCATTTCCATTCGGTTTGCGCTGCTGTTGTTGTTCCCAGGACATTCACGAAGAAATTCGGTCAAGTTTAGCGAAGAGTGTCATTTTGCTGCAAATGAATGTGGTTTTGCAATCTGAAAAGCAGCCATTTATCATTGCCACATTTTGAGTTAAGTACATACTCACATACATACATACATATTTACGAAAATTCTTAGTATTTCAATTCATTCGTTAAAGTACAAATGTGGCTAATCTATTATTCAATGCGTACATACTCTAGCCGTAGAGCTGAATACAAGGATATTCGCAGTACGTTGTTTAATTTACTAGGATATTAGATATACATAATTATAATATTCTTGATTAAAATTTACCATTCCGCGAAAAATTTCATTCATATATGAATACATATTTAATTTATGTATGTATGTTTTGGATGTCGCGCCTTCGCAGTATGTTCGCCTTATCTCTCTTTTTTATGCGGAAAATGCGATATTTTGTTTGCGTACAGCTCGCTTTCTACACGTTTGCGCCCAACTAATGATCCAATGCAAAGTAAGAAGCTTCTCAAATAGTGCAACCGTCCAAGTTTGTTGTTTGCGTCTTTATATTCTACCACAAATGGAGGGACTTACAATTTTGTGCTGACACCGAACGGATGTATTTTACGAGAAGCTATTAGAAAAATTTTTTTCTATGATTGTGATTTTGTTTGACCTGACTGAGATTCGAACCTCGAACTCACCGGCGTATCGAGCTATAGCACGCACCGCTATCAACTCGACCACAGCGGCCACAGAGAAAAAAATCGTTGTTACGTTCTTTAAAATCCGGCTATAAACGTTGGACATGTGACGAAAAATGTCCAATAATATTTTTTCTATGATTAGGATTTTGTATGCCCTGACTGAGATTCGAACCTCGAACTCACCGGCATATCGAGTTATAGCACGCACCGCTATCAACTCGACCAAAGCGGCCACAAGACCACAGCGGCCGAAGAACGCATACTGTCTATAAAAAAATATGATCGATTTGACATAGTATTTTACAATCCGAAGATAGCCACATTCTTAGTGCTGCTACCTAATACTAAAGGCTACCGTATTTCGGGCCCTGCAAAGTTTTTTATTGGAGGATTTATTATGAAAATTGAATTTTCTGACTTTGGGACGAAAGAAAGCTCTCTTTCCAATGTTGGCAGTAAAGTCGACAAGAACGAACCGAGAGGAGGACAGCGTTTCAAACTGCCAGGTCAAAATGCGCTTCTCTTCAGCGTCTTAACTTCTTTTAACTCAAAGTACTGAGATTTAGGGATTTTGCTAAATAATATTTGAACTGAAGTGCATAGTCAAAGGTATAGCTTATTCTCATTCACTGCTCGAACGATTACGCGTGGAATTTTATAAGCAAATTTACTTTTCGTAATTGTACTTAATGCTTAGTATAATTATTTTCAGTGCTATATTCAGTTTGATTATCAAATTTTCAATTTACTTCCCCCACTCAAATCAAATATTCTCTTTGACTTTAAACAAAAGCACAAAATCCCAAATGTAATAAAGAAAATTTGCTATGTCAGACAATGCGAGTGTAAAACACCGAATCGCGTGTTTTTTGCTTTTAAAAAAATACTAGAGCCAACTTGGGGTGCCGCTTTTTGCGCCGCACAATGGGCGCCAGCCGTCATAAACGAAAAATTGAATAGTTGGGAAGCTTATGGTAATGATAAGTAATAAAACGACAAATTTATTGACTTTATGTAGAATAATATTTCCACACACATACACACATACATATGTACATAAATATTCAGTATATCGTATGTATTAATGCAAGCTTGTGTGCGAATATTTGCCAGCATCAAATTAAGTCACTATCTCTTGGAGGCTTGGCGAACACTCGTAATGGATTATTTCGCCTGCCTCAATATCTGTCACTTTGTCATGGGTGTCTAGCACGCTTATGAACTGTCGCCGCAAAAAAAGTGGGGAAATATGAATAAAAATAACGTTGCATGAAATTTCCATTATAACTCTAATGTTTGCCATTGCATGGTGTTTGCATTGTAGCTGTGTCTTCCGGGCGGCGACGGCCAAATACATTCAGCTGGCTTTACTGCAATCAGCTGGAACTGGCTGGTGCAGCTGGTGGCAATGCATATTTGTTCAGCTGACAGGTAGTGATATTTTTAAAATTTTTTTTCTTTTGTTTTTTTTTTCGTTTTTGTTTGTGTTTGTTTGCACATTCTCTTTTATTGCGCAAATGGTTGCGCGGCAATTTTTACAATGGAATAAATGGATGAGGGGAACATACTCTCGTATGCATAGATTTTTTATGTAACTATTTAAGTCGAGGTATTTTGCATTGCATTGAAACATTTAATTTCTCTTCCGCAATGCAATTTAAGGGACATTGTAGAATTTGACATAAAGAACAAATTACTTCGACGTCTGGTTTTATAGATTTTGGTGTTATTTTTGGAAGCTTACAACGACTCGCAACACAATGAAAGCATGACTGAAAATGATTCGAGTCGACGAACTTCGATAGTGTGACTAAAAAATAACAAAGCTTCAGTGACACGTGGCCATATGAACTTTCAAAAGCGACACTGGGGAACTGCTAAAGTGAAGTGGAAAGAAATTTAAGTGGCCTCTGCCAAATCCACAAAGAGGACGACATTGCAATGAAGGTATTGTGTAAAATTATTTGATTGCACTGCATTACTGTGGCTTCAGTTCACGCAATCCTACATATTAAGCGTCAAATCTTAGAAAGGTTTCGCGACTATTTCGACTGAGCTCGTAAGCTACATATGTATGTATAACGCTATGTAACACAATCAGCTAAGTCAGGTTTGTGAAGAACTGCACCGAGAGATTTGCTCCAAAACGAGATTTCAGACACGGCGATTCCTTCTTTAGTTCGATGTCGAAGAAAATATCTAAAGCGATCAAGCATCAACTTTAATAAAAGCGTATAACTGAAGATTTGTGCGCTCAAGATTTGATAACATTGGACAATGAAAACTTTGCATAGCTTAAGCATTCATAGGTGGACCTCTGAAAAAAAATTTTTGTTGCAGCTATGACCGACACTCCAAGAGAAAAAAATCGTTGTTAGGTTCTTTAAAATCCGGCTATAAATGCTGGAGATGTGACGAAAAATGTAAAAAAGACGAACCTTCGGGTAGTCCAATAATATTTTTTTATTTTTTCCGAAATCGCCTTGCATAAAAAATTAATTTATATTGCATATCGGAGACGCTAACAACCATAAGTGAACAACAGCTGATGCACTTCACGATGGCAGTTACCAAAGTAGAAAGCACCGCTGGCATGGAAAATGAAGAAAAAAATCCTCATTATAATCAACACCAGTTAGTCTGACTAAGCAATCAGAAGTTGTACACAGTAAATTTCATAGCTATGGTTGCTGATTAAATTGTGCAACAAGCGTGAAGGAAGTAATTGCGTTCACTGGAAAAATGGGAACTAAAAGCAACTTTATAATGGAAGTTTTGCAAAAACTTTTATAACTCGCAAATAAAATTAAAAAAAAAAAGAAAATAAAAGTGCATACAACTTTTTTGTGGAACAATGGAGTCATGATTGTGAAAGCGTAAAATATTGAAAGTAATATACTTACGTACATATGTACAAAAATATGTATGTATGTATGTCTGTAGGTAAGTGAGCGAGTGTTAAAATAAAATTCGAAAACTAGTAATTGAAAAAATTTTAAGGGGAATATACATATTTATATATGCAAGAGGTCTGAGAATATATTAATTTTTGATATTTGTAATTAATTTGTTTTTAAATTTATTGCTTATTAAATTTCAGGAATTAATTGAAAGCATTCAGAAATTAAAATATCGCATTAAATGTACGAGTACAATAGCAAGAACGCATTTCTTTTAAATTTACAATTTTGGGATTCCCGCATTGACGTAAAATTGTTTATCAACGAACAACAAAATCGACCAAGCACTATCAAATAAACCAGAAATTTGATAAGTCTTTATTTTCGTTTGCTGTGTTTTCCAAGGTATCAATCAAAGTAAACAAAGAAATAAAAAAAAAAAAAAAAATAGTTAGACGGAAAGTTTATTTACTCTTATTGTATTTTCGTTCTTATCAAGATGAACAATGTGAATATGACTCACGAACAAAGATTGCGTTAAGTGCTAGATATATTCGTATTGTCTATGTATACATATATATTATATTGATACAAAATCGTAAATTGCAAAACAAATAGACCAACAATGAAAATGTACTTAAATACATACGTACATACTTGATTAGTTATTGATGATAATAAAATAACAATTTTCGGCCATAAAATTAAATTGATGCCTCATTGCACAAAACAGCTGTTTGAATTGTTAAAAAAAAAAACGTTCCTCTTCGTTGTTTGACAACTCGACAACCAGTTGCACTCGTAAATTTCACTGTTTGCTTTAAGTGTTGCACTAAATTGTCAACTACTGCGCAATTGTCACTATTTCAAGCCGTTTCGTTGTCAATTTACCGTTGCACGTGCCCTATTAAAATTTTTATAGTGTCACCATTTTATCGCTGTCTGTACGGTATTTTTTTCTTTCTTTTTTTGTACTTCCACCCACTTTAGCATTGCACTTCATGCACAGTCGTAAAGGTTTTTAATTGTCTTTTACTTTCTTATGCACAATAAGAAGGGCTATGAACTTTTAGCCAAGTAGAAAAAGGTCTATTAAACATCTTAATTGGGTTCATTATCTTTAAGTTAGTTTAAAGAGAGTATGAGAGTATGTGAGGTGTAATCACACGTTCTAGTTGACGTTCTGGCAACACTTTCAATATTTTTCTTATAGTAAAAGATAGCTCATTGCTTGGTTATTACGCACTTTTTAGTGCATTTCTGGCATGAAAATTATGTTTATACAATTTCAAGACCCTTAATTTTTGATGCAAGGTTAATATGCCCATTGTAAAGTTTAGACAAACCTGTTCTAACAAGCGTAGCTAGCGACAAAGTGACAATGTCGGCAGGTATAAACAATTTATTTTTTTTTTTCTTTTATTACGATTATTTTTTCAATTGAACGAACAATGTATGCTCTAAATAAAAACACATAAATTCACGTTTAAAACTTAACAACTAACTCAAAAAAAGTCTTCAAAAATTTCCCGCAAAATTACAAACATTTTAATAACAATTTTTTTTTTATTAAACAATTTTGTTGTCTCATTAATTTTATTAAAATAAAGTGTGATCTTTCATGCATAAAGCAAAGTTTTTATAGTTGGTTAATATTCTTGAAGATGCCTCAATCAATAAGTAAAATTATAATAAAATTAATTTAATAAAATTTATTTATTTTTTTTATTTTTAATTTAATAAAATTAATTTAATAAAATTTATTTAATAAAATTAATTTCCCGAAAATTATTTAAGAACAAACCTGTTTAGAATTTGTTAGGTACTAAGCCACCATTAGTTGCTTTCTCAAATTACCGAAATTTCAGTTAAATTTTTAAAAATTCTTTGCTGATATTTTACGTACTTCCTCTCCAAACATTACCAATGAAAAATAAATTAAAAAATCAACGGCAATTTATAGCCATTTAAAGTATGCACTTTTTATATAAAAATTGCATGTGCTTGAAAACTGCATACTTCAAATCTTTTTTAAAATGTTTTTTTTTTGTTTTATGTTTTGTTCGAGAGAAATAAAAGCTTTGTATTTTATATATGGATTTTTTGACTTAATTTTTTTTTTTTTTTGTATTTGCACCACCACTCACCTCTTTCGTTTGCCGCATTCAAGCACCTTCTTGCAAACCCAGCCCTCGTCGGTCTTGACCCAAGCTTCACCGGGCGAACGCCAGTCTCTCGAATAGAATGGCATTTCAATTAAATTAGTTTTAGCGGATGCGCTAATTAGTTGTTGTTGCTGTTGCTCAATTCAAGCTTGACCTGCTGTTGCTGCTGCTCCTGCTCCTGCTGCGTTGCCGCAGCTTATGCAAGTACCTACTCGTATTTGATTGCTTTAATTAAATTGCTTGATTGCCAGTAAAATGTTTGAATCAGTTATTCGAAGGTTTCTTTTTGCTGCACTTATTTTATATACACACGTACATATGTACATACATACATATGTATATGTATAAAAGCTTATTTTGTGTTTGTTTTTATTTTTCTTGTCTTTACTGTTTATATTAAATCTGTGTTATTTTCCTTTGTTTGTTGTTTTTTTTTCGTTCGGACGGTTTTACACTTCCACACGCACGATTGCTATTTTTATTTTGCTGGCAAATTTATGACTGAAAATGGTGAAATTTTAATTGTAATTATTGTGCCATTCTAAAATTATATTTTTTCATGTCCGAATGTATGTATATATACGCATGCATACATAGGTACAGTGTTTATATATAATTGTTTGTGCGAGCACTTGTCTAGCTGCTGTTGCGAAATTACATAGCAATTTATTGTATATACATACATACATATATAAGTACGTAATAAAGGCAGTGAAATAAACGAATGCGTTCGTCACCTCTCATTTACCCACATTTCCATATTCACCCACCCATCATTATCATACTCGTATTCATCATCGTTTGTGTGGGTTAATGGTTTTAATGGGGAATTCAATGATTACTCGGTAATTGCCGTAGATAGTAGAAATGAGGTAAATAGAGTGAAAATTACTGCATCCAATGCATTGCTTTTAAATTTAATTTACACAAATGAGGCCTCCATTGAAGAGTGCATTTTGATTCATTAAAATATAGCGAATAGAAAATTGTGTTTACTCTACTTTATTCAAGTTTCGAATTGCAATGAATAAAACTAAAAGAATATGGCAAAATGAAAAAGATGAGGCTCGATATGAAACATGGTATTACAGATGAACAGAGGACCAGACCACTGACATAATTCTCGAAAATAAAATGTGTTTTAAAAGTTAACAATTTGTTTTCTGTGATAGATTTACATCGATTTGCATTGTTTATATATTGACTATAGAATCTTGAGACAAATATAGAGCCAAGTCAATTTTATCATAATAGAGTACATGCGTTTTAACTGCTTAGAAAACCGTTTATTTTTTTAAAACTATTTTCGCTGAGAGTATTTCGAATTTTCATATATGTATGTACATATGTACAGATGTATGTATGTATATACATATGTGTGCGTCAAACTAAATTTTATTAAGGGTAAAATTAGCAACACAGTCAGTAAAATAATTGTCAAAAGTTAAAGGTAATTTTTAAGCAATTTATTATGCTAAAGTTGAAAAGTTTGAAATTTTTATAAAAGTTATTTAAAATTTTAAATGTTTTATAAAATTTAAACTATTCTTGACGTAAGTTATATCGAATTTGGAACAATATATTTATAAAAATTTAAATAAAATATCTAACGTAAAAATGTTGCAAGTGTCGGTGGTGTGATTTAGGTCCAGAAATTATTATGTATAAATTTTGCAAAGGTTAAAGCCGCGACCAAAATCGTTAGAAAGGATTGCTCTTGTAAATGTATCGAACAGAGAAGCATAATATTTTTGGTGAGAACTGGATTTTCCTTGTACATATATGTATGTATGTATGTATGTATGTATATTTAAGATGCCTTTACCTTCTTTGGCAAAATGAATGAATGTGTTTATATAAACAAATTAAACAATTATAAACTAAATAATTGTAAACAAAGAACATCAATGCTCCACTACTAGATCTGCGTTATGTGTAAACGTGCATACATACATACATACATATGTATGTGTGTGCAGTGGCGGAATTGGAGTAAAATTTGGCAGGGGTATGAAATTCTTACAAAGGCAAAATATTTGGGCTCTACATAAATTCTTTGATTGCTTACAAATGTAACAAAGTCTGAAAACAACAACAAAAAATTTAAAATTACACACTCCTACCACCATATGGAACACTTTTGTTGCAATCGTTCTATACGAGTATTTCCATTATTCTTCTCCTCGTAATCATCTTCATTAATTGAATTTAACATGTGTTTAATCCTCAGTACCCTTCTGGGGCAATTTCCCATAGTTGCAACCCGCGTGGAGCCACCCCTGCATTTTTTCTATGTACATATGTACATACATACATATGTACGCATATAGGTATGTATGTATGTATAAATGCTTTGGTGGGTGAAAAATAGTACATTAGTGTAGAAGTATGTACGCAAACCACAAGTAGAGTGGAGTAGCTCTTGATTTGTTTTTTTTTATTATGTTTTGTTGTTATTTCTATTTCGAAATTTGTTGTACACAGCTGATTTCAGCGTTTACGCTTTCAATACGTTTTCTGTTTATGTACCAACTTTGTTGTTGTGTCCAATGTTTTTTACATATTTTCTGCTTTGCTTTGCACTTTCGCAGCAGAACCGAGAACAGAGTACCGAGTACCTACTTATGTACACATACAAGTGGAAGTTAAATATCAAAATGCACGAATATCGCATGTATAGGTATAGGTTAAAAACGTTTAGTATACATATGTACATATGTATGTACATACGGATATTTAAATATATTCGTAAATGCGTACAATTTATACAGACATTTTAACTAAAAGCAAGGATGTAATACAATTTGTAACGACGTAAATTTATACATTAGTTTTCTGCATTTTCCTCGCAGTCAACTAATTATATGTAGGTACACATCTAGTTATTCTTTTTAATTGATTTTTCTACATTTATTTTGCACGACTTACTGAAACGCTTACTATATTTTTGTTTGTATCGCACATGAATAAAACACAAAAATGCACTCTATTGGCTTTCGTTTATATGAATGTATGTAAGTATGTATATGTAATGGAAATTTCAAAGTTTTACTGTTCACCTTTGGCTACTTTGAGTAGTGGCAACGAAAATTGCGCATCAGCAACAAATGTTTTTATACTTTTTCACCACTTTAATTACACTTCGATTGATTGAAAAAAAAATAGTTTTAATCTTTTATTACAATTTCGCTTTTCTTGATCAGCATTTAATGTTCTGCACGAGCCGAGTCACAAAAGTGAACTGAGCGCAACGAACAGGAAAAGTGAATGCAGCCATAATGGACGACTCCATTGTGTGCATATGCATGTAGATATGTATGTGTGTAAGCTTATTTGACTTGTTTGGAAAGGGAAGGGGGCGTTGGGTGTATGTGCGTATGTAAGTACATCTGTGTGCATATGAACGGCAGCCCTACATATTTCCGAATATTAAACAATTTATTTTATTTTCGCTATTTTTATCAATTAAATTACAGTGCTATCGCGAAAACTCGAACCAATGAAAACCGGACATGTTCGAACTAACGAATTGTTCTAGTTTTCAAATGTTATGTATTTTTTTTTTTTAATTCGTTTCATCAGTTCTCAAACATATATCTACATATGTAATTATTTAATTTTTATGCATCATACAAATTATTAGAATTCTATGGATTTCTGAGTTCTGACGCACGTGGCATTTTAGTTTTTCCAGGGCCTGATATTATATTATTATTAACGCATTCTGAAATTTGTTTTTCTTTTTTTCAATCCCACATTGCAATGTTGTATTTTTTGTAGATAGCTGTGATACTTTTACCAATTTTGACTGCGTTAATTATTTCAACCAATTTTGCTAAACTCAAAATATTTTACATTTGTCCTATTATAAAAACAAAAACACTTTTTATCTACGTAACACCAGAGAACGTGTATTGAAATATGTCAAATATAAGATCTCTGGTAAAATCTTGTTTGCTAATGAAGAATGTCAATTAGTGACTGGTGATGAGCAGGTCACAAAAAATTAAAATAAAAACAAACAAAATAAACGTGAAAGCGAGGAAAGGCAATAACTTTTGGCTCATTTTGAGATTTGAGATGAGACTAAGTTACAATCATACAAAATATATTTAATTTTTAACTAAAAAAGATAGACATACATATCTAATATAATGTATGATATACTCGTATAATTAAAAAATGCAATATACAATTATATGCGAAATTACCAAGAATTGAGCCTCCTGTGAACTCCCACAACGAGTTTTATTGAAATATCCGTACAAAATGCCTTCAACCACCCTGTTTCCAACTAACCTCACTTCACGTTGACACATTCAACTGTTTGTTGAGAATAAAAAATGCGATTGTTGAAGTGTGAACAATAGTAAAATTTTCATGTTCTAAAAAGTAATTTCGCAATTATTTAACATCATATATTTTCATAAAGTTAAAAAAATATATCATGTCAGCCGCTCCTGATGGTAAATTGCCAAAAATAAAGTTCGAAGGTGCAGCGCCAAAGTTGGACAAAACCCAACTTGAGTTCATGAAATTAATCGAACAACAAAATTTTGTGCGTGTGGAAAAATTGCAGCGCATACGAAGAAATAACCTTATCACGGCCGGTATCTTGGGAGTATCTGTTTTGGGCATATATGCATATTCAATGCTATCGGTGCATCAAGAAGATTTTCTAGATGATTTTGATGAGCCTAAAAAGATTTCAAAACAATAATCGCATTAGTTATATAAAGTTATATTTAGTTTTAAGACGTTCGCACTGAAGAAAGAAGGAAGAGGAAGTTGTTATTGTGTAATTGCTATCTTGTTTTTTACTACAAATATTTAAGGTAAGTTCAATTATAATGCATTTATTACATATTATATGTTTTTATTGCTATTTCATTTAATGTAAGGAGCTGAAAATGCCACAAGCAGCTGCACGTGTACTCGCTAGCGGCGTACGTTTGCCACCCATGCCCACCATACGCGACCTGGTCAAACTCTACAAATTGCAGGCAATAAAACACATGAGTCAAAATTTTATTATGGACGAACGTTTAACAGATAAAATTGTCAAATGTGCAGGACGTATAGATTCGAATGATACGGTTTTAGAGGTTGGTCCAGGTCCAGGTGGCATAACGCGCTCAATATTACGACGCATGCCTGGACGTTTGGTGCTCGTCGAAAAAGATGTGCGTTTTATGCCCACACTCGAGTTGTTAAAAGAGTGTGCGCGTCCGCTGCACACCAAAGTCGACATCTATGAGGGTGATATATTGCGGTTTAATATAGAAAATCACGTTCCCTTGTCGGAATATCGCCTACACTTGATTGGTAACCTACCATTTTCAATTTCCACGCGTCTACTGATTAATTGGCTTCATGATTTGTCAATGCGTCGCGGCGGTTTTCAACGTCCAGATACATCTATGACACTAACATTTCAAAAAGAAGTGGCGGTGCGTATTTGTGCGCCACTGGGTCATGAACAACGTTGCCGCTTGTCAATAATGTCGCAAATATGGACGCAACCATTTCTGAAATTTGTCATACCAGGTAAAGCGTTCGTGCCAAAGCCAGATGTAGATGTAGGCGTTGTGAGGTTGATACCACTGAAACAGCCTAAAACTGATTTACCGTTTGAGTTGGTGGAACGTGTGGTGCGTCATATATTTAATATGCGTCAGAAGTATTGTCGCCGAGGCTACAGTACGCTGTTTCCACCTGAAGACCGTGACGAAATAACTGACAAGCTATTCGAGTTGGCCGATGTAGATCCAACAGTGAGACCATTTGAGTTATCAGTGGATGAATGTTTGCGTTTGGCGACAGTATATGTCGAGTTTAAGGCGAAACATCCTGAAGTGGCAAACTATGATTATCGTGCTAGAAAGCCACCGGTTGATGAATATTTGGAATGAGTGGTAATGACAGTTATAGCAATTTTAATTTTAATTGAAAAATATGTACTTTATAGTTTCATTTAACTTACTTTGTTTTGCTTGTTTTCATAATTAAATATTTTTCCTGGCAATCAAATATATAAATTATGTATATAAAATGTTTTTTTATTAATTTGAGTAAACACAATTATTTTTCGGGCTTATAATGTAATCATACATTGGAATTGGACGGTTTCGAGATTTTAGAGTAAATTTTTTTTCTTAAATTATTCGAGTCAATCATAATTACAACTATTAAAAGTAAATTTTGCACTTGTTCGGAATGTATGTTATCGCTATTTAAAAAGTTATTAGGCCTATATCTTGATTTGACTGTCTGGACATTGAAAATGCAGGCAAATACTTTATGAATACCAGTTTAAAATCAATTTAGCGAACAGCTAATAATCCTGTTATAAAAACTTGTGGCAGTTTTATCTTAAACATATTATTTCGAGAAGGCACTTTTGGTTTTTGCTGCGTTACGTATGTTCTTTTAACTTATCAAACTAATTTTGGGAACTAACGGCCCTGCCATGAGTAGCAAAATAGCGACAATTCCCAGCAGCACCTTTGAACTGACAACTAAGGTTTCGGCGCCGTTGCAGCGGTGATCGAGAAAACAGAAACAAAATGTGACATCACTAAAGTAATCGCGCTTAACATCATGCTCCTTAATTGTGTGGTTAACGTAGTGCGCCAAGCGTACATCTTTGGCAGCTGGGCGGCAGCCTTCGTATTTGTCAGCGGATATGTCAGTACGGAAACTCAATGCACTCAGGCAGTCACGCGTTATCGTCTCTTGTGCTGCAAACAATTTTTTTATTGTATAAAAATACTGTCTGCTTGGTACTTTTGTATGCATGATTTTATACTTACCACCATGTTTCTCGATCACCTTCACGCAAATATCATCGCTCTCAGGACATTGCTCCCCGAGGAAACCTATGCCGCGCCAATTAAATTTCTGCGCACAACCTGGAGTTGCCGATGTGCATCGGTAGCACCAAATTGCGGTACCTATTTTTAAAATAAAGGTTTTTTGGTTAAAGTTTCAACTTTATTTTAAGCTTAATTTTAGTTTCTTGGGTTACTCTTGTATGTATGAACGCTGTCGAATCTAAAAGTTATCTTAAGTGCGTCTGGATATAAATGTGAGATACAGGGGAGGCATACAAATTTAAGCAGTGCACACAAGGAAGCAGAAACTGCGAAATAAGGCAACTATATACTCCCTCAATAGTAGTCCCCTGACTTTGTTATAGCTGCTAGCTGGGATAGGGACGTTAGTTGAGTGGGTTTGGCGTGCATGTGAATAGGTGTTTGGTGTCTTTGGTGTCTGGGATGATTGTGGATAAGGAGTTTAGTCTGCTTCAGTATCCAGTTCTTAATTGTGACAGAGTGACACGGGACTCCATGCGAATGTGTCCCATTGAACGTTGTTGACGACACCATCACTCTTTATCAGAGAGCTCAAGTAGCGGAAGATCCAGGCAAAGAGCTTTTTCAACAGAGTTGGAGAATAGGAGCGCGTACTCTCCACATCCCGGGCAGGTGCTGGGGGTTTCAGGGTTGATTCTGAATAATAGAAGTTAAACCTGCTACTATATCCAGATTTTTGTTGTTCCAGCGTGACGCGGAACCTACGATGTAGCTGCTATAGAAATTTAGCGACAGACTCCCTGTGAATGTCACCTAAATAGCGTCGGTACGTCGTTGGGTCCAAAGGTAGTCGAATGTAAGTATGGACGAACTCGTCCGTCAATTGCGAGGTGTCCCCTAATGTGTCAATTGGTCGGCCCCCGGTGCAAGCAAGTCTCTGTTGACTATGTTTCAACAGCGGTTTCGGATCTAGTTTCGGCCAAGGAAGTGTAACTTCACAGTTTAACTCCTTAAAGCCATAAATAATAAGACTGTTAACACACAGTGAACTGGTAGACCAAAGCTCATCTGTTGCTGCAGAATATTAATGCACACTAAATATGTAGACACTACTTCACGTTTTTAGCTAATTTCAGCTTACTTTCTTGCACGGCAAATAACACCAAAACCAAAAGAATATAAACCGACATCGTTTGATTAAATTCCCACAAAATAAGAAATTTTAAACATTAAAAACAAATAACTACAAATTAAAACAATACTGCGTCATACAGTAAAACATAAATATGAAACTTTTTAACAACGCCCTTCAGTAAAATGACAGTAGAAACGTCACCATAATCTTATTGCCACATGTTCGCATATTGTTTCCGAAACAATTGTGAGCTACCACTTAAATAAATTAGGGAGCAAATAAGGAATGCGCTTAAGCTAAAAAAAATTTTTAACTGGGCGTGTGAATATTCCTAGTGGTGTGCATATAAACCCAAGTGGTGCATTATACCGAAGTCAACCCTGGATCGTTACCATCAGTATGACCGATTCTCTCATCGCTAGCAACATCGCTTACAAAACTTAAATTTTAATGGTCATTCCTTGGCCTAAAAAATGTAATTTTTGTTGCGAATTTTAATATTTAAAGTTATACATCAAATTAAAAGTATTTTTATGAGCTCTAAGACATACTTATTTTTACACATAGTAAATTATGTATTTTTTATTGAAAAATGTGCATTTTATTAGTTTTTGTTATTTTTTCTCAAAATATGTAATATATATTCACAATTATATTATAGTAACCTTTTTAACGATACCAATATTGCGAGGATCGGATAAATAGTTTTTGAAAGATCAACTTTTCAAAATATTGAAATTTCCCCCTTACCCCTCCATACCTCCACCAATATCAATTTGCACCAAAAAAAAATACACCATCGAAATCAGTGAAAGTAGGTCCGCCTTTTAATTGATTTTTAACTCATCGGTCCGTATTCTTTACTTATACCAAAAATTTGGAAAAAATGTTTTTTTGATGTTATAAAGTGACAACTGATTTGTAAAATTTATTTATCCCTTTTTATATATTCCCAAAATTAAAAATTATTTGCGATTAACTTTTCAAAAATTCCAGAGGCATTCGAAAGCAAAATAAAAAAAGTTGGCAGCTCACTTCTGCAGTCAGCTGATATTTACGAAAAAACACACCAAACGATATTGGACAGCTGTTTTTTTTCTTTCTTATTTTCGTTGTTTACCCAACGCATTCTACGTGCTAAGCATTTTTACTAATTCTTTTTTATCTTTATTTAACTAAACTTCAAAGTAAAATGGACAATTCTATGGTTCCGCTGCAGGAACTACTTACCGACATGGTGGTGCCGACACAGCGCGCTGGTATGAATCTTAACTCCGAACACATCACCATGTTGACAGGATTTAAAAGTAAAAAACAGCTAAGCCGAAAGAAAATCATTCGCAAAGGCGCCACTCTAACGAGGCGTGAATACGCACACCTTGGTCTCCACACATTACCCACACGTCAAATGCTCTATGAAGAAGCACTACCACTTCATCGACTTTGGAAAGGTTACATGCGTGAACACTTGGGACTACGTGAAGGTGATACTGTGCCAGCAATACATGAGCCCGGCTATGATGCCTTCAGCAAATTGCTGGTGAAGACTGATCTGCACGGTGCCAAGCTCAGAGTGGTGGAATCGAAGTGTGCTACGTTGGTGGGTTTAACTGGCATTGTGGTGCTGGATACGAAAAATATGTTGAAGTTGTTGGGCAAGGATAATCGTATACGTTCGGTGCCAAAGACTGAGTGCATTTTCGGCATGCGTTTTGCAAATATGGAATTTACAATTTTTGGCAAGCATTTGGCGTTGCGGCCGGCAGAGCGAAGTGTTAAGAAAATTAAAAATTTTATAGAGCCATTTGAGTTGGAATGAAAATAGATTAAAAACCTTTATATTTTCAAATCATTGCAAACGAAAAGTGTTAATTACATAAATTGAGTGGTAATAAACTTTAGTTATATGTATATGTATCTAATATAATTTTTTATGTTTTGTACGTAGTATAAACAACAATTAAAAGTGAATCGTGAAAGGTTGTTTTCATTTAAGGAATTGCAAAATGCTGAATTTTTTCCTTTTTATTATATAAGTATTAAGTTAAAGATCATCCCTTTGTACTAATTGTATATTGAATAATAAGAGAAAATGGAATATATAATATATATTATGAATGTATATGCATACATATGTATGTACGAATAAAAGTTGAAAAATTTGTTTATAATTATTTAAAGATATCAGAAGTTTTTTTTTAAATGTAGATATGTAAAGCATACGTAATTTTTTATAAACCAAAATATCTCAATTAAAGTGGCCAATGGCGCAAGTTGGCTAGTACAAATCTTTAGGAGTTGCCTAATTAACTTTATAAAAATATTATGTTGATTTTTGGCTTTGGTGTATTTTCGAATACATTCACAATTTGGAATTTTTTATAATAACAAAACACTAGAAATAAAACCAAATACTTAAAAAGCAAACTTTACGTTTTCATGCGTAATGACTTATAATTATACCACAAAAGTAATAAAACAAAAGCCCGAAAATAAACTTATCTGTCGACCATTTCAGAAAAAATTGATAAAATAAATTTCATGAGAACGAGCAAAGTTTACGTTACTATTTGCACTTTTCATTCATTAAAATTTGAATGTGCAGCCGAGTAGAAGCGTACGTAGATACTTTTAAATGGCATACATATATGTAAATATTTGCGCCTGTGCTAATACATACATACATACATATGTATGTATGTATGAATATGTGTATGTGTAAGTGTTTGCCTAGAATGCAAATTAGACAAGGAAAGATTTGCAAAAAAATAAGTTCGTTTATAAACTTTGTGCCCCTAAATGTAAATGTATGATTGATTTATTATCGTTTTAACGGTTGTTTTTTTTTTGATGTCCAAAACTGCTACCCACTTCAAATTTCTTTTGTCTTAATTTATGGTACTTCTATTTTTTTTGTTGATTCAGAATATATAACAATTGAATATTTAATTAAGTATTTCATCTGTTAATACATATTTATGCATACAAATATATGTAGTACATATAATAAATCGTTCATTGTTTCCCCAAATGATTTGTCACATTATTTTTTTGTACATGTTTTATATTTAAGAAAATGCGCAACACCTTCGGCGACAAAAAAAAAATGCAAAAAACAGTTGTAATCCTTAGCCACTAAAATTGATCGGTCTAGTTGTGGCATACATATTCGGTAGAGAGCGCTGTGATAAAAAGTGTTTAAATATTTAAGTATATCTCAGAAAAAACGAATTCTAGCATGTTGAAACGCACTCATAACCTTGGCATTATTGTAAATGCTGCTAAGGTAAAAAGTTGTTCGAGACAATAGGTACAATTCGCGCATGAAGAGAATTAAAAAAATATACGCATGTTAGAAAATAGTCTAAAAAACATTTCTATAAGAATTAATGAAAAAAAAAAAAAAATTGTCGCTCAAGTTTTGCTGGGCTTTTATACGAAACAGTCACAAATTATTGTATTCACTTGACAGTAATTAATAGACAATTCAAATATGGAGCTGCTAATTACTTACTTATGGTCAAGGCCGACTTGCAGAGAAATGGCATCGCAATTAATTTCAGAATAACCCACTTTGGTAAAAATTAATTGAATCGCTAAAAAGAAATAAAAAATAAAATAAAATGAACGAACACAATTTGAAACGATTACGTGGGCTTAGAACTCGATTCCATTATTTAGAGCAATGCATTCCAGGAATGCTACAGCGATTGATAACAAGTTTGAGCACCAAATTTCAATCTTAAATACAACGCATAAAAAACGAAATAATATTAAAATGTACCGGTTTATCAAATTTTTTATGACGGTGCTCGATGTGTTGTTTTGGTATTTTTCGACGGGAATTTGCGCGAAATACGATAAGTTTAATTTTATTTAATATTCTTTAATTAATCGTAATTTTTTCTTGTCGCGCCACGCTATTGTTTTCTACGGCCCTTCTTTCTCTCTCTGTCTCTTTCTTTTAATGCTTCATTTAAATAAATTGAAATTTTCGTAATCTTGTTTGTTTTGTTATTCAATTTTACGCATTGTCGCCATTTGGCATTTGGTGGCGTCACGAAGACGGCGGCAACTTTCACGAACTTGTTATAAATATTTATATGTTAACGTTTTTTTTTTTTTTGTAATGGATTTTTAATCACTCAATGACGTAAATTTAAATTACCGCTACGCCATAAGAAATAAGTAAATAGCTTGAAGAATTATACAGTTCGCCAGTTGATATAAAGAATTTCACAAATCAAAAATACTAAAATCCTTAGTAGTCCGGGTGAAGGTAAAAAGTTTGCATAAAAACCCAAAACAAGCGCCGCTACCAAAAATGTAAACAACATCAACATTTGCATACTTAAATTTGGAAAGATCGCTGAGACGACGTCTGTGCGAAAGCAATTTGAAAGGCGTAGAAAGAAGCAAAGGCAAAAAATTGAGACCCTAATTGGCAAAAACCGCAGCGAAATGAGATGTACATTTGTGAATGTAGCCAAATTTGGACATACTCGTATCTATGTATGTAGCTAGTCAGCAGGCGGTCGTGGTGCATGTATGTATGTATGTATGTACTATGTATATACGATTTTTCTTTTATCGTTACTGTAACTCTAACAAACTTGCTAGCTGTTTATTTGTGCTCTTTTTTTGTTGGCGATATTGATCAAAAACATCTATCTAAACGTTGAAGTGGGAATTCCCAACAGCGAATTTGCATCGGCGGCGCCGGTTCATTTCGTTAATTTTTTCTATCAAATAAATTTTTGACTTTGAAACATTTTTTTAGTTTAGTATTTATTTAGCTTTGGCTGTAATCTATCTGCTATTACATTGACCTTTTTTTTCTGTTTAGCTGCTTTTTTTTTTTTTTTTTCATTTCTACTTAACGTAAATTTTTTTTGCATTTAATTGCCTTGCTCCTTTGCGAATAATTCGTGTTATTTCGCTAGTATAAATACCAAAAATTTGTATTAAGGTTTACATTGCTTAGAGGTTAGTTAATGAAATTGCGTTTTTTGTATTTTTCATAGCAATTCTTTGACATACGAGTGTGTTTTTGTTTTTCCATCCATTTCAATTTCAATTTTAATTTATGTATTTGTTTTTATGCTTTTTTGATAATGACTTTGCTGAATTGCTGTTGCTGTATCACATCATGCAAAATTGCTTTGCTTCCATTGGATTACAGCTTGCGTGAGATTAGAAAGTCTTGCTGGTTGGGAATAACCACTTCAACAATTGTTCAAAACAAAACGTTGAAGTTGTATGCGCGACATGGAAAAAGTTTTACAATTGGTAGAATTCCAAATAAGACAAACAACCAGTTGTAGGGATTCGCATTAAGTGAAGTATAAGTAATATTCATTGTTTGCTTTGAATTTTTTACAAGTCATATACTTAAATTTATGATTGTTTATTTATAAGCAATTCTCCAATCTCTTCTTGACGGACTGTATAGTAAAAAACTGCTATTAACGATATCTTTCTCCGTATTTTTTTTTATTATGGGCCTTAGTACCGTTAGCGATGTCTTATGTTTGGAACATTTAGACGACTGCACTTCACGATGTAACGACAGCGAATTTTCCTTGTCTGCAAATGTCGGCTTTTGCAGAAATTCAGTAACTTTGTATCATCTCAAGTCTCAAAATTTGCTAGCGATTATTGCTTTTTCATGCTTTCACGTGTTTTTCATTTGTTTTGATATTAAGTTTTTGTTTATCTGCCCCTCAGCAGATCACAATTTAGTGACTTTATTTTGAGACTAGCGGCTTTATTTTAAAACTAATGAATGCCAACTGTTCTAAAATTGTGACTTTTGTCTCTATTAGAGACTGAGACTGCCTACAGAATTCGGGGGTTAAAGTCAGCTTCTTGAATATTTTGAAGACTTCAGCGACATTTCCAACAGCTCATTTGTTGTTGCCGCATTGAAATATTTCTATAAAATTAAAATATTTTGTTCAAAGTAAAATTTTTGTGCAAAAAAGAGTTTGAAATGATCGATTACACAGGTCTGCAACAAAAACGCTGTCTGCATATTTCCAACTGATTTCTAAAAACTAAAAAAATACTCAAAAAATTCCAGAACGTAAGGTTATTTTACAAAACGTAAAAATTTATTATAAAAAAGCGTTTTTTTGTCTAACTTCTAGGCATTAATAATAGGTATAATTTTATTTTGATTACTGTTTTAGTGATGATTGTTACTTTTGTTCGTGTAATGTGAATGGGCAAATTTCAAAATGGAAGCAGTAAATTTCATATCCCAATCTGCAATCAGCTACTCGTCCCATCCCTCATAGAACCGAAATACCAGTGCCCAAGGTCCCTGCTACCTTGGAAGAGATTCCAAGTCCTGACGAATATGGTGCTGTACCTGAACCCGATGAATTTGAAGATGACAACAGTCCGAAACTGTTTTCCCAGGGCGGATCAAATGATTTGGTAAGAGACTTGAATCTTCCTAAAAACGCTGCTGAGTTGCTCGGATCAAGGCTTAAAAGCAGGAACTTACTTTTGCCGGGAGTGTCTTCCTCCTGGTTTAGATATCGTGAGAAACAGTTTACATTATACTTTGCCCAAGAGGACGAGTTGGTTTATTGTACCAATATCGAAGGTTTGATGGATACATTTACTATCTCATACGACCCAGCAGAGTGCACGAAACTTTGGTGCCTCCTCATATAGTTCTTCTACCACCGCTTCACATAAAGCTGGGATTGATGAAGCAATTTGTAAAGTCACTTTCAAATACTTAATATCAAAGTTTCCAAGCCACTCGGAGGCAAAGTTGGAGGAAGGTGTTTTCGTTGGACCAGATATTAGACGGCTTATGCCTGATCCACTATTCATCACAACCATGACGGATCCTCAAAGAGAAGGGTGGAATGCCTTTAAAGAGGTCATAAAGAAATTTTTAGGCAATAACAAAGATCCTAACTACAAACAGAAGCATTTCAAGCTTTAGGTTGCTTGATGAGTTTAAAAGTACATTTTCTTCATTCCCACCTCGACTACTTACCAGAAAATTTAGGAGACGTGAGTGAAGAGCAAGGTGAACGATTTCACCAAAATATTAAGGAGATGGGAAAAAACAACCAGGGAAGGTGGCGCGTTTTTAATGATGGCAGACTACTGTTGGACGCTTCAAAGAGACCTTCCCGATGCTTCCCACAAGCGAAAATGTATCAAAAGGAGTCTCACTGAGAATAAGAAATGTGTTTACTGCTTACTAATTACTAATTAATGTATGTTTTGTTACGCTATTATAAATTAAGCATTTTTTTTTATCTTTAATATTTTATTTAAAGATGATAACTTAGTTAACATAGACACCTACATTGTCAGCAAACGTGACGTTCTATGACAAAATAGAGACAAAAGTCACAATTTTAGACCAGTTGGCAGTCATTAGATTCGAAATAAAGCCTCTAGTCTCCAAATAAAGTCTCTAAATAGTGACCTGGTGATGAGCAGGTCACAAAAATTTTAAATAAAAACAAAAGAACAAAACGTGAAAGCGGGGAAAAGCAATAATCTCTAGCTCATTTTGAGACTTGAGTTGATATAAAGTTACTGAATTCGGGCATGAATTTGAGAACTGCAAGCCTACTATCGTGAAGTCGTGCTATTGGCTAAATAACTGTGCGCATAGGAACAAGATTGATATAGAAGAGATTGCGCCGACAGCTAACAAAAATAATTTACAATCTGCGCATGTACGTCACACCTGCAATAACGTATTCTCATTTTGATTGGAGAATTGCTTTATAAGTTCGAATAATATAAAACTTTAATTAAAAACTTTAATTAAACTTTTAAAATTATAGAACACCAAATATTCACTTCACTCGTGTTGGAATTTTAAAGAAACTTTGCCGATGTAACGTCATTTTGAGCAGCTGAATGCCAATATCGTAAAGCAAAAAGGTAACAGACCTGCGCAAGGCGCAATCCCTTTTTTATCAATCTTGGCATAGGAACGTGTGTATTTTAATATTTGACAGATGCTGCTTGTCGCTCGCTGTCTTCAATGTGTTAATCGTATTGTAAGAAATTATATCAGCCTATAGGCTATAACTATAGTTAGCGATTTTGTTAGTTTTTTCATATTCATCGCTCGTTTTATCGTTATCGGATCCGTATGCTTACTAGCAAAGTATTCCTAATTATCTTCGTAAAGTAATTTAAATTAAATTTAAATTTTAATTAAATTAAATAACAATTGTTAGATGCATTCATGCTCGTTCGTATGCGCGCCACTCAATTGACACTTTTAAAAATATTTAAAAAAAAAAACACAGTTTGATTTGTTTTAATTAGCCTTTCGTTTTAGGTGACTTACAAAGATTTTTCATATATTATCTTATATTTGAATACAGATGTGAAAATTTTGTTTTATTCATCCAAAAGCTCTTCTAGTTAAAGTAGACGCTTCGTGAAATTAAATTAAATTATATAAATTTAATATAAATCTACGCATTTTACCAACCATATTTTCAAATGTACTAAACTTAAGTATACATACATATTTATATTTTTAAAAATTTTAAACCAAAAAAAAAACATGAAAATCAAGCAAATTTTATTTTTTATCTAACGCAATTTTTCTTATTATTTTGCGCTTAAATTTATAATTTCTTCACCACCTACACATACATACTTACATAATTCTCAAATGAATATTAATAATTTTAGGTTTGTTGGTCGTTTAGATAAGCCAGTTTTGTTTTTTTTTTCATGCAAAATGTTTTGCCAACAACATTCAAATGGTATACAACTTTTTGTGCTAAAACATCAATTTGCGTATCAGAGATTACAATATAAATAATATGTTTTGGTTTTTTAAAAGCGATTTATGAAGCCAAATGTGGCTTATGTTAATTGCCACAAATTGTTGATGTTCTTAGTTTCAATTCGTTGCTTTTAAATATCAAATTAATGCTGATCGTGTTAATTTATATGCACATACTCACATACTCCCAACGGTGTTTTGGTAAAGTCAAAGGTTTACAATTAATTAATCAAATGAAATCGGTTAATAAACACAAATTATATACACATAGTATGTGTCTGTGTATGTAAATTTGCTTATGTGTATTCAATTTTGTTGAACGCGCTATACAGGCGCCTCAAGTCAACACTTAATACGTCGTTGTTGTTTAGAACTATCAAAGAAGCCGATGCACAATTTCAAATTAACAAAAGCTTTGTTAATATCACATTTATTTAATTATATATATGTATGTAGTAAGTATAATCAAGCTGTTTGCATGTTTTTTTTTGTTTGAGCTTCGCAGCTATAGATACTTGACAATTATTTAAAAGTTTATATTAATAATTTTTGCACATTATCTAATAGAAAAACTAAGCGAAGCTCTGTCATCAAAGTTGCATTAACGAGTAATTTTGCTGCAGTTTTAAAAAAGAAAAGTGAATTAAGTTAGGCACCGACAGAATTGTGATTGATGATCGGAGCATCTAATTTGCTAAAAACAGCAGCCACTAAATGGTCGAAGGCGCTGTGTAAATATACATAAATGGAATATTATTCTGAGTAACATTAGAAATGCTGAAATGTTCACGAAAAGAATATGAAGTATGCATTATTCAATTAATTAAAGGTTTGGTAACTAAGCAGCTAGCTCGCTCACTTTTTGTCAAACGGCTACCTTAGCATCCAAACCGTGTTGCTTCTTAAAAATAAAAATAGTAGTAACCTGAAAACTTTTTAATACCAAAAACGAACAGGCAACACTTTTTGTTTCCTATGTCCGCGTAAACGGTAAGTTTAAATCCGGATTTTAAAGACGGCCTTTTTTCTAATTACAAGACCGACCCTGTATCGTAAATATTTCATGTAAATGTGTACAAATAACGCGCTTTTCCATTGAATGGTTTTCGAACGTATGTATATAAATTCGATGTGACGGAGTGGAAAGTTTTGTAATTTCTAGAAGGAAAAGGTTTATTTAAATTTCAAATAATGTGACATAATGTGATAATCATCCAAAAACATAACATTAATTTGTAAGAACTAAATATTAGAGTTATGAAGTTTGATTAATTTTTCTTGTAATATATAAAGATTCTCTTTCTTAAATTTTGAATTATTATGGTTTTCGCCGTCTAGGGGTTCTTCATAATATTAAGAATAATACGGATGTCAATGGTATATATGTAAATAAAAGGAATAAAGCGAATAAATAACTTAAATATTTCAAGATAATGTTTTATGATCAATCGAAATTATTTGTCGTTTAGTTCATGGGGCAAATAATTGAAAATTTATTCGCTGGTTAAATATAAAAAAAAAAATTTACCAATAAGAACATAATTATGTTTGGTAAGCGTAGCTATTGTATTTCAAAAATTAAAAAAAATTACCAATAAGTACATAATTATGTTTTGTAAGCCTTCGAAATTTCTAGTTAAAAAAAATAGATAACATTAAACTATTAATTATTTACTTTTTAAGAAAGGGAAAAAAATTCTAACCCTTTTTTCATACTATGTAAAACAACCCTTTCTAAGGGAGTGTCAAAATTTGAATGTCATTATTTACCTAACCTTTTATAATTGAATCATGTGAAGTATGTACATCGTTTCTAGGCAACGAAGCTTTCAGAATATATTTGTTAGTTTTGAAACACTTTTAAATTTCGATTAAGTTTGCAATTTATATTTTTTAAATGTTTTGTATTGGCTTCGCTAATGTATACTTTTTTGTGTTTGAATTTTTAGTGTCTGGAAATGCCAAAAAAGGCACTAGAAGATGTACACAAATTCATATAATGCATTGCTTCTTGTTTTGTTTAAATTAGTTTCTATAACAATTTTAAAAACATTTCGTAATACGCAGTGATTTTTTTAAATTTAATTTATTGACGATGGCTACTTTAATACATGTAACTTACAACGAAAATAACAAAAAAAAACCCCGCATTGCAGAAAAAACTGAAAAAACATGTGAGAAGAAGAAAAAATAATATACACAAGCCACAATTTTGTTTGTAAACAATTTTTTTTGCGAAACATCAATCGGAAATTGTTCATGCTCAGATATGCAGGAATCGACCTTCTTTAGTACAACAGCGTTGTTTGATTTTTTTTCTTACTAATGAATCAATTATTTAAATCAATTCACAAAATATTTGTGTATGTAGTCACCAATTTCTCATCAAAACACAGTCCTACGCATTTCACAGAAATTTCACCAACCGAAAGTTGAGGCAAGGTGAAGCTTTTGATATTTTTAAGTAGAATTGATTGCTATTATTATAATATTTCTACAGCGAAATAGTGAATGAATTCAACGAACAATTTGGCTTTGTTATTTAATATTATTAAAAATCGCATATATTTTTCTGATTCATCGCAAATTTGAATTCACTTTGTCGTAACAGCAAATGTATTTTATGCTAAATTACAGTCATTCAAAAAAATATGTTTTGTCTTCTATTTAAGCGAAGTTTGAATTAAAAGGTTTAATTGTATGCTTTTTCGCCGTTTCGAAGGAAAGCATCTTGATTGCGTTAATAAAATTTTATTGCATTAAATTTTGGAAAAAAAAAGTTTGAAGTTTATGTTAAGTGAATATGTGAATGTACTAGTTGGGCATTCTTAGAAGATACATAAATATATCAGCAGTTTGCCCTCTTGTTTGTTCATCGCCTCTGTCCGGATATAACACACCAATCCTTTAATTTTTTTGGCATAAAATCTAATGCTGTGGCGGGCCCTGGTATATAAAACATGCTGCTGCTGACTGCGTTGAAAGTCGATTAAAAGAGCCATGGGAATTTATCGAATTTTGAAACGATTTTTCGTCATCCCTTGTCAAGTTTGGTTTGAAGGCAAAACGGTTTCGGCTTGCGCCTTCTTTAATGGAAATCGCAAGTAACCAGAAGCCCCTTACAACTCAAGTAGCAAAAATACCTTTTTATATGTAGAACTGCCTCTGAATTTTGCTACTTTACAAATCGTATTTTAATGCCAAGAATATTGGCATCATTAAATATCTACAAATTTATGTGTTAGCCATGTTTCGAATTATTTGGGGATTTTGTGCGAATTAGCCACAGTCTAAGCTCTTAACTGGCGCTCGCTATACCACTACCTTCTCTATCCCTAAAGAATACGAGGCAGTTGAAAGTAGGGTTAGTGCGTTTATATGCTACTTCTAAGAGTTACTCTATGTATAATCGCTCACACTCACTTCTGCTTAATATGGTGAATAAAACTTTAAAATGTCAATGTTAACACAGAGCTTAGAAGCCAGGTGTAAAGGTCGGTCAATACTTAATCTAAAGTAGGTAAAGAAGAGTAAGAGCTTCCCGAAACACTAGCGTATAAGCTGATGTGCCGTGGAGGAAGAAAGGATCATGTATCGATTGCTTTGTACGAATTCTGGAATAAGCTTTACGATTTCTAGTTAAAAGAGATTTGTAAGCTGGCGCAATTTCGTCGGGGTACAAAGTTAATTTAAGGTAGAAAAGACGTACATGATTAGCGCTCATGTGACGAAACAAGATAGACTGGCAGTAGACCTTAAGGATTGCGTAAAACTAAAAAGCAAATTTCTTTAATTTATATTTAATAATTTATTTTCATTTTATTTTCTTGTGTTTAAATTAAATTTCTTTTTATTTTTACAAAACTTAAATAAATAGATATGTACTAAAATATAATTTACCATTATTACTAAACAGGCAAGCTAATAACGCAAGCCAGAATGCAATGAGAAAATTTACACAAATTTTACAATGAACTTAAAATTATTTACAAACAAACACGCAAGCAGACAAAAAAAAAACAAAAATACTGAACAAAAAAAAGTAGTTCTACAAAAATAAATTTAATTATATAAATTAAAAACTAAAAGAGCGGAATATGAAAGTTGTACATAAATAAATAAATAATATTAGACATTAGGCGAAAAAACGAGTATTTACAATTTGTTTTGATTGTTTTGATTTTTTGGATTTTTTTTTTTTTTTTGTTTTGTCAATAAATAAACTTATTTGCTAATGAAAATTTGCAATGAGCGTGAAAAGTATTAATTTTATAAAAATGTTGACAAAGTTTTTGCATTCAAACGAGACACACCAAATGATTCACACACTTAAAAATATAATTTCATTGTATTTAATTGTAATTTAAAGGTAATCATGGTAAGTAAAAGCATAAAATCACGTTTTTTGTGCGACACACACACACACACACACACATGTACAGTTCCGCCACATAGTCATGTGTACATGTGTTGCATGCAGCATGCGGCACTTGAGTATTTTTTTTTTTGATTCTTTTCTGTTTTGCACAATGTACATTTTTTGTTGTTGCTCTTGTTGCTGATGGCGTCTACACCGACACAATGAACTCCTTGCCAGTCTTGAAGTCGGTGCATTTAAATTGCGGACAACACTTGGGGAACGACCAGTTGAGATCGCTTGACAGCTCCTCGCAGCCCGGCATCTCCACATACGGGCAGGTTTCAATATTTATAGTTTGTGTATGTATGTCACATGTCATAACGGCGCAAATGCCCTTCGGTTTGTACTCCTTGTTGGGGAGCATAGCACGACGGGTGATTTTGTCGAAACACTTGCCACGATGCGCTATACAAAGAAAGAGAGAAAGAGAGAGAGAGAGAGAGTGTGAGTAAGCGGAAGTTCATAAACTGTTTTATTGTTCATGCAATAAATATGCATCAATATGTACGAGTATGTGTGTGTGTGTGTGTGCATAAGTATTGTTATTGATTGCGTTGTAATTTATTATTATTGTTTGCTCAGTTGCTTTGGTTGTTGTGCGTTTTGCGTTTTTGTTTTTTCTTTTGATGAGGAAGTAATTAACTTACAAAAAAAAAAAAAATATTTATTAAAAAAAACACAAAAAAGTGCAGTACTTTTTGTGCTTGCGTGCGTATTTTGCATGCTGGACATCTCAGCTCTGCTGCCGGCGTACGCGCTATATGGATTTGCATGTTTCGCATCATCATCAATTCTGTTCATATGTATGTGCGCAGGCGTGTGTGGATTGTGTAGCCAAGAGCAGGAAGTGCTTCCTTTGGGGGCTATTTTGTGTTTACTTCATTTGTACGAGTATATGCATACATACATAAATTCATATGTTATCGTATGGGCCTTACAAAACAAAAGATTTTAACTAAAAACTCGTCTTCTGAAGGTTGTCGCTTGACGCAATTAAATGCGCGTAAATATATAAAAAAAAAAAATTTAAATTTATAATTTTATTAGCTTTGCTTGATTCCAGCAGCGATTGTGTTGCTATGAAATTTTTAATTGCTGTTTTTTTTTTTGTTTTTTTTAATTGCCTACGTAACTCGGCGTGTTAATGAAAACTGAGAACCATTTTAATGTGCTGTGACAAAAAATGCGAACAAAATTTACTTAAAAAAAAAAAAAAAAATCGTGAGTTATAACAGTTATTTAATTGCTTTTTTATAGCACGAAATCTGTTGCGTAGTATGTAATTTAAATTGCTTTGTTTTCAACGAATAACTTTGCTGCTTACTTACTTACAAAACTACAAACTTGTATTTTGTTCTTGTATTAAAGTATTTTTACTTCAGTTGTACTATTTCTATTTCAAATTGTTTTTTTTTTTTGACAGACATTGCTTTTAAACGCACAAAAAGTGCTAAATTCAAATAATTAAAATTGCTCCATTAAAACTTAACGATTTTGTGTTGTTCACAAATGACGTGCGCGGTGTAGAAACGACGCATTTTTGGCTATTCATTGGTTTTGTGCTAAGCTCGTCAAACTAAACAAAAAAAAAAAATGAATATGAAATTAAAGACGTAAGACACAAACTTGTTTAGATTAAGCGTTTAAAAAGCATGAAATTATTATTGCTAAACTGGTACAAACTAATTTATTTATTTATTTACTATATAATTTTTGTTTTTTTATGGGTTTACGTATAAGCGTATTTAATTTTAACGCTCTTAACACTTTAAATTATTTGTTAAGTTAATTTTACGTTGCACTTTAGAAGCATAAAATGATAACTAACTTTTGAAAAATTCAAATTTTTTTCTTTTATTTTTCTCATTTTATATTTTCATTATTAATTTTAGTGTTTTTAGTATTTTTTTTAAATTCAATTACAAAAAAAAACTATTATTAAACAAAATTAAAAAAAATCGCATAGCTATTAAGTATGCGAAAAAGTTTAAAAACAGTAAATTAAGAAGCAGTAACTAAACTTATTAAGCAAGAGTGTAAAAAATAAATGAAAAAAAATTTGTATGAAACTTGCAGGGGAATTTTAAAACAAAAGTGTGCCAAAAAGAAATTACTATACAATAAAACCAAAAAGAAATATTAAAAAACAGTTGTAAACAATTACATTTCGCACATCCGAAACGTGACTTGTTGTCAGTTGTTGTAGAAAATACGTTGCTGTGGTGGCGAGTGAGTTCAGTGCTATTTTTATAAATCTACACTTTGTGTATGCGTAATATGCACGGAATGTGTACCGAAATCGTTGAACGGAAATGACTCAATGAAAACTTGTTAAGTGTCAAAAGTACAATAAGCAAAAAAAACTAAAAAATTATCCAGCTATTACAACAAAAGATAGAAAAAACATGATTATAAAAAAATTAAATTTTTATAATTTTATAACTTAAACAAAACAACGAAAAAATCATTAAAAATTTGTAATAGAAAAATAACAAAAAATTTAAATTTTAGAATATTAATTTTAGCTATTTAAAACAATACTTATTAAAAACAAATATTTGAATTATTTGCATTTTTAATCGTTTTAATGGCAAAATGTGCTTGTAATGACATTCATTTAGAAAAAGTAAAAACATAAAAACAAGGCAAACGACCTTCAGCTTCCAAGCGTCTCACTGTCGCCACTAAAGTATTTATGAAGTTCACAGTAGCCAGGTGAAACGTGCGAGCGGCAATAAAAAGTAGCAAAAAACAAAGCAGAAATATTTCAATTCATTAAAAAAAAAAAAGCCAGAAAAAAAGCAATAACCAAAAGGCAAATACATTTAACTATACATCTTTGTTGTGGTATGTTAATAAGTCAAGCACTGCTACTGCGAGATTTAAAGACATTATTCAATTAGACACTTTAGTTTAAGAAATGGCAGTTCGCAAGTCGCAATTTTTTTTTTGTGGTACCAACACAAACATACTCGTAAACTTATTTACCGGTTTTTATCGTTTATCATTTGGTCGCTTTGACGTCAATGCTATCAACTACAAAAGAAGAAGTACGAAAAGCAAAACCAAAAACAAAAAAATTGAATTAATTGTCAATCAAAAATTTAAATGGCTTTCAAGCTCACTGACGTCAAATGCAAATTTTTTGGTTTTACCAAAAATTTGTTCAACTTTAGCAACAAATTTAAGCAATGAATCATGACGCTGCATATATTAAATTTAATCAAAGAATTCATAATCAAATTGTGGCAAAACAAGAAAAAAGT
The DNA here is from genome assembly GCA_963971545.1 of Philophylla caesio. Taxonomy (NCBI): domain Eukaryota; kingdom Metazoa; phylum Arthropoda; class Insecta; order Diptera; family Tephritidae; genus Philophylla; species Philophylla caesio. The sequence goes on from OZ020608.1 coordinate 7,092,713, forward strand.
GGGAATTTTTATTTTCAGTTCCGTTCCATTTGAAATGAGGTCGTTTTTTGCGATTTTTTCAATACGCTTTTAGCTGTCAGTCATTGTGCCATGAATTTTGTGTGCATCACTTTGGGTATTTCGATCGGAAAGAATGCTTACTTGATTAGTCAACAAAAAGCCGGCAAAATTTGTGTAACAATAAAAAAATATTTAAGTACAACAAATAAACTGAAAAAAAAAAAAACAAATACAATGAAAACCAAGGCTGATCGAAGGCCTTGATCGCCCATAAAATATGCATTTCAAGTTTAACATAAGTTGTAAGAGTGGTTTTGGTCTGAGAAAAATTTGAATTTGCTCAAAGTGTTGCAAGTGTGTCAAGGGAAACAACTGTAAATGTTGAAAAATAATGGATTTTCGGATGAACAAGATGAGTAGGTAAATAAACCAAAACTAAAATTATTATGATGAAATATCAAAAAAAAAAAAATACAAATAAATGCATAAAACGTTCACAGAAAAATGAGTAAACAAAATAAATAACTGAAAAAAATAATAAAGATGTTAAACATTTTTTTTTTCGATTTTCTCGCATTTTTTGTTATGTTATTTATATTTTTTTAGGTTCTTTTAGTTTGCTATAAAAAATTCTGAGATTTGTTAAATACTTTTTTATTTAAATCGAATTTTTTTTATTTATGTGTCCTTTAATTTTTAATAAAATGCCATTTTTTTAAATAGTTTTTTTTATTTTTTATAAGAAAAGAATATTAATTTTTTAATTTTCATTATTCTTGTATTTTCAAGTTTAATAAAGCCATTGACATTTTTAATCAAATTAATTTTTATTCTTATGCTGGTGTTCTTTCATATTTAATATAAAAATATAAGTTTTTTTTTGTTATTAACATTTTGAAATGAATTTGTTAAATTTTTTTATTTTTTATATTTTTTTTCGGATTATACATATATACATACAATGCTTTTCAAATTGCCAACCAATGTACTATGCTTCCAATTCAACTCTATTTCTCATTAATTTCTTACTTGCCTAGTCAATATCGCGACTTCCTGCTTTGGTGCAAACAAAAGACTTAAGTAGCGAACCCGGCTACTGTCACTTGCACAAATAAATCATAGTAAAGTAATGCCATTAAATCACTAAAAGCGGTATTTTACAACAAAAACCAGCAACTAACGCAAACCAAATATACAAACGCAATTACATACGCGAACATTAACCTGTGCTTTTAACGCAATTTTAATAGTGTTTGGCATCGAATCAATGATTCAAAATTTAATATTTTTTTTTTAAGTTTTTTTTTTTATTAGAAATGCTTAAATCTTGTTCATTGCGTATTATCAGCAGTAAAAACATTTTCAAAATCAATGCAAACACACATTTAATTTTATACATTTATTTTTCTCAACATTTTATTCTTCTACTCACCAGGATGGAAGGCAGCGGGTTGTGAGAAGAGCGCTGCTTGCGTGCTGGCTATACAATTAATGGCAATGATGGCGGCGGCCAAGATGAAACACACTTTGAGTGAGCACATTTTTATTATAATACTTTTTTTTTGTTTTGATAAAAGTAAATGTTTCGCTTTTTTATTGTGTATACGAGCGTTCAATGCGACACTTTTAAAAGTTTTTCAATATGTCCTTTCAAATGTTGAATGCAGCAAAAAAAAAATAATAATTTTTATAATGCACTGTTTTATCTTTGAATTTGAATAAAATATTTATTTTCTCTTAATTATTTTTGTGTTGTCAATACTTTTATTTGATCTTTCGCAAATTTTTAATTCAACTTCTTGATCCGTTCACGTTGAGATCGAGTTTTCAACTGAAATTCACATTCAGCCTGTGCTCATATTTAAACCAAATGCCCGTCGTACGCGCCACCCGGTGCCGCCTTGTGGGCTCAGCATTTGTTTTTATTATTGAGTTTTTGACTTTGCTTAGAATTTTATTTTGCTTATTGTCGCACAGCGCCGGCAAAGTTCGAGCACGAATATTTTGCACCTAGACACGGACGCTGGCAGTTTTTTAAAGGGAGCTGGCAAATGTAGAAAATAAAAAATAAAAAATAAAAAGTAAGAAAGCGCTAAAACGAAATCAACACAATTTGTGACGTGTCAGTGATGATGAGCGAGGTGATAAACAAAATTCCAACACAGCAAAAAATGAGAAAAAACTTCAAAAATAATGAAAGCCTAGAAAGAAATGGAATCGTATCGACGATCTTCTCGTCTCGAATTAATTCAAGCCATGCAAACAAACAAACATAAATCAAGTAATTAAATTCTTACAATTGATTTTGTATTATATTTTACAAACATATCTAAAGAAAAATCGTTTTTGATGAATGCTGCTTCCACAGATTGTTTTTGATTTAGCTTTGCCTTTTAATTTCATCTGGCTAGAATAGATACTCTAATATTCTCAGAGGTTTTTGAACTCTTTTTGTTGTTGAAACAACTTTTTTATATTTTTTGCGATTTTTTATAATTATTGCCTTAGTTAACTTTTTTCTTCTTTCCAATACACTCGATTATGAAATGTTAACGAAATTGTAAAAGTTCTCAATACAATGGACTTGAGAGTGACTTGGCGTTTTTTTTTTATTTTTTTTTTTTATGAAATTGAGGCACATGAAGAAAGCAACAGAATACACTTCGTATTCAAATAAATATGAATTGACTTAACATGGTAATGTCTTGATTACACAGCACATTTTATATGAGTTGCTGCATCAAACAGTAACGTGTGGGTGCGTGAGCACGTACAAGTCAGCGTCAAGCCCGCCGGCTAGCGGCTCTTGACTGGCAGCTGCCGACTGCCGGTACACCCACACATAAGCGCCGGTTCGCGCATGTCATGCAGCTTTACTCAGTCGGCTATACATAAATGGCCGTATTCGACCCACTCAATTAATTAGCGCTTTGATCGCTCATTAATATTAAAACAATTGCGATACACTCAGTACATTTTAATTGCAACATTCATATAAAGGTGTCAATTTTAGTGACGCTTCTATTAATGGCTATTGTTGTGTGCTATTCTAATTTTTAAAGCATTTATTTTTTATTAAAAAAATTATGTTGCTGTTGTGAATGTATTTTCAGGAGTGCTTCACGTACATCCGCGTTTATTGTGTGTATACATGAGACATCGTTGACCTCGACTAATGTATAACATTAGCACAGATGTGCAGTAAAGATATAAAGAGGCTAAGCACACATATTAAAGGTTGCAGTTTGAAAAAAAAAATAAATATTGTTATAGACGGTTTAGAGTGTTCATTCGTCCATGGTATTGATCTTTTTATTTTTATATTGCTTGCATGATTTTTAGCAAACATTAGCATTACAATTAGCAATACAACCGCCCTCGTTACTATTGCTTTTATCATTATCACTATCACTGGATTAACCATGTTTATTAGGCATTAGCATAGGCATTAAAATTAGCATTACAATTACAATTACCATTAGCATAAGTATTGCTGTTATCAAAAACATTAACATTACTACTGTCTTTAACATTAACATTACCAATAATACTAACATTACCGTAACCATTACCAAGGTAATTATAATTACCAATATCCGTTTCTAATAATTTTACCATTATCGTTACTAATCCCATTACCATAACCATACTCATAAACGTTATTTTGAACCTTACCATTACTATTACCATTACCATTACTATTAAAATTACCATTACAATTACTCAAATCATTTATATAGCCTTTATTAATGCCTTTACTATTACAATTACTATTCCAATTATTAATTGCTGTTACTATTGTCATTACCATTACAATTACCATTCCAATTATTAATTACCGTTATCATCACTATTGTCATTACCATCACAATTACCATTCCAATTATTAATTACCGTTACCATCACTATTGCTATTACCATTACAATTACCATTCCAATTATTAATTACCGTTACCAACACTATTGCCATTACCATTACAATTACCATTACCAAAATCATTACTATTGCCATTACCATTATCATTACCAAAACCATATATTAATGCCTTTACCATTACAATTACCATTACAATTACCATTCCAGTTATTAATTACCGTAGTGATCATTTCAAGAACTAATTCCAAAAATATCAACAATACCATTAAGATTACCATTACTATTTCCATTATTATTTCCATTAACATTACCATTGCAATTAAAATTATAATTGCAATTACCATCACCATAATCATTACCATTACCATAACCATTACCATTACCATAACCATTACCATTACCATTACCATTACCATTACCATTACCATTACTAACACTATTCCCCTTCCCAATATCATGACCATGGTAGTGGGTTTTCAGCTTTCAGCTTTTAAATTGTTATGCTTCTTAGAATGTTAATGCAATGTATAAACGTCTACTTAATACTGTAAAGTATGTATGCATTTTATTATCATTAAATAAGCTTTTCAGATTTTTTTTTATACATTTCGTAAGCAAGCTATGACTCGACGATACATTCTTAACGTATGCGCAGCATATATTTATATGAACACAGTAATGCATATTTTAAGTTTAAATAAATATTTGCACTCACGTAAGTATAAATACAAAAATATTTTGCGGACTGCATTTGCCATCGCCTGAAAGTGAGAGTATTAAGTCGATTAACTACGCGCATTTATACATCACTCGTTTAACGATTTTTTTTTTATACTTATATACAGGTAGGATTAAGAAGCGAAAAATTTCTTAAAAATTCTCATAAGCCGCGTGCAGGTCGTTGACGTAAACAAACATCATTTTGACCATTGAATAAAATTTTAGTAATATTTACTCGTACAATGACAAATGTGTACTAAAAACAAATTCTAATTAGGCACTAGTTCATTTTTTTTAAATTGTTTTTGCGTACTACCTTTTTTCAATGTTGGTTACCTTTTCGGTTGATTAGTTTTTAAATGTGTTTAGTATGCAAGCTTTGGGGTCATCATAAATTTAAAGCTTCCAGCTAACTAATCAGTATTCAATAACATTTTGGCGCCAATGATACATTAAATTCATATTACAGACATTGTTTTGTTTTATTTAAATTATCATTAGCTAGCTATGTTTATATTTATTTATTTTATTTTTTGCTTTTAGCATAAAAACGAACTTGTTAATTAAATAATTTGCTAGAACTTCTAAGGCAAGTAAATAAAATTTGTATTTTAATCAGAGAATCAATTGTTTAAAAGCAAATTATTCCATTTTTAGAATTATGTGAAAATTACTTGAGCGCTGGACAAGAAACATTTCATAATTTTTTTTGAATATACATATGTACATGTGAACATACATATTTCCCCAGCGGGAAGTCAACAATAAAATAAATTCACACTATTTGCTTTTTGATATTTTAATATGAATTGTTAATTAACTCCAAAGCGGTGTGCTTAAAAATCCAGTTTTTTTTCCAAAGCTACAGTTTTCGTTAAGGAATACATGGAAAACTTAAATACAAAAATAGATGTGCCAATGTTATAAAGTGTGTTAAAACAAATATGTAGTTAAAAAGCAGCTAAAGCAACAATGACTAAATGTAGCAAAATTGATGTCTTTTATAGACTTTTTTTTAACACACATTACGAATTTATGAAGACTGACATGACGCGTCAACGAGACGCCAACTTGTTGTCATTCAAAAATATCGAATACCTGCATAAATTAACTTATTTGTTGGAAAAAAAAACATCTTTCTCTTTCTAGATGCTTCTACTTTAGTGACTGTTACGTACGTTCACCAACTGGAAATTCTGGCGAATTGGCGAATTTACGTATGTAAATTGCAAAAAAAAAAAATAAAAAATGTAACCAATTTATTTCAAACAAGTTGGACTTTGCTGTGTTGGCTAAATCTAGTTTAATTAAAGGAATGTGCTTCGATATGACGTGATTTGGCACTAGTTTTAAACGCAAGTAAATGAAGAATTTTTCAACAATACACGCCATGAATATTTCTAGAGCAGAGCACAGCATAGGCAAGTCATTTGAAAAAAAAAAAAAAAACAGCGAAAGTTCTTTTGATCTAACATGGCGTTGCTAAAAAAAAAAAAAAAAACTCCAAGTAATCGCCTTCGCAATAAGAAACTTGTCTAGAGTTCAAAAGTCAGTATAACCACGTGTATCGGAGCGTTTGTAATATCGGCTAGAAAGAAATGGAAAATTTACAATACAAATCGCCAAAACGGATGTACTAAGCCGCAAATTTTACTCAATAGCCAAAAATCAATTAGCACATACTAATTCACAACTTTTCTATGAAATTCCAAAATTTGAAAATTGTTCAATAATTATCAATATAAAATTATAAACATCAATTTATTATACTTTACGCTGCCAATAATTACCCAAACAAGTCTGTAATAATCGAGCATAAACAACATAAAAAAGTAATAAAAATAATTTAAATAACAAAGCCAATCAAGTCATCCGGAATCAAAAAACAAAAACACAGTATAAAATAAAGAAAATTATAGAAATTATAGAAATTATATCAAAATATTAAAAAAATAAAGATATACCAAATAAAAACTTAGCAACACTAATTTAAGTTTCCAATGCACGTGAACTTAGTTTTAAATGTTAGTTAAAAATAAATGAATTTAAATATTAAAAAGCAATATGTTATCTGAACAAGTTTTTTTTTAATAGGCCAATTTGAGTTTAAAAATAATAATAAATTGATATATTACAATTTGGTGTCAGCTATGTAGAACCACTTTGCTTGCGTACATTTTTTGCATTAATCGCTTGCTAGTTATGTTCATATATAACTGTTTTTGGCATTCGATTTCCATTATTAACGGTATATACAAATTTATAATTTCACTTTTTGATTTTGCATCTCTTTGCCATTTCTAAGCTATATTTTATAATTGCTGTTGTTGCAAAAAAATTTTGCTAATATCTCTTTAGAATTTTTACTTATGGTAAGCCAGTTTACGATGCTCATAAACAATTTAGTACATTCTTTCATAAAATGTTAATAATTTTTAAATTTGTGAGACAACTTAAAATCGTTACGAGTTCTTTTCGTACTACATATTTGCAAAATCGACAAAGGAAACAAAAAAAATGTGTGTTATAACATTAAAACAAGTATTTTGTGTTAATGGATAAATGCCATAAATATTCTTTATTTGCATAAATGAAAATTTGCTAATACGCGTGAAGAAATTGAACGAAATAGTGTATGTGTCAGACGAGTATATGGAAGTCAGTTAAATAGGCTGCTTGCCAAAAAAATTTTGGTTGTTGCTTTAGTCAAAAGAAACTTGGTTAATCATTTATTCGCCTTTGTAAATTTATTAGTGTTGCGGACGGTGCTTAGATTTATTTATTTTTTGCAAGTAAATTCTAAATCATAGAAAAGTTTTTTTGTCCTAGGCAGGCAATGGCAAACCTCCGTGGGTATTTCTGCCATGAAAAAACTTCTCATTAAATACATTTATAAAAACGCCCACCACAATTGGTAGGAAAAGCTCGGCCAAACACTGAGCTATATGTAAAGTGTAAGCGCCAAATTATTATTTTTATTATTATCATATTTCTATTACAAACATGGCATCTTAGATTTATTATTTTTTTATTTTTTTTACTTTCGACATGCAGAGTTCATGAATTATGTGCTATTAAATTTTATTAAAACGCCAAAATGAGTTTAAAATATATTAATTTACTTGATGCCTCTCATTTCATGGTGATTTTCCTGCACAGTTAATTTTGTATTTTAGTGGCAATTTTTTAAAGAAATTTATGAAGTTTTTTCATGCTATTTAACCAATGACATTACAACAGCAATTACTGGTTTGTGCAAATAATAATTGCAGTGAAAGGGAGGATTTTTTAGACCGGTCAAGATTGTAATTTTTTGCAAAATTTTTTCAAAATGAAAAATGAGATTTACACATATTTTAATCTCTTACTTGCAATCTATACAAATACAAAAATGCAGACGCCGAAACGCGTAGGATAATATAAAGAAAACTTTGTTTTACTTTTCATTTAAAAACCGGCCGTAAAGCTCCTTTTTACAACGTTTATAATATTTTCTTTTTCGCTAAGTGCAGCTTCATATTTGGATATGTAAAGCACAGTTTAAAAATTTCTCTCTATGCCGAATTTGATCAAAGTGCTTCATTTTTCGAATCGTACAAATATTATTATATTTTATCTTTTAGTGTTATCGAGTGTCGCGGAACTCAAATTCATATTTCCACAGCCCTGGGATCACATTAAGGGGCAAGTTGTTCTGCAAAGACTTAATTGAGAATCTCTAAATATATTTCGCTTCAATTGCTCATTACAGGGAAGGCAAAATTGTCATTGACTTGTTGGTTTCAAAATAAATCGTTTTACCAATTTCATTCAATTCCACATACATTTCTTAGAACAATTTCTTACTAGGTAAAAGAAGAGTACCGAGATTTTGTATCTCACTCTAAAACCATAGATATGTACATAGTAGGCAAGTCAATCCCGGGAACCCGGCATTTTTTAACTCTCGAATATTATATTCTATTCAAATTCCGGAATTGCAGAAAACAGTGAATTTAATAGCCATTTCTATTTCAAATTTTGTATCATCAAAAATTTCACTTTCAAAGGCAAAACAAAGCCTTTAGAGAGTTTGCAATAAATATGATAGGTCGGTATACGCACAATTCCATTAAACTTTAATTCACATTCTCTTAAACAAAAATAAACCTCAAATGATTTAAAACAGAAAGAGCCGATCGCATAAATATACCTTTCAGAGTTGTTTTGAAGTAAGAAAATTTAACATGAGAAACAAAAAAAAGACAATAACCAATACAACAACGATAATCAAAACGACTAATACGACAAATGACACGGCTTGTGAATACCTTAGAATTAGTTTTGCCCTTGCCATTACAAATTAGCTGGATAATGTCCTCCTCGAGCAGAAAATGAGCCTCACTATGAAAACGATGTTAATAGAACTAACGACGATTTGCTTGAACTGGATAAGGCAGAAAGTCTGAAAATAATTTGCATAAAGTTTAAGCAAGCAAGAGCATTTAACTTTTTGTCGACAATCCAACCAACAAGTATTTAGTCGATGCTTTTCCACTGCATATTTTAAATGCAACAAATTTAGGTCCAGGTTGGAGGATAACACACTTAAGGCTTTTATTTCTTTAAGATTGCATTTTGATCAAAACAAATAATAATTCTTCCTCACTCAAATTGTAATTGGTAATGTATTTAATTTTTATTTGATGTATTTCTTTTTTTACTGAATGATAATATATTAATATTTAATATTGGTCTCAAACAGTAATTATAAATAATTTGACTTTTTTAGGTGCAATTGTTTCTGACAAAATATGTATATTTGTACTTAAAGTATAAATTATTTTGTATGTGTGCCAAATTTTACGTTTAATTTCTTTTTTTCTTGAAAATACCAATAAATATAAAGTATGTCAACTATTTGATCACACCTGGGTACCCGAAAAAGATTTTTTTTGCAACTTTTTTATTTGTAATGGCAATCCAATTTTTTTTCATATACAAAACAATGAAAGCTAATAAATTAAAATTAACACATTTTTTCAAACAAATGTTTGATTTGTTAGAATTGATAAAAATGTCTCCGCGGCACATTTGATCAATTGGTTAACATAAACGATTTTTTTACTTAATATTTAATATGAACCCTATGCTTTGATTACTGCCTCAATTCGTTTGGGCATGGACTCGACCAACTTCCTGCAGCAATCTCCGCTAATATTTTGCCAGGCATTTTGAGCCTTCTGCCATAAATCGTCAAGATTCCGACACTCACCAGCCGAATCGAACACGCTTCGGTTGAGGTCTGGCGATTGCGGGGGCCAGTCGAGTACTTCAAAGCCGTTGTTTTGAAGCCAAGCTTTAGCTACACGAGAAGTGTGTTTCGGATCATTATCTTGCTGGAAGATGACGTCCGGCACATTCTTGCCCCACACTTCTAGACTCCTGCACAAACCTTGTTGAAGTATATCAACATATTGGTTGGCATCCATTCGTCCGGCAACCCTTATGCACTCTCCCACCCCCTCCATTCTCATACATCCCCACATCATTACATTACCCCCTCCAAACTTCACCGTTGGTTGAACAATACGGCTAGTCAAAGGTTCGCGAGGTTTTCTCCAAATCCATTGCCGCCCATCTTTTCCCAGACGGTTTAATTTTGTTTCGTCGGACCATATGACTCGCATCCAGTCGTTTTGGGAGTAGGTTTTATATTTTTTTGCAAATTGGAGTCTCAATTTACGGTGACGTACTGTCAAGAGTGGTTTTTTTACTTTGACACGTCCGTGTAATCTGTTTTTCTGCAATTTCTTCCTAATAGCTTCACTAGTTACATTTATTCCATCCCTATGGAATAGATCACGCCTGATTTGGGCCGCATTTTCATGCACGCCAAACTTTATCTGCCTAACAATGCGCCTCTCCAGTGTGGCATTCAAAATTGGCTTTCGTCCAGGCTTGTTTTTTATGCATAAAGGGCTCATTGATTTTCTTATTTTTGAAACCACGCCCACAGAAACACCAACGAGTCTTGCAATTTCTCTATGCGTTCTGTTTAAATCAATAAGCCTTTTGATTTCTTCCATTTTTGTTGCATTTAGTTTTTTCATCTACAGTAAAGCCAAATTTAAGAAAATAACAAAAAAAAAAAAGAATAGAAAATACTCACGTTTTACTAAAGACGATTATTTATTGAATAAAAAGAAAAACTTGAATAGCAGAACAATATTAAGTCGACCAATACTTCTTTACTTCACAAAGTAAAATAATTACGAATCAAAACTTCGTGATATTCGGGATCGCGGGATTGTCCCGGGGTTTTGTTTTCAGATCTCGAAAATCCCGGGATCAATAAAATGCCCAAAATGTACATCCCTAATATATACGTAAATGCAAACTAGGCAGTATTGTGTTTCTGTTATGGATTTTTTTTGTGGATTTATTGCAGCTGTCATCAGTCACGTCTGGCAGGTTTATTTTAATTTACAGTTGAATCGCAAGTGGTATAAATAAATTTGTATTGCGAAAATCAAAAAAAAATAAAAATATAATGCAATTGGACACTTTTTACTTCAAAATGCACACCCCCAACAACAACAATTTTTTTTAATGTACATATATGTATAGAGTAGCAACTACATACATACATATGTATGTATGTTTGTGCGGTTGTGTTTACAACAAATACCTGTAAGTGGCTCTTAACCTATTTTTAGCACCTCTGTAAATGTCAGGTAGGACACAGTTGCTTCGAATTGATGATGCACGTAGCAAATCACAGAGTAGTTACGATCACAGATCTCATACACAAATTGGCAGCGCAAATTAAATCAGACGCCATTGAGTCGCCTCATCATAGTCGCATCGAGTCAGCTAAAGAACGCAAAGGGAGAAGGCATTTATTGGACTTGTTGATGCGCATACAATATACAAGTTAAATGCGTAGCTACGCGCAAATAGTGCAAAGGGATAACAACGCTGGCAGGAGTGGAGTAAAAAAAAAAATAAAACAAAAGGCAATGAAAAAATTCTAGAATTTAAATCGAAAGAATTCCAAGCATTTCGCAAATTAATTTATACTACGCTCCACCGAGATTATGTTTTTTATTGCATTCCACTTTTTATTTAATTTGTTTTTATGTTTTGGCAAACTTACCGTTCTACATTACTAACAACACCATACAATTTTAGCGCTTAAAAATACTTAAGTGATACACTTCAGTTCACATTCGTTGTCAAATTTCAAAAATATTTCTCAAGAATATTTTTTTTCCACCTTTATTATAGAAATATATATTCTTGTAAGGTTTTTTTTTTACTTGACTGTTCAGTGAATTTTCTCAAGTTGTAAGTTGTTGTTGTCGGTTAAGTGTTCATGCGCTCAAGTAACCACTTCACTAGCTACATATTCAAGCAAAATTTTAATGTACAATGTTATTAAATGCGCAACTAAAGCAATGGCAAGGAGGCAATCAAGCGATCAACCGCATTTCCGAACACATCGACTCTGTAACTCTTCAACCAGTGCGAAGACGGCACACACTGGACGGCAGAGCACTCAGTTACACAATAATTGAACCACTGAACTGTTGAATTTGTGTGCAAAAGTCAACACTTCAATCTAACTTAGCGTTGTTCTTCGGACGCTTAGGAGTAATGACGTCAAGATAAGATTTTATGAATTTCAAATAGTTTCTTTAAATTTTTTTGTTTATCATTATGTCAACTCGCTTAGTTTTTTGCTATACTTCAATTTATTTAAACGACTTTTACGTCGGCGTTCTACTCTTAAGGACCGGTTTTACAATTGAATCTTAAGTCGAACTTAAGTTTCAGTTAAGACAAATCGTAGCTAAGAGCAGTTTAAGATTTTGCACACATTTGCGTTTCACAATGTAGACTTGAGTATGGAAAATATTTAATTTAGAAATATGTTAGCTGCACAAGAATTTGTTTTCTTTTTCCATATTTTGACATTTGTGCAAATATAAAATAGATTTGTGTGCGGTTAATTCAAAAAGTATTTTCAAGTTCAAATATTACAGAATTATATTTATTTAATTAAATACAAAGCGAAGAGGCAATTTCGCTCAGAATAAAATTGATTTCGTGGGTAATCTAGGGGCAAACTAAATTTTGACACTGTTTTATTTTTTCTCTTTATCGAAGTTTTATAAATTTTCTCTCAACAATGCTATAGGGTGTGACGTAAACTTGTATGTTATGGCTTGTGAGGCAGTAGCTTTGTCTCCAGAAATAACGCATGGTTTCTGAGACAAATTAAGGTAGTTTATGTTTGTTTGGAAATAATAAAGCATACACATACCTGATAGTTTTTTGCTTTAATTCGATATTGTCAATTTAATGACATTCCAAGCATTATTGAAATAAAATCAATCGCGAAAATCTTTAGCATCGTACAATTGAAATTACTTTAGTTCTCCTTAATACAATAATATTTATTACTTCCTCGTACTCTATGTAAAGTCACTGTCTTCATCACTACTCCAATTAAATTCCATATTTTTAAAAATTCTTTAGTTTTTTTCAATTATTTGTATTTAGGCCTTTACAATTTTATTTGACAAGCAATAATCAGCTGTTCGCAGAGATAAGATCAGTTTAGGACGAGGAATTCGGCGACATAAGTTCAACTTAAGTCGAGCTTAAGATATGGTTGGTGAAACGCAAAATCTTAAACTAGACTTAAGTTCGACTTAAAAATGCATTGTTTATACCGGCCCTAATAGTTTTTTAAGTAAAAAATGTGTTGGCATACCAACTACTCTCCTCGCAACGGACAACTTTTTTTTGATTAAACAAGGCAAGAATGAATACATAGAAAACTAGTTTAATGAATTAATGTAAAACGTTCAAATTTATTTGATCGATATGGCAACAGCTTAGAAGCCCACGAGAGTAAGATAATTTTTACGCCGCGATTCTGCTGGGTAAGAAAAAAATTCTTTTTCTGAATACGATTGAGATAGCTCTCGTCTTTCGAAAGGGCCATAATTTGTATTCTTACTTTAAAAAATCCCTCTGTCCGCCTGATTGATGTACGAGTTAAAGCAAAAACGAAAAAAATTCTTGCCAAGATGGATATGTAAATATATATACGTTATAAAACTTAGTGTCATATAAAAACATTTTATAAAAAAAATAACTCGAATACCAGCGAAAAGTTCGTGCATAAAAACAATTAAAATCAATTTCTTCGAGCACACAATCCAAAATAACCAAATTTTATTCACAATGCAGTTTTTTGTTCAATTTGATTTTTTGTTTTTAAATATTATTAATTATATTTTTGGTAAAAAAGCGGCAAAGCTTGTAAAAACGTTAATAAGCTTTGAAAGCCGTATTTAGCTGGTCCTATGTAGCGAGCGCGTCTTGCAGATTTTGCAAAATACAGTAGCAGTTTTAATATTTTCTTGTCAAAGTAATTAATTACCTTCGTAGATTTAAACGCGAAATTTGCATTACTTTCCAAAAAAAAATGGACAACCTTGTATACAGTTATACAAATTTTAAACAAACAATTGGCAAAATTCCATCCAAGTATTTACCAAGTCATTTCAAACAGATAGCAGCAACAAAAAAAATAAATAAATAAAGTTTTTTATTTTTTAGTTTGACTTGTCAAATTTTGTTTTTCGTTTAGGTAAGAATGCCTTCAGTACAACTCAAGTTAGTTGATCAAATTCTTTTGAAACTTTGGCTAATAAAAGCAAAAACATAATACACAGAGAAAAAGGAATAAGAGAAGTAAAGTATATATTTCTCGAGACCGTAGTGATATTTTGGCAAAATTATAATTTTTTATGCTTAATATTTCTTTGTAAGATGTAAGAAAACAAATATTCGTGAAAGGAGCGAATTTTTCTAAGAAGTTTGAAGGCTCAGTTAGTCAAGACTTAACTAAATCCATGGAAAGCCGTGCAAGCGATTAGTCAACACTTAACTTACCGTAAGAAACTTTAGAATATGTTGATTTTAGATTTTTAAAGGCTCAGTCAGTCAAGACTTATGTAACTTAACTGAACTTAACTTAAGCCAACCTGTTATATTAAAAGTCGGGCAAGCGATTAGTCAACACTTAACTCACCGTAAGAAACTTAAGAATCTTTTGATTTTAGATTCTTAAGTTTCGGCCGTACGTAAATTGAGAGCGGTGAGAGAATCAGGCTTACCAGATCTTGACATTTACAATTTTTTAAAATAAATGTATTTAAAAATTAAATTTAAAACAAATTTATTTGATGTGCTAACATAGGCGGCGAACCGTCAAATAGCTGAAAATAAAATTAGGGACAAAAAGAAAATTTAAACCTAAAAATGAATGACGAAAAGTTAATCGTATCCTCCAATAAAGAACTGTACGATACATTCTGCCCTGGATGTAAATTGGCAAAACAAAAAGTCTCTATTTATCGGGTGGATTTGACACCATCTTTTCCTTTGACTAAGTGACTGCTTCTTGCACATTTTGTACATTTGTGCTAAACTTACAAATATTCGACACAATTTATTTTTCCTTGACATTTTTAAAACAATATGTGATTCAAAAATAATCACACAAGTGCTTTTATTTACTACTTTAAGAACCATATGGAACGAAAGTTAATCTTCAAAAATTAAGTTGACATGTTGAGTAATCGTCTCCAATTCTTAAGTTAAGTTAAGTTAAGTTAAGTCTTAACTAACTGACGCTTGATGACCCTTTACCCTTGAGGCATCTTTACACGATAGCCAATTCATATTACGAGCGATGCAACCCTGCCGAAATTTTCGTTGAATATTGAATTTTTTGGCGAACAGAACTTTGTAGCGTACCGAATGAGCGACATAATAAGCAAATGAAACTTCGTTCGATTAATCCATAGTCGATTAGACCCACGATGCAGCAAACTAAAGATGACGCATTCCGGGGTACCGTTACTTTGATTTTGCCGAAATTGACAGATGTGACGTCAGTAGCCTTTTGTAAACAAGACATTTCCTTGCACGTGTTTCACATGGTTCAAGTACTTGAAATTGTATATGATAATATTTGCTAATTTATTTTTGTGTTTTTTGTTTACATATGCATGCTTGCACTTTAATTTAGTTCCAGGCTAAGTTTTTGCTTTTTTATGTTCATAAATATTAGGAAAATATAGAGAAATATCGGAATGAAACAATGAAACTTTAAATGGCCCGCTCTATGTAAAAGTGGCTTAGCTCTCTGTTCTCTCATTCTATACTTCTTCGCTCTGCTATCTTCTCTGTTTGGTGCTGCACTGACGTTGGTATTTTTGGGACTGTGTAATCTTGTTATCTATCATTCTTGGATTAGACCACAGTCGAAGATCAAATGCGACCGATGGTAAGCGCCTAAGGCTCAGGTCAACAAAAATTCCGTTCTACACTGGCATTCGTTTTCTAGTTAAAGAAAATTATTATAAGAAAATATTTTTTATTATATAGGACTTAAGTTATAACAAAAACCTGGACCTGGAGGATGGTGAGTTTTGTGATTTTTGTATTTAATGTGGCATAACTTCGTGAAACACTATTTAACTATTCATTTGCGGGATATTTTGGATTAATTTTTTTTTTTACTGACACCAGTATTTCTTTCGAATCAGTATAAATGCTGTTAATTATATGAAAATTAGCATAGCAATGCATATATAGACACTGTACTGATTCTCATACTAGAAACACAAAACTATTAAAAAAAAAAAATTGCACTAAAAAAAAAGTAAAAAAGTAAAAAACTCAAAAACATAAATACATATTTATTTGTTTTAACTTAATTATTATGCTCACTCCACCAGTTTGGCAGATAGGTATTCCCCAAATCCAAGCCATTTCGCACATTCCTCCATTTCTCTCTACCTACTCGATGCATAGCTAATTTGTTTACTAAGCGATTTTAGCATACAATTAGTACTCGCATGTGACATTTCGCACTGTTTGATTGATAGTGAAGGCAAGACTAGGGCGCCAGCCCCCTTTCGCTACACACTAACGAAATATGTACATATGTATGTGTGCTACGGTTTAGCGATTGCGCGACCGTAATTTAATTTCTTTTGTATTTTTTTTTGGTGTTTTTTTTTTGTTTTTTTTGAAAGCTGCGTTTTTGTTTAAAGCAATTTTAAAGCAAACAAGTGGAAAGAGAGTCATCAAAGCATCAAACAAGCTATGCAAATTTGTCAAAAATACCAGTTTTAATTAAATTTTTGATACTTTGATTTATATGTTGAAATAAAAAAGTCGCAAAGTGTTGAAAAAACCTTAAAAGGTATTAATTTCATTTTGTATTTGGGATAATTCCCAAACGCACGAATTTTTTGCTCTGCAAAAGAAGCAGACGAGTTGGCAGAGTGGCGGCGCAGCGCATGAAGGGAACGGAGAGTTGATGAATTAGCAATATTAAAGTTACAGCTATGTTATATTAATTCTACTGATTGCTAAATGCTTGCTTTTAAAGCAAAATATTTGGGTTGATATTTTTTTTTTTTTTTTTTGTTAAAAGGAGCTCGTATTTCCGTTGTTCGAAATGCGTGAAGTCGCACTAAAGAACGTAACATAAATCCATTTTATTTACGTTCTTTGACTTTGAATAGCATAAAGGACCGTTTTAACAACAACAGCAGTCTTACATTTCAATTTAGATGTTTTAAGTAGGTAGTTAAATGCAATTTTTTGCTTATTCCCTTTTATGTTTTTTTCACACGGCACTCTCTAAGCAAAATGTTTTCGAAATAAATTTAAAAGTTTTTATATTCAACCACACTTTAACCCTTAAATGCGCAAGTTCTTCGATTACACTGAAAAAATTATATCACACGTAAAACGGCATTTAAAAAAGTTGAAGTTAAGTTATGTGTTTTCAAATATCAAATTTTATTCGAACCAACTGAAGGAAAAGTGGTTGTAATGTATTTATTTGACATAAATTACACGAATATAACGTTACACTAATCATTATTTTATACTTAAGTTTACTCGTGCAAACATTAAATAAATTTTTATAATAAAAGTGAAAGTAGTTTTATACAGAATTATGATACTTACATATAAAAACAATTTTTTTCAGCTGTTAAACAAAAATTTATTTTACACTTACTACAATACATCTGTGTCTGTACTGCACAATTTGGCATCTTGCAAAGTCCTTTTTTGTCCACAGTTGTCCAATGATCGGTTTTATCTAATCTGACATCCTTTGGAGGTGCCGTATGAGAATTCTGCTTTAATCGTTTCTCCTTAATGATAGATTCCAAAGCGTCCACGAGATGATCCTTTCTGGTTTTTGCATAAAAATAATGAATCCGCGAGTTTAAAATCTATAAGCCTTACATATATTCTTCACATCAGGGCGGTCTTTATTTATTCTTTTGTATAATAATCACGCAATAATGCAAGTCATATCCAAAAGATGTGATAAAAGTCTCGATTCGTCCACTTTCTACTATTTAAAGTAATTTTATGACGACTCATAAAACTATCCAGGAGGTCTACTCCACCCATATGCTCATTGTAATCCTTAACAATTTGCGGACAGGGAATATATTTAGTTACCTTTTCCTTTTTGTCATATCTTTTAACAGTACAAGGGTCGAATGTGCTACGAAGTGAGTTAAGCAGTGGCTGTATTTCAATGTATGTATGTAGACACCATATTGACCACACGGTTATCTTTGCAAGATATCGATGGCAACAAATTCCTTACTAGTGCCTCGCTCAAACTTTAGCATAACCTTTTCCTCAGGAAGCTTACAGTTTTTGATTCGGTTACGCCGAATAGTTCCAACGGAGAGGATACCTTGCGTTCTCAAGTATACTAAGAGGGGTAGAGTAGTATAATAGTTATCAAAATACACAATGTGATTTTGAAAACGCTGCACTTCGCGCATTAGTCTAATCACTATGTTCGCAAAAGATTGAAGATCCTGTTCCCCTTCGTGAGGATTTTCTGATAATCCCGTACATAGTTCAAACTTGTGTGAGAAACAAAAAATTTAAATCCCCATTTTTTGGGTTTGTTAGGTAAATATTGTTTCATAAAGCTACAAATTTAAGTATAACACATTTGTTCATTTACGCACAATCGCTGTTCTTTTGTTATACTTCCGAAAGTTTTGTTAAGTGCATCAATAACGGGTCGAATTACATAGATATAATTTATCATGAAGCGGATCGTTACGCGCGAGATGCTTACTTTTATCATTGAAATGGGCATCTGCCTTTTAATGACAGAAGCAGGACCAGTAATCTCGAGAATTTGTAAGATGGTAGTATGACATGTAAAAAAGAACTCCAATAAATTTTCGCAAGTCAAATATGTACGTCAAATGAGAAGTTTTCATCCAACCCAGCATATCTTAGCGTTACTTGAACTATGTGCTCCTCTAAAGATTCCGCAAATATATAACACCATACTTTATATGGTGTCTCTAAAGCTAACATCGGGAAGGCTGCTGTCTCATCTAAATTTAACTTGTTGTTCATTAATCTGTAAATTGTGGTTTTTCCACAAAACTCTTTCAAATTGACTGGGCTTAGGATTTACAGAAACGCCTTTGAACTGTGAAGAGAATGCTTTCCAAACCTAGTCATCGCCTTCATTTACTTCATTCAAATTGTTTTAATTACACTGTCCAACAAATGAAGACTTTTTGAATGGAACAGAATAGCGACCCCATAATTCTGAAAGCGTATGTTGAGTAGATCATTTTTGTAGAACAAACTTATGGTCCAGCACGTCTGAGTTTTTTTTTTACAGTGGGTCAAAGTTTTAATTTTTTGGTCAAAGGGAGCATTATACTACATATGTATATGAAAAAAATGTTGTAAGTTAATGTCTGAGAGAATTCTTATGGTCAGAGTTGTATTGTGGAATTGTATGAGGATTATTTGTGTGGAAGATCTTTACCCTCTAACTGGTCTCTTTATGGGTCAATTTGACCCTTTTTTCGGGAAAATCAAAAAAATATCCTTTAAAAAAGGACATTTAAGGATTAAAATATTCTACGAAAATGTTTGGCGGAAAATTTCAGTGGGGGTCATTTGATTACACGAACAGACTTATTGCTGGCAATCAACTGTCAAAGTTAAATTTTCATAATAATATGAAAGCAAATATTGAGTTGTTTCCTATTAGATTATCTATTAGTATGTATGTACTTAGAAGGGAAATAACACATTTCTGTGATACTCAAAGGATATTTTAGCTTTAATGCATCGAACGTACTTGTCTGACGCCATCTTACAAATGTTTATGTTATGATATCAAATTGTCCACACACAAAACCTTGCAATCAAATTGCCGTTATTATCTGTCAAAATGTTTGTCTGGCGTTTGCTTGTGGAGACGTGGGGTCAAAAACTTTGAAATCATACTATTTTGATTTTAACATCTGACTTTTTCAATAATAAAATATTCAAAATTAAAAAAGTTACAACAAATAAGATAATTTTTCTATTATAAGTCATTTTTCACTAAGTGCTTTTCATACCTATAAGCACAACGAGAAGAGTTTTATTGGTGGCATCTTTAAGTATACAGTACGCATTTAAGGGTTAAATAATTCGAATAGTACAGGCTTTTCGTAAAGACTTCAATTTATTTAGCAAAATCACAATAGTGAAATCAAATAACAACATTGTTTGGCGCTTAGAAAATAAATATTAAATTAAAGTCTAGTTTTAAACAGTTTCAACCAAAGCATGTGTTTATACAGAATAACACTTTTTTTTTTTAGAAAAAACTCACAATCATTCTTTAACATTTAGTTAATAAAGCAACTAAAAAAAATGTAAATTTTTCACAAACACACAGCTTGGAAATGTGTTGTGTACTCAAATCTTTAAATGCGTAAAATGCATAATAGAAGATAAAATAAAAAAAAAAATTGTTCTTTCACAATTCAAGTTTAATTTTGTTATAGAAAAGCTGAATATAATTCGAAAATGCAAGGAAAGAAATAATACCTTTCATGTAGTATAATTGGAAAAATGCAGTACAACCCAAAAGTTTAGTCAACTTATTTGTTAAAATTTAAAGCATTAATCGAGTACATACATATGTATAGGCAAGTGTATGCCAATTATAATAAATTTGTCATACTTAACATTAGCAGTAAATTGAAAGTAGTTAACTTATTACTAGTTTAACAAATAGTTAACAATTTTTTGGGTGCCAAATTCCAATATTTGTGCACAGCATAAACGCTACACGCTACAATTATTAATTAGAACCAATTCTTTGCTACGTATTAAAGTAGAAATTACGTTTTTTTTTTTGTCAAACTAACCTACTTTGTGTTTTTTTTTTAGGTTGTCTTATTTGCCTACACAGCAGATTTACATACACACACTAAAGTTCAGTATTTCAATTTTCCTAGTTTTTCTTGTCGATTTTACGTTACTAAACTGTTTGTGGTATGTTAGCTTTCCTATTTACAAGCTTATAAGCTAAAAACTACTTTTTGGCTTCATATATTTAACATTAATAATGCAGATGATTTCGTTTCGTTTCGTTTCTTTTTTTTTGTTTTGTTTTAATAAGTCCTTTTTTTTTAAAGCGTTGCCACAGTACAGCAATGGTAATGAATAAGCGATTCAGAGCTTTTTGAGTTGCTCGTAGGTAATGAAAAATATAATATTCCATGGTCCCATGCGTACCCAGGTGGGTATGAAACCTTTGTAGAGCGCTAGTAAGCCTTCGTTGCGGACAGTCTGCAAGTGTAGAGATGGCATAAATTATATTGTGCATTAATATTTTCGACTTCTTGTTTGAAGGCGGTCACATAGTCAAACTAACAAAATGTATTGCATACGCTAGAGTAGCGCAAAGTTGATTTTAAATACATACAGTATTTCAAAATTGCTAAACTAACAAGTTATGTGAAGTTTTTTGTTCATGAAAAAATTTAATATCAAGTACGAGCAGTGAAAGATGCCTCAGAGTGTTCGGTCGAATGTCAATTTCATTGAAACTTAAGCTAATCACAAAAGTGCAGAAGTTTGCGAGGTTAAATTTCATGATTTTAGTAAAACATTGTACATTAAAAAAATACTAGCATGACCAGCAGTTGCATTACTCACTTGCACCGCACAATCCAAACTGCCTTTGTACAACTTTTGCGTGCTCCCCACTGCCACACCATCTACGATCGTTAAGTGTTTTTGATTCATAAGCCTCGTCTGCAAAAAAAATAATAATAATCAGGCATGCGGATTTCTGAGCTCTCAGTTTACAGTATGAAAAAAAAAATGTTTACCCGGATCACATCAATGGGTGTAGAGGCAATTGCGCTGCCCAAACTGGCAATAAAGCTGGAGCTGAAATTTAGACAAACAAATAATAAAAAAAATGTAATGTCAATGTAAACACAGTTGGTTTTCATACATATTTTATTTACTCACATGAAATGATTTGCCACATGATCGCCAAAAGCATTCATCAGCTGCATTTTACAGAAATCATAAACAGGCAATTCGACTGAGGCAATAACAACGGCGCGCTGAGCTGTTGGCCCCACGCCGCACCACAGACCACGCACACCCTCATACCGATAGATTTCTAGGAAGGAACGAAGCAAACCATGCTTATGCGCAGCCTTTCCGTGTACTTGCATGCGCACCTTCAGCACGTCGGTTGGATTGGCGATGGCTGAGGAGACTGCGCCCGCTGTTGCCGCACACAGAATGTTCGCCCAAACGCGTTCAGCGCCAGTTTTACGATCGATCAGCAAACCATAATCATTAGCATATTTCTTGAGTGTATAGTATGTACCGAATTTGATGGTGCCATAGGTTGCCTGACGTAGCACAGCTGGCCAAATGCTGTAAATGGGAAGGTAATTTGTTGAAATTTTATTTTAAGCGCTTGAAATATGCAAAATATATTTTAAAATAATCATGCTTATATCTAATAGAAGTTTATAGTTAATGTAATATTTTAATTAAAAATTTGTTGATTGAATAAATTTGGGCATTAAATTTTTTTTTTTTTTAATATATACATACATACATACATACATACATACATACATACATATATATACATATTTGATTTCAAAGGTTGTCTTTTTAAAAAATTTTAGAATTAAGCCAGTTTTTAATTTTCCAATTAAACATTATGAACGTCAAATAAAATTATTTATTTTTAATTTTTTTTTTATGGTTTTCCTATTTAATATTCAATTCACGTGCCATAATTCACAAAAGTCGCCAATAATAATATAATGTAAATAATTTATTATTTGTTATAAATTTAATTAATTAATATACATGCAATGTATAATAAATTTCGTTTATTACGATTGGGGGATGTCAACAGCCTTCCGATGCCATAGTTGCGCTAATTTATAGCGCAGATAAGAGCGTTTGGCACACACAATAATGGCGATAAAAGATAATGCAATATTACAAACATTGGCTGAAATGAATTGTATTACTTAGCGATTTGTTTATCTTCCTAATCGAAAGTTAATAATGTAATTATATGCTAATGAGTAAAATTATATGTTAATAAACAACAAAAATAGAAAGGCAAAAGATAAGAACCTATTGTGTTAGTTTCTAATTTCATAAAACTAACTAGAACGTAAATCAAAATAACTGTTATCTTGTTTGCTTAAAAATTATCTACATTTATTTATTTACATTGAAAATATTATTATCAAATAAATTTTTTAATTACATACATAAGTATGTACATACGTACATGCATATGTACATTGTGGCAAATATGAAAAGCGTGATGTTGAAGCTGTCTGACAAGCTTCTAATAAATGCCTTATGAATGATATAACATGTGACACGTGAATTGAAGTCCTCATCACAAAAACTGTGCGCCTCTTAAATGCCTTATACTCTACAGTCTGCTTATACTTATGTGCATATGTATGTATGTTCTTCAACAATTTAAAGTCACGTTATTTATAAAATTGCAGTTCAAATCAGAGTTTAAAGCACTGAATCGGTTTCATTATTAGCTGATTGTCGCAGCTGCATTATAAAAGGCATCGGCGATGGGTAAACAGAAAAGTAGCTATGCACACAGGCATACTTACATACATGTATGTAATGTAGTGTTTATATTTGATAAAGCAAGAAAATAGCAAAACTAATAAATAGCTTCATAACCCGCTCAATTATTAAAGGAAATACGATTTATTCTTAATTATCAGAAGTGCAAAGGCAGATATTAAAGTTCATTTGTACATATGTATGTATGTATGTATGTACATACAAGTTGTGATTTTACACGCTAAAAACGACATGCACACTTGCATACCAACCTATGTACATACATATATACAGAATTATTATTTAATTTAAAACTCGATTTTAAGCAATTCATTTCATTGTGCAAAAACGTATGTACGCAAAGTGTACACACCTACTTGATTGTACGAGTATGTATGTACGTACCTAAGTACTTACGTATGTACAAATGTACAAAACTTTGTAAAAAAATGCTTACATACATACTTCCTTTTTGAATGCACTTACCCCGAATATAGCGCACGTAATCCCTCCTCTTGTGAGATTTTTATGAAGGCATCGGTCATTCCCCGATACCGCAACTGCGAAAATGTTTGATCAATTTTCTGACCTTGAATTTGGAGGCGCGTTTTTGTGGTGTCAATTGGAAAAGTACCTGTAGGGTGGGTAGAAAAAAATTATATTATTAAGAATTCAACATTACCAAGTAAACAGCAGAGGCAAATAAGCACGAGATAAGTGGACGGTTGCACCGTACTACCGTCAAATCAATTATCACAGCGTAAAATCGCAAAATAAACCGTATATACAGTTGTTATGGATGTAATGTAGCACTTGTTTACATGTTTACAACAAAATTTGTAAATAAATTTAACACTTGCGTCATGCTGGGCAGCTAAACCTTGCAATTTAAACAGGGACGACGTTAAACATGTAGAAAGCCATAATCCTTTAATAAATTTGTATTTACACATCTACGTTTTAACTCTTTTACACTCACCAAATTCAGCTGTAATTGACGCTAGTCCACCGTAAACAAATGGCCTCCAATCCTTTACCTCTTTCATGGGCACTTGCTGCTTCCGCAGTGATGTTGTTTGTTGCTGTTGCTGCTGCAGATGATTTCGTTGCGTCTGTTGAAATTCTGTCGTTGTCGCAGTTCCTACACCTTGCATTACAAGTGTTGTGGTGTATTAATTTCTATAATTACTAATACTTTGTATGAATATTATATATATCACCGATTTGCACCCATTTATAAATAACCACTGAGCGTCTTTGCAATTAATCGGTCCGATTAGGTTAGAAAATTTTCGCAAATATTCCGTGGGGTTTGTTCAAATACGTCAATCGCAAGCAGCTGATCGTTTGCATGGTATGTTCAATTGTTGCTGACACGCAGAGTTGCATTCTATTTATTTATGCGTGATATATTAATTTTTGATGTACATACAAAAGTAAAGTTTGAGAAATTCAATAAACAATAATCTATTATTTTAACAAAAAAAATAAAATTTCGGTATTGCTTCAGCTAAAAACTTAGCTAACACATTTTAAAGGCATTGAGTTGAATACTGAAAAATTATCGATAACGAAAAGCCGATAACTCTGCAATATAATTTCCTCTTATCTCCAACGTTGCGCGCGGGACTGTTTCCTGTATAACAGTTTTTATTTCTGTTTCCCTTTTTGCATTCCGCGTAATTCAATTGAAAATTGTGAAGATTTTAGAAAATATTCAATAGAGAGCTTATTAGCAAAAAAAATGTTAGTGTGGATCAGTAAATTGTTAATTAAATTACGCGTGTGTGTAAAGTGCGGCAAGGTTTCTTCAAAGTTCTATTTTGCGGCGGCAGTGAGTTAAAAGTTAACATCCGAAAAATAGGGTTGTAAAGCCAACACGTTTCTTTACAGTATTAAATATGATATGGAATTAAAATCTTAAGCTTACAACTTAAGATAAGAGCGTTGAAAACCTTTACATATAGTAACAGTGGAAGTATGTAGAATTAACTTTTTCATTATCATCCACTTGATTCTCATTGTGAAATTGTCTAAATGTTGGGCTTTCAGGTGTGTGAAAAAAGTTTTTTTTCATGCTACAGTCGCCTGCACCGGCTTGTTGCTGTAGCCGTAGCCACTTCTCTAAACTCTATAGTAATAATAATTTTTTGGCGCTTACACTATACTCTATAGCTCAGTGTTTGGCCGAGCTGCTCCTGTAATTTATGGTGTGCGTATTTATATTCTACCACAAATGGAGGGATCTACGGTTTTGTGCCGACTCCGAACGGTAGAGATATTTTATGATAAGCTTTTCCATAGCAGAAATACTCTCGAAGGTTTGCCATTGCTTGCCGAGGGGTGACCGATATTAGAAAAAACTTTTTCTATGATTGTGATTTTGTTTGCCCTGGCTGAGATTCGAACTTCGAACTCACCAACATATCGAGAAATAAATAGCACGCACCGCTACTCACTCGACCACATTTAGCCACAATATTGAATATAAAAGTATTTATTTACATTCTTTCGAAGTATTAACCGAGATTGACTCGAATGACTTTATTGTAACTACGAATTGTCATCCGCGATCAAAAAAGAAAAATATATACATCTATAATAATCTAACATAAAATAAATAATAAACATTTTTCTTTTTAAAATTTTTTTTATTTTTTTGGTATATTCTTCACAATTCTTTATTGTTCTTTATTTATGTCTGTGTGTTTTTGCGTTTAATTTCGATTTAATAGTATTCAGTTTATATTGTTTTTAATATTCATTATTACTTGAATTGGTTCTTATACATTTAACAGCAATTTAACACAAAGCTAAGCAATTCATTTCCATAGGTTTTTCACATCTGATATTTTTTTGTCGGTGTTTGCTTTTTCACTTAAACCACTCATTCAAATGCTTTATCTCAATTACATATCAATGCTTTACAACTGCTCTTCAAATACAATTCAATTAAATTTAATTTGTTTTCTTTATTTTATATTAATTAATATATACTATATATTTATTTTTAATTTATCATATTCAACTAAATGCTTACGAATCTTTTTTTTTTTTATTTATCGCGCATACAATAAAAACTCCTTAAATCTTCGTTACCTTTAAATGCACGCACATATGTTAAAATCTAAATGTTAATATATTAACTTTTTTTTTTTTTTTTATAATGCTGCGGTTTCCTATATAACTTCTTAATATCAGTGCTTGTCCTTTGCCAACTGTCAACTGTCAACTGTCAACTGCAAACAGTTTTATCGACTTTCGCGTGTATATTTTTGTTTTGCTACTATTATTCAACTACACTGGCGCGTGCAAGTCGTGCATCCAACTAATTTACCACACTTTGCTGCTTGCATAAAACCCATCAAATATGTATGTATGCATGTATGTATGTACATATGTATGTACGAGTACTTGCTAATACTACAAACTTACACATTGTTCATGTTGCGCTAATTGCTGTGTAACTATGTGGTTATTATTATTTGATTTTTATCATACATGACTCTCATACAACATCCTTTTGCTAACAAATAGATCACCTAATATTATTTCGCAGTTTTTTTTTTTTTTTTTATTATGTTTTGGATTTAGTTTAAATTATAACTCCCTCTTCACCTTCTTATCTTCAAATAAGTTTGCTAAAAGTATTACTTTTTATTATGCCTTTTAGTTAGTTGTACAAACTCTTATATTATTTTTGCTATCGTACACTGTTCAACTTAATTTGGATTTTTTTTTTCTAAGAAAAAATTTACTAATTAAATTGATAATAACAAATTTGAATTGAAAAATTAAATGCAGTTACTCATTTATTTTTAGCAAAAACTACAACATGCACAGTTACATATATGTATACTAGTGTGACACTGTGCTGCTTACATAGTTTAATCTGTCACTTTGATTCCTTTTGACTGATATTATGCTGTAATGATCATTTAATTTTTATTTTTTTATTTAATCATGCATAGTGTTATGCATTCTGTGTGCATAAAAATTACTTTCGACTTTTTCCACAATTCCACTGCTTTTGACAGCTGCCTGTGGTTTGCTAGCATTTTTGTTTCATTTGTTCAATTGCCCACCATATTTTTTATAATCGTTAAAATTATGTTTTAATTTTGTCTTTGTCTAATAATTTGTCTATGAGAGTGACGAGTACAACAAGCACACAAAATGCAATTTTTTCGGTAGTATAATATTTAGTTTTTTAATATACATGTTTCATTCAACATTTTGCGTTAGTACATTGATTATTAACGGTAGCCATTTTAGGCATTCAAAAACCGTTTTTACTAACATTTTTATGTGTACATATTTGTCTTACAAATTTGAAACGAATGCTTGCACCAAAAATTGCGAAAAAAAATATTCCATTCATACCAGTTTACTCAATCTTACATGGTATTAACGACGCGTGAAAAAAGTGAGAAAACTATTTTTACACCTGAAGAGAAATAACAATTTTTTACGCTAGATTTTTTGCTGCGTATAGCCAAAGAAAGGCTCACTAAATAGTTCATTGTAAACAAAACTTAGCATAATCGCTATTAAAATTTTATTTCCATAAAATATAATTTTTTTTTTTTCAAAAATAAAAATGTTGCAGAAAAATTAAATTTGATTTTAACAAAACCGCAAACACATCACTTCAAATAAATTTGAGAGCCCGTTCAAATAGCGTTTAATTGAGTAAATTAGTAAATTTTTCTAATTGCCTCGATCAAAGCACTTTCTGAATCCGCGCAAAACTAGTACTCGCTATTTAAAAATTGCATCGGTTTGAAAATTTTGTTTTCTGGAATTCACAAGTATATATGTATGTATATATTTATTTATAAATATATATGTAAGTGTGTATGTTTTTACAATTAACTATCGAATAATTTAGCAAATTTAACTACTTTTTTTTAATTGTTTAGTCTTCTATGTTTAGTTAGATGTCAGTTACTTTCAAAATTTTCCTACACTTACATGGTGTTGCCACATTTTTTAAATATTGAATTTTAATTGTAATATTTCTGTAGATATTTTTAATATACATATTATTTTATGTCATTCGTTAATATGTTTTAATTTTAATTTTCATCATATCTGTCTATTTTCAATTGGCTAACAATTGGTACAATAAGTATTCAATTATTTTTTTGCTATTGTACCAATATGATTTCTTTTCGAAAATTGATTCCAAAGTATTAATTAGTTTCGGAAACTCGATCAAAAAGCTGTTTAAACATTTTCGTTCTTCTTTTCCTTTTGCTCTCAAGTTTTGCAATAAATTAAACTATGTTGAAGTAAAATGTTACGAGTTTTAGAGCGAATAAAAAATTAGTGTTGAATACATACAGATGACGTAAGAAATGTTAGAAAAAGTTTACTTTGATTCGAGAATATTTTAAAAATTCACATTAAAACAAAAACGATTCAGAAAGGGAATTTGAAAAAGTTCAACAATACATAATTTCTTAACACCCATTGAATATTGGATTATCATATTCACTATACCCTTAGTTTAGACATAGTTTAGCTTAAATCCTTCTTAATTAGTTTACATTTTTTTTTTACATTTATATCTTTTGTTTACACTTAAAATTGACATCTAACTGATATTAGGCTTCATTTTTCAAGCTCACTCTTAAATGCTTAACTTTCGAAAGAAATTGACATGTAATAAACAGATAGTTAATACAATTTACAATTGTCAATATCTACATATGTACGAAAATTGACAATAGTTTGACAGCTGTCAAAGCATTGACAGCAAGCTGATCAAAACGAAAATCAAATTTATTTCTCATTATACTTTTTATATGTGGTTTTTGGTTAGTAAACATTTTGAATTCAAATAAATTTGCCTAAACAAATTTAAAATTACAAAAAAAATTTACTTTCAAAAATTTTGATGAAAAAGTTTAGAATTTTCTTTTTAACTTCAATTTTTAAAAATTTGTATTTACTAAAAAAAATTGTGTTAAATTAAAAAAAAATTTTGTTAAATTTTTATTTATATTTTGAATTAATTATTTTTCGAATTACACAAATTTTAAATCAAGCAGTTCTTTTGTTGAAACTTTAAAAAAGTTTTGTATTAAATAAAATACTTGTATTTTTTTTTTAGTATTGAAAAAATCTGGCACTGTTTTCGCTTGTCACATCACACAACATTCTTACACCATTCAAATTCAATGCTAGCCATTATTTTTTTCGTCACTTCTCATAGTTCATCTAAATTACCGAATAAGTCCCAATAGTTTCAGACCTTAAATTTGCCTCAAACTGTTTCCACTGTATTTAAGTGTAATGTGTAACATTAGATTAGAAG
The DNA here is from genome assembly GCA_963971545.1 of Philophylla caesio. Taxonomy (NCBI): domain Eukaryota; kingdom Metazoa; phylum Arthropoda; class Insecta; order Diptera; family Tephritidae; genus Philophylla; species Philophylla caesio. Next base: position 7,122,646 of record OZ020608.1, read on the forward strand.
GTTTTTGTTTATCAAATTTATTAGAAATGTAAACTTTTATAATTTTTTTATTTAATAATTTTATCAATGTTTTTACAAAAGTTTTCTAACGGCGGGAAGTACTAACGTTTAAGCATTATACGCAAAAAATTTGAGTTGATCCAGTTTGTATGTATGTTTTAGATATTTTTGCGCTTAAGTTGCAATGGTATTGTTTAAGTAGTTTTATTTTTTATTCTCGATTTTATCTTGAGGCAAAAATGTTTTTTGTTTTGTCTAATTTTGTTTTCCCATAATTTGAAGCTTAGCCAATTTTTATTATTTTTTAAAATGATTTCAGTTAGTTTTGCTACTATTTTTATTTTTTACTTTAAATTTTCATTTAATACTTGTATGCATATTTTTTTAAGAATAAGTATGTCACTTCAGTAGAAAATAGTTTTTAGTGAAAATATTGTTTTGTGTAACGTATTTTTTGGAGCGCACCGTTTTTAATTTTTATTTTTATTTTTGTTAGTTTTTAATTTTATTTTGCATTATGTGCCGTTGTATTTGGCTACTCTTCGTTTGCTTCTGATGCTTAAAAATGGTTTTTTCGTTTGCTTTGTTTTTCTCGTAAAAAATAAAAAAAAAAATTGATTTTGTATTGTCATTTGTGTCTCATATTTCCCTTTTCTTATTTTAGTTGTTTTAGTGTGACTGATTGGCTTATAGACAAGCATTATTGATTTCTATCATAAGTACATACATACGAGTATGTACATATATATTTATTATGATAATGTGATGGTGTTATGACTTGTCATAGGTATCAAAAATATTGTACATATCTACGACAAATGTAACTTGGGACTTTCTTACGATCTTATTGAGCATGCTTTGATTTGATGCATTTGTGTAATGGGGAAAACGACGAGAGTATGACTATGTGATGTGACGACGATTCGAAATGTAATAAAATTTATTTGTTATCATATGTTTGTTAATGTGATGAGTCGATGTGATGCGCAAAGAAATGAAGTGATGTGCCAAATTAACATTTTTAATGACTATAAAACAATAATAATGACCATCCATTGATATACTACATCACATGTCATCACATGTTCATGATCACATGATTTATCATATGACTTTTTCATGAGATATTCGATGTTAGATACACGTACATATACAAATGAAGGGCTAATGTCACATAAAGCTTTCGTAATACAATACTCGTATGTGACAGAACTTATCAGAACATGATGGTATAGCATGTTATAGTTTTAATGCTTTAAAATGTTATGAAGTGCTAAGAAAGGGAATTTGAAATGAGTGATGTGATGTGTTGTCAATTTTGGGCACGTTTCATGCGATGCGGGATTTTGAATGATAATTTAATATGCAATGCGAATTTCGAGTTGTCATATTTGATGAGGTGATAGTATGAACTTCTGTTTGTTAAAATTATGAATAAAATGATTTTTTATGTTCATTAATTCTTAAGATGAAGTCATGAGAATATTGTGTCAGGCGGCTATGTTGATCTGTAATGTTTTGTATGTATCGGTTTATGCAGCTTTTGAGAGGAACAAAAATTATCGACAAAAAAAAAATTATTTCAAAATATTAAAATTTTCATTTTTGCATCTATACTCTCGCATACTTACATATGTAGCCAGCAATTTTTTCGCGAACTTATGTTTTATGTTAAATTGATGTAAAACCTTTGAAATAAGAAAGAAATGAATGCAGTAGAACTTTTTTTTAGTGAATTTTTTTACGTTTTCGATGAAAAATTGATATTTAGTTTTTTACTGCCGTTCGCTCTTTTACATTGCGAATTTGATTTAAATTACCTTTGTATCATTACGTTTCTCTGTTCTATAGTTTAAATGATTTTTACATGTTGTATTGTCAACTATTTACATCCCTTGTTTGTTGTTTTTATAATAATATTAAATTGAGTTTCTGTTTCACACTGTTCAAAATTACTTAGCTTCCTTGTTTTTAGCTACATACGGTTTGGGTATTTTTATTTGTTTAAGTTTCGCTAATTTTTTATGATATCCCATAGCTGCTTATGTAAATATGCAATGTAAATTGTTTTGTTTCTCGTAGTTCTTAGCATTCAACTGTGCTGAAAATTTCAGTATTGCACTTCCCTGCCTCATATGTTTGAAGTGAGTTTTTTACAATAATGTTTTGTTTTTTCATTGTAGTTTTTTGTTTTATATAGGTTTTATATTTAAAAACTTGTTTATTCCCTTTATGGAAGTGTGGCATTATGTATCAACGTCATGATAATACTATTGGATTCGGTTTGTTTGAAATTTCGCCCGCTATAAGGCGACGTACGTAGCTTAGTATTTTTCGCTTCACAGTTTTTCTTTATTCAAGCAGTTTTTGTGTTTTAATTATTTTTTGCAAAATGAAAGCTTTAGAGTTATCTTTCTTTTTTTTTATTTACTTAGCAAAGTGAAAACAATTAACCAAATACCGAATTTCGGGTGCGTTCAAAAATATTTACGCAGTCAGCCATGCTCTAAACAAAAATTCTAACAAAAGTTTAGAGATAGGCGCTGTAGAAACTGAAGAGATCCTTCTTACAATTACTATGTATACAATTAAAAGCTTTTACAAAAGCGTTTATAAAAGTGGTTTTCGTTTCGTTGAAAGCACAAAATCTAAGTAAATGAAAGCTTTTGCCGCGCGTTAAACGCTTTGCTTTAAAAAAAGAAAAAAAAGTTGCAAATTTTTTAAAACTCCGTGGTAAAAACTGAAGATTTACATTTGATATAATAATAATAAAAAATTGTTTTCGGAATGCATTTAATATTTTTTTTCGTTAATTGAAGATTATTTTCTTGATTTTAATTAAATTACTTATATTGTTTATTGTAAAAAAGGAGCATACCTTAAATTAAAACTAATTGCTTAAATTTAAGTTTAAGGTTTTATTTCTTTAGTCGTTCAAGTAATTTTATAAGCTTAAAATTAGGATAATTTTTTTACTACATATACTTTCAGTAAATTTTTATTACACATTTTTCCTAATATATTTACTGTTACACATTTTTTAATAACAGTAGTTTATTATTAAAAAAAATTTTTTAATTAATTACATTTAATTTTTTTTTGTTATAATTTTGAATTCATAATTTATGTACAAGTTGCGTTGATTATCCGACGAAAAAGTTCCCATTGCATTTACTTTTGCCAAGTATATGTATGTTGAAATTTTTTCTGCTCAACGCGAAGAGATTTGGGTACTATAAATCTCTTAACGATCACCCTGCGCGTAGATGTCCACTAAATCTGATGTTAATTATTTTAATACAGTCCTGTAATTAAGAAATGCGTTATTATTTATTTTTGAAACAAATAAACATATATTTACTAGCATACAATTTTATAAAAAAAATTTAATATCAGCAGAGCGCTAAAAAGCTATGAATTTATTTTAATTTTTATTCAAAAAGTTTTAAACAGACCGGTTAAACGATTTTTTTTAGTTTTAAAATAAACTATTATATTTTAAAAATAATTTTTTTTATAAAATCTCTTAATTAATTATTTTTAAGTAAACCAACGAATTACCAATGAACTTAGAAAAGTTGAGTACTTATAGGTAATTATAAAGCACAGCTAAACTAAATAATACTGAAACAAAGCTTTCCTTCTCGGTGTGCTTTCATATAGCAAAAAGCTTTACGCCCACCAGCCGCTGTTGTTATTTTCTATTAATTGCTAATTTTTGTGCTTTCACCTATAAAAGCTTGTACCCTACTGGCTTTCATATCTACATACATATGTTTTTACTGTATGTACGTATATGTAGATACTAATGCAAAATATTGAATTTCAGTTTTCTTGCATAAATGTCACAATTAATAAAAACTTCTTTTTTGATTCATACTCACTTCATTTAATGCCATGCAAAATCCTTGTTTTTATTTAAAAATTATTTTAAAAAAAGTTCTCCTGAAGTCTAATTGATCATTCACTGCTTTACGCTGATACTCTCCAGTTCCTCCTCCAACTTCTCTACCTAAACGAACCACTCATCCTTCTGTGCAGCACCGACAGCTGCTGCGGCTGCTGCTGCTGCCGCTGCATTTTGATTACTCACAGAAATGTTCGTTTGATTGAGGCCCGCTGTTGCAATAGCAGCGGCGGCGGCCGGATTTGTATGTGAAAGATCTTGACCTAATTGACGGAATTTGCTAAGCACCAAATGGGACGGACTTTGGTGGCCATCTTCGATAAGTTGCGTAGAATGCGGTGGTACCCGTATGGTCCCGCAGGGTGATGCCAGTTTCCCGACGACGGTGGCAGTTGTGTGTGTTCGCGCGACAATGTGCCGCCATGATGATAATGCAAATGCTTTGATGAACCATTTGTTTCGGCGTTATGATGCACTGCAAATATGTGTATAGAATTTAGTGAGTGAAAAGTGACATTTTACAATTTGTATGCAAACGCTTAGTATATTCGTATTGTGTTTGATGACTCACTTTGGATTGATGTGTTTTGGTTGATATTCACTTCATCCTGTCGGCGGCAAACACATATCGAAATGCCTACGATAATGGCACTCAAGACCAGTACTATACCAACAACGATCAGTACAAACCAAGTCATGTCGACGCCAAAAACTGTAGCGGCTGTTTCACCTCAAAGTAGATTTAAAAGATTAATTAAAGTAATCGATAAAAATCACAATAATTGAATTTAAAGTGTAGGTTATATCTTCGCTATTACGAAGTGCAATTTACTTTCGGAGATAGATCAAACAAATCTCCGACGATAGTACTTGAGATTAGTAACAAAAGCTCAAAGCTCTTTATGTTATACTAAGAATTTATATTTCTTGGTTAAAACCTATTTAAGCAATTGGGTATTTCAGAGTTCATTTCAAAAAGAGGCGATGCCGTTTTGGAATTAAATTTGAATGAATAAAAAATAAGTTTTTCAGATAATAAGCCTCCTCTAATGCCGCTTAGCAGAAAGCTCAGCCAACATCAATAAACTTTTGCAAAGATTGTACTATGACTGCTTACAGTTTAATGTTAAAACGTCTCAACTTGGATACAGTATTCAAGGAAATGTGAACTCACCAAATAGTAGAAATTATGTGTTAAACTTAATTAAAGTTGGTTTTAGAATTTATAAAAAAATTTGTGTAGAATATATTCTCTTAACCTTTTAACACTTTAAATCTTTTCAGCTTAGGTAAGGCGAAGCTTTTCATTGAGAAACTCTCACAAATTCAACTTGGGTGAGAGGTGCGTTGTTAAAAGCTTTCAACATAATATTTTTCATATAATTTCATTGAGTGCTTAAATAATTATTTAATGCATTTCATTTAATTATACTTTACGCTTAAAAAAAAATACCTTTTTATCTTACTCATTCAAAAAAAAAAAATAATAACTGCATAAGTACGCATAATGAAAGCAGCTTAGCAAATTACTAATTCAAGCACCGCAATAACTCTTATTCTCTTCGCACTCCAACACTAACACAAACTTACTACTTTCATACTTACTTTGGCATACCGACTCATCAGAATTGTCACCGCAATGATTAATGCCATCGCAGAGTAAATCCGGACTTATGCAAAATTCACGCGCTGCACAAGTGAAATCATTGCAGGTGTGCTCTGTGCATTTGCATATGGCAAAAAAGTAGAAAACCAAGCGTAAAAGAAATAAGAAACAGTTAATAAATTATTTAAAAAAAACTACATCAAGTTTAGTTTGAAAAAAAAAATTGAAATTTGTAATTAAAATAAAAAATTGTGTTTATATCTGCAACTTTCAATTCAATTAGCAAGTGTTACGAGTTTATATTGAAATTAAAAATTAAAATTGATTTAACTTTATAGTGATTGTGATAAGAGTGTTAAGTGAATGTACGCACTTGGATCCTTCACCGATGTAATGACCAGCTTGAAACCGTTCGCATCGGTACCCCAATTGTCGGTTACATATTTAAGTGTGACAAAGTTTGTGCGCGTCAATATGGAGCTGATCGTTTGTTTAGTATTGCGACAGGAGATATCAACCTGAAATTGGAAAAATCAAAGCGATAAAATTAGTTGAATTGCGTTTTTTATTGTAAGTGAGAGACAGATCCAGACAGTAGGAAACTACTTATAAATTCAGAAGTGGAATATTAAACCGTAGAAAAAAGTTATAATTGAAACCTATTTTTCATCTATGAAACCCTTTTTTAATAAAGCCTCAGTATTTACTATTTAATTTAGACAAGCGATAAAAATACAAAGCTGCCCATTAGACCAGTTGTCCCAAAATATTAAATATTAACTAGATGTACTTCTTATTCAAAATAAGTTATCTAAACTATATTCTTACTATTCTATGTAGCTCGAACCGATAGTAAATTTGTTTCAGTTTAAATTTTTGGTATTATAAAAAGTCTGCCGACTACAGTGAAGAGGCCCCGATTTTGTATGTTTATGGTGTTGGATTTAACAGCAGCGTACTAAGTTTGTAGACGACAATTTGTGTTTTGCATTTTTTTATTTAAAAAAAAAAACCCAAAGCAAAATTAATTTAATTCGATAAATAATTATGCAAATTTCCCCAAAAGCGTATTAAAAAAGGCCAACTTTAAAGATACGCTCTACACACATACACTAATATCTACATATTCGTATGCGAGGATATCCAAAACATCACCGCGCCTGTTGTACTTGCGCAACAGTTAAATTTGATCTTGCTTACATACGAGTATTTTTAGCTTTTTACTACTGCCAGCCTAAAACTATGCTTTAAATATACAAATTGATTTTCACCGCATAGCTTAACTTTGCCTTTCGGCTTTCACTTTTGTGTGCCAGCTACGCTTTTGATGACTTCCTGCTTCATTGCATTGTTCTGGCCGGCTTTTACATTTTAAATCATGTCAATGGGGTTTCCACAATGATATGCACTCATCACTTTACATCACAATCATCCCTTCATATTTACTCTCCCTCTCTCCCGCTATCTCTTGCGCATCTTTTTTAGTTCATAACAATAGTAAAAGAAATTGAATCGAACGAGGAAGAGTTTATCCAAAAAAGCCTTGAACCAAAAAACGTTAAGCGCATAAAACTTGGCCAGCACCAAATAAAAGTATGTATGTAATAATAAAAAATCATAAAGCTAGCAAAACGAAGGCAAAGTGGAAGAAAACGATAAAGCAAAAAAAGCAAAAAAAAAAAAAGATAAAGTATTAAATGAAATTGCGAGCATACACAAGCAGACGAAAAGAGCCAAATTGGGATCAGAAAATCTTAAGCCTGCTACTGTCATAAAGGGATAAGCACTCAGCAAGTACACGCACACATTTACATACTCGTACCTACCCACCTAACTGCTCGCAAACATACTCGTAAATAAACACACCTAAACACATACATACATACATATGCAGTGCACAGCTAACCGTGTGTGTGGCGACGAGCGGCATTAAAAAGAGCATACCATTTTTTGTGGCATAAACTACTGCTGCTGTCAGTGGACTGGTTGTTTTAAATGAGCACCAGTCGGGAGTATACAAATTACATACATACGTACATACATATAAATATATCTATGAATATAGTTATATAGACCATTATATTTGTGCGCGCACCAACAGCGATAAACAGCAGTGACACCAAAAAATATGAGACATAATATTTTTTGTATTCACATTCAAACACAAACATAGAGGGCAATGTGTGTCTGTATTTACAAAAAGAAAAAAGTACAAATCTTTATTTGTTTATATGGGTGAGTGCGCTGATCTCTTATCCTTTGTGCCTGTTAAGCTTATGCGGCTATATGGACACTTGCGGCTGTTGTTCCGGGCATATAAACAGCTTAAAATTCTAATTATAAAATAAATATATGCATTCATATACACATACACAGTACACAACTCCACATGAAAGCAAGAAAAAATCATATAAGAGTAAAATAAAAATAGGTATGTATACATACATACATATACACTCTCACATACACACCACATGCATGGTCATTGGTGAAAAAGAGGCGGATAACCACAATGCAGCCGGCAGAAAACGAAATATATCACCGGATGACAGAGCATTCAAAAGAGATTTTTGAATCATAAATAAGCCACGAAATGCAAATGTCGACACATAGCAAAAGAAAATGTAAAAAATAATGTTTGTGTGTGTAAAAAATCAGGAAAGGCGGGGTTTTCAAGTATAAAAATTACAGTAGATTTATGTACTCAAATGTAAAAAAAAAAAATATATTCTTTCAGATGAGTCCTTCAACGGACATTCTACAAGAGAACTGATAGGTAGATGCGGTAATTAAATTTAGCACTATGACCTTTTTAGCTATTAAGTAATTTGAACGTTTTTCAAGCCTGTCGCGCTGAGTCCGCAGTGTGCAGTAGGCCGGTTGCTTATTGATTTCGATAATGATAATATTTTTTAGCAACAATAAAATTATGTTTACACAGCATTTTTATTTTTTTTTAAGCCAAAAACGTATTTATATTTAGTAATAGCCAAGCGGCAATAAGAGCTGTAAGCTCAGCTGCGATAGATTCAAAGATTGTACTGGATTGTTGCCGATCTCTTCAGGAGATGGCTAAGCAGAACAGACTTAACACCACATTTGGGTTCCAGGCCACAGGCGCATCGAGGGCCACTGTTTAGCGGATGAACTTGCTAGGGAAGGGACAACCAAGCAGATTCTTTCCGGTAAACAACGCATTGGTATGCCCTTTGGTACTTGCAGGCTGCTCTTAAAAGAATATGCTTATGCTCGTGCAAATGACAGCGGGGCACAAATTACGACTTGTACGATCTCTAGGCAGACTTGGCCCAGATGGGATCGTAAACGGTTGCGTAGTCTGCTATGCAATTGTCCAGCGCTAGCAAGAAGCAGGCTGCGCTTTTTAGGGGTAACACTTTTTGGAGACTTCGGATAATTAGGCGTTATAGACCCAAGATGCTTGACGATACTCGTCAAGAGCTCTAAAATATTCTGCGAAGGGAAATGAACGCTAAGCTAGTGGTATCACAACGGGCCTCCAATTTTGGCCTAGGTGGGTTGCTGAAGCTTCAATGACAGCCACATATACATACCTACAGCATACATACGAGTATGTATATTAGGGCAATTGACCAAGTTTTTTTAAACTGGTTTTATCTGTATTTTGTTTATATTCAAAAGGGCTTTTTTTCGAAATCTGCATTTCTTGTATATCGAATAAAAGAGATATATGTAGGTTCTAATAACTACTCAAAATACTTTGTTTATTTGAGAAATGTCTGAAGAGAATAGAAAATCTTGAAAGTTTTACTGATTCTAGTGCATATTTAATAGACAGGCACAGTAGAAAAATTTAAAAAAAAAAAAACAAGTAATAAATGCTAAATTCGGGCGAAACCGATTTTTATATACCCTCGCGATGTATTTTTGTATGGGCGTTGCCTATAATTTCATAAAAACCCCGATTCTTTGTTTAAAATCTCTGCTAGTAATAAACTTTACTAAATCTTGTTCCAATAAATACTAGAAAACAAAGTTTTTTGCATATTTAGAATTTCCGTTATATGGAAGTTGGACGTGGTTAAGGTCCGATTTCTAAAATTATTGACGGTGATGCTAATCGTCTCAAGAACAATATGTTCACCAAATTTTATGAGGATACCTTCCATCGATGTTGAGATACAGATGATTTTTTATAAGTTACACCGTTATTGAGATACAAATGTGGGCGTGGCAACGCCCATTTTTCAAAATTACATAAATACCTCACTTCTTAGTTCAAAATCGCTCCTATACCGAATTTCACTCAATACGTTTTAATAGATACCGAAAAAATGAAGTTCTTACATTTTTCAAAACTTCCGTTATATGGGAGATGGGCGTGGTTATGATCCGATTTCAAAAATTTTCTATGGTAATAACAACGATGTCAAGGCAAATATGTCCACCAAATTTTGTGACGATAACTAATATACAGAAAATTTGTCATAAGTGGGCGTGACAACGCCCATTTTTCAAAATTTCATAAGTACCTAATTACTTAGTTCAAGATCGCTCCAAACACCAAATTTCATTCAATTTGCTTTAATGTATACCTAAAAAACGGGGTTTATGCATTTTTCAAATACTTCCGTTATATGGGTCGTGGGCGTGGTTATTGACCGTTTTCAATACCAACTGTCCAAATGGTAATCTACGTACAAAATTTCATTGAGATATCTCAATTTTTACTCAAGTCATCGTCTGCACGAACGGAAGGACGGACGGATAGACAGACATCGCTTAATCGACTTCTTTTTTCATTCTAAACATTTTGGCATATATATGCCTATATCTATCTTGATTCCGTAATGCTGTTACAAGCAACTGTTATGTGAACAAAGTCATAATACCCGTGTGTACAAGTACGCTCGCATTTAGTTTTTGCTTATAAAAGCTTAAGCTTCAAAAATAATTTCTCTACTACCTTGATTGGTTAAAAAAAGTTGCAAAAAAACATATTGTTTCTGCTAACTGTATGAAGTGCCTTGGCGAGTACATTTAGTGAGTGAGTATTTTCAATATCAAGTTTTACAAAAAATTATAAAATAAATAAATAACTGCTTTTTTTTTTAAATTAAAGTGTTTACATTTTCTGTAACTTTTGGTTAGTTTAAATAGCTCACTTAGGGCCAGTTTTTCAGTGCAAGTTGAACTCTGTTTGTCGTTTAAACTCAGTATGCAGTTTTTCTGTCAACTTTTAACGGAGTTTAAACTTTTTAATTTTTAGTTTTTAAATATTTTTGAGCTTTAAGGCCGATTGGTTTATTGGAAAATTATTAGGAAAAAACAACAATACTCAAAGCGGTAGAAGTTATAGTACTACATATTTCGGAAATCACCACATTTCCTCATCATCATCAGGACCGTACGCGATCGGTCGTTTAAACTTAGTTTAACTTATCAGCTGTTTGATGTTTGAGGGAAAGGAAACTAATTTAAACTGAGTTTAAACTGAGTCGAAACCAGCACTGAAAAACTGGCTCTTACTCATATAACCGGCGCCTAGTTTCGTTAAGATTTTATTGGTTAGGACATTTTTTGCAAGTTGTAGGAAATCGCTTGTTCTTTGTTGCGTCAAGCACTGACTTTAGTAAGTAGAAGAATGTAGAGTTTGCCGGTTATATATTTGGAAATTATTTTCACCAAAATCAAACATGAATGCATATCGCTTTGCAAAATTCTTATTACCCCTCCAACTGAGCAAACACTGCGGCTAATATTTCAAATCCGCGACCACCACAAGACACACTACGTAAATCTTGCGAGCGACAACAAATTGTCAGCTATGTACGTTGGCGCCTTTGAAGTTAAACGAACATTACAAATCACCAGGAGGTTATTAGACATACATAGATGCTATATACGAGTAAACACGTGTGTATATTTACTTATACATACATACATACATGCATATCATAAGAAATTGTATGCCCTACATTTGCCGCTACCAACCGCGACGCTGTTGCAACCATTCGTCATTGGCTTAGCTGGCGGTGCAATAACTGCCATGGCTTACTGCTGTGCTGTATTCCACATATGTACGTGTATGTATGTATGTATGTACATTTCTGCTGCAACTAGCAAATTGAAGAAGATGATAGAAGGAGTACATACTCGTATATTAATAGTTAGATGCCTCGCAAGAAGAATGAGCGAACAACAGCAGCGCAAAATATAGCAACAACAGCAAAAAAAAAATGCACAATCATGACGACGGTGGTGTCTGGCAGCACGTCAACTGTTGCAATTTGTTGCAACAACAAATATACAAACTACTATGAATTTGGCGCTGCACACACAGACGACGACGATGACGATGACGATGCTACAACCTGCAGGCTAAATTTATGATTTAGCGTCAACTTGGCTGCCATTGCCACTGTGTGTGTGTGTGTGTGTGAGTTTGTGAAAAAATGCAGATCATGTTGAAGACGATAATACATACATATTTTTGTTGCTATTGCTGTTCCGCTGCATAGCTGATGCTGCATAGCTGATAGCTAGAAATAATCAAAATCAAAGTGCGATGATGACTCTGTCTCAGGCGGATGCCATACGCCATGACAACATTCCCCCGATGTCAGCTACTAAGTACATACAACATATTATGCTTGTTGTTGCTGTTGTTGTTGTTTCTTCTGTGGCCACTTCACCTTCTTCACCTGCTACGTGGCTTGCGCTGGGTTGCACAATTTCACTATTGGTTTGTGTCGCTCCACTGCTGTTGCTCGCATCCTCAACGGCGCGGCGCTATAATGGCTATGCAGATGTAAGTGGATACATACCTACCTACATAACATACATATATGCACATATATAAATCCTGATGCTGATGCTGATTTGATAGCCCGCTCGCTCGTTTGCTCTATTGCTCGCTCATCCATCCATCTGCTTCGCTGGCTGATTATTTGACTGCCTGCAAGCATTGAGAGTTGTGCAGCACAGCAATCTTTCGCCATTCGCTTTTCGCTAGCTCTAACCTATTTTGGTTTTAGAAATTTCTATATCCTGGCAATACCACAAGGATGCTGTGTTGTTTGTGTGCGCTGGCAAAGGCTGACAGGAACAGCACTGATTCGTCGTCGTTTCGCGGTATTCGTTTTAACTGAGCATGTGAATGTGTACAGTTGTGTAATGTAAATATGTCAAGCTGCAAGTGTATATCACTATTGCATATTGACATATGTATATTGTTCAATCTCTTGTATGAACAGTCATATTGAGTTTTATATATTTCCATGTGATATTAATGTCATGTGATAATCAAGCGAAAAGCAATGTTGCAGCTGCAGTGCAATGAAAATATTGAGAGGTGAAAAGCCTTAAGCAATGTGTAAGCATAGGCTTTTGAAGCAAAAAAAAAGGAGAAAGTTTTTTTTAAAAAAAGCACGATTATTTCAGTAAAAAGTTCAAATCCTAGAAATCAAGTCAAAACTAAACGATTTCTTCTCTCATTAAAGCTTCATACAAATATCCGAGGCAGTAAAAGAAAACAAAATTTTCTACTTATATCATATTTGAAAACAGAGCACTGACAACATTAACTTGATTTTGGCTCCTATATAATAAATAGAAATGCAGACTACCTGAGGAAGGCGCGAATGACGCCGAAACGCGTAGGAGAATAATACCCGAATTCAGTAAGCAGTCTCACTCTCTATTAGAGACAAAAGTCACGATTTTAGACCTGTTGGCATTCATTACTTTCAAAATAAAGCTTCTTATCCCAAAATAAAGTCACTAAATTGTGACTTAGTGATGGGCAGGTCACTAAAAATTTAAATTACAACAAAAGAAAAAACGGGTAAAGCGAGTAAAAGTAATAATCTCTAGCTCATTTTGAGACTTGAGATGAGACTGAGTTACTAAATTCGGGTATCAAAGAAACTTTGTTTACTTTATTTAAAACTAGTTGCCGAAAAGCTCCAAAAACATCCAAATAGTAAATCAACATTGGTCCGAAATAAATATAATAAGAATTTCTTTAACATTTAAATTTAAATTTAATTTAACATCCTGAAAATATTATATAGTTTTGAGCTTTAATAAATGGTCTTAAACCCGTCATTAATTTTTTTAATTCACCCGGAACCTAAAAACTGCACACATTTCCAAGTACACACCCTGTTTGGTTCACTAATAGTAAAATCTACAGTGTTCTGCAAGATATTCCATAATAATTCTTTAATTGCTTTTTGATACACCCACACATTTCCTGAAGTATTTGAGATTATAGCATCTTAAAAGCATTTGGAATAGCTTAGATCTGCAAAGATGATAGATTAACTAAGTAATATTACCTGCGCGTTTTCTTCAATTCACACAAAATGTCAGAGTATCTAAAGGCCGTGAAAGCTTCTTGCGAGTTTATCGGCAATTTCGCTAAAGCTATGCACTTCTGCAACACTATTGGCGAGACCTGAGGACCTAAGGAACCGCTTGTAAATTACCAAGAGTTTTACTTGATATTGTAAGCCGCTTACATTTACGAAAATAATAGATATTTGTGTACCTTACTCACAGTTAATCACATAGAGACCACTTGCTAAATGCGTTAAATCTATTCCGTTGTTCGAAGTATAACTTCCTTTCGTGAAATTTGAACGCGGCCTGCACTGGCAAGCACAGCAAAAGTATGTTTCTGGACCAGAGTTAAGCTCAATGCTCAGCCCTGAAAAGAAGAAGAATTTGGCACAATCCAGCTGCTAGGACCTGCTTCAGTGGCGAGAGACAAATGGTGAAGTGATCTATGTTATCAATTTGTAAACCATAACTGATTATGCACTTACTAAGATACTATCTTATATGAGAACACTATGCAACAACAGTAGAGACACCAACCATAGATGCATATGTACGTCGGCTAATGGCGGACAGCACGACCGACAGTCGAATTAGTTCGCATAACCTACATCTTTTATGCTTTGTCCTGCAACAATGGCAAAGTCGCAGAAGCAGTGCTTACAGTTGTTGCTGCTGTAACAACAACAACCAGAACAAAGAAGAAAACCAAATAGCAACAATAAGTAGGATTACAACAACAACAATACAAAAGAAAATAACATAAAAAAAAGTAGTAAGCGCTTTCGCAGCACGCCACACAAGTCGAGCAAAGAGGCCTTGAAACGAACGAAAGCATACAAATTAATGAAAATAAAAATAACAAGAAAATATCTGTGCGATTTATGTTAAAATCTAAGAGGCACAAATACGCTGGGCTTACTCATATTTTCTTGCGCCATTATTATTTGTTGTTTTTTGCATACTTTTGTTGTTGCTGTTCTGCTAGTTGAGCTTGTTAGTGTAGCCTGTGCTATTGTTCGACTGGTATTGCATTAAAAATGGAACTCTTTTTCAAAGCCGCCTCGCCACATACAGTGGTGTAGAAAAGTTTAATTAAAGTTTAATTTTTTTTTTAATATTCATAACGTAAATTTGTATTGTTCTGTTAGCAAATAAACAAATAAATATTTGTTTCACAAATACTGCGTTATAAAAATAAAAGTTTTAAGCTTATATAAATTAAAAATTTAAAATTTTTATTTAGATTTTTTCGTGGCCTCGCGGCATATAAAAGAATCTAAACAAAACTTTCCAAGAGAATTTAAAAAACATTTTTTTGGCGCTCTTCGTATTTCTCATAACGCTTTAAACCAACTCGCCTCTTTGATTAAAAAAAAAATTAAACGATGTTTCTTATGTGCGTCCCCACTCGTACTTGAAAAGGCATACAAAAAAATATTTTTTTTCGAAATTCCCTTATAAAAAATAATTAAAATTTATGAATGCACAGATAATATTTTATCCGCTACGTTCTACTGTACATGTTGCACATTAGCAGCTCTTTGTTGCTTTATTGCGTATGTGCATGAGTTTGGCTTTAACTATTGCATCAGTCCGTAGTTACTGTTATTTTCACGCGTTTCTAACGTCACATTTTTGTTGTTTGCATAGCTTGGTTGGCTGCCTTACTGGTCGCTAATACTTTGCAGAATTTTTACTTCTACAAAAATGAACTAAAACAAAGAAATAAAGGCTTAAGCACAAATGAAAGAAGTGTGAGCTATTTTTTTTTGCCATTTTTTAATTTCTATTATTATCTTCTTTTGTTTTAGTACGCATTCATAGCCTTCTTGCAAGTTCAGTCTCGCTTTACTCCCTTGCATACTATATTTGCTATATTTACATACGCCAGTGCGTGGCTGGTGGCCTTGTGCTTTGCCTAGCTTGCCCTGGCCGTGCCAGCTTAGTTGCAGCTGCAACGTGCTCTGCATTAAATGTTGCTTTTTACACAAACTTATTTACTTAAGTATAAGTCTTTGTTTTCCTTAGTATTTATTTATTTTTATTTTTTCTTCTTCACTGACTTCACTTTACTGTACGTTTATTTAGACGCTGAAAATACGCAACTTTTGTGTGAGTTGAATGTAAAAAAAAAAATGTGAGTACAAAGGAAATCAGCGTGTAATATTAGTGTTTTACTTCCGCATAAATTCCTTATTTTAATAGCATTGCAAGGCGTAGCTGCAAAAAGATCTAGCAAATATAAACAAGGAACTACAAATATAATCACTTACAAATTATTAGTTTTAAGTTGTTATCAGATAAAAACTAATAAGTAGAAAGCGTTGAGTGTGTTCTCAACTTTAAAACATTTTTCTGAAAATGTTAGAATAAAAAGACTGTTGAGTTTTATATTCAGTTAATGTTGCGCAATCAGCGTTTTGAAATGAGCTTTAAGATTTATGGTTTTTAAGTTTTTATTTCCCAATTTTAAGGGTTCTAATTAGCGTTAGTTAACATACTCATTTCTACTTGAAAACTATGTTTCTTTTTAATTTCTTTAGTACTTATATCTGTTTTGTACGACGTGCTGAAGCCAATGGTAAGATTCAATATTTTTCTAGATAGACTCTAATAAACCCGAATTTTATTTGATATGATTCATACCATTGTTTTGGTAATAATCTAAGTACATTTAGCTAAACGAAAAAACCAAAAAAAAAAATAATAACTTAAGACTTCATGTAAAAGAGTTTCTGAAAGAGGTTTGCTTAAGTTTGAAGACAGTTTGAAAAGGGTTTCCAACTGCGTGAAAAGTCGAAATAAATTATATGTTATGTTTAAGAAAGCGTTAGTTTTATTATAAATGATGTACATATTTTAAGTGCGGCTGTCAGGCGAAAAATACCTTCTCACCTTCTCAACTTTGCTCTAAAGAAGTGTTTGAAGAGATTTGCCACCTGCTTTAGAAGTCGCATATAATTAACTTAGTAAACAATTTATGTGGAATATTAAATTGTGGGTGCGAAAACCAAAAATTCTTATACAAGTTTTTGTTAGAGTCTTTAGTACAATTTGGAAGAAGCAGAGTTGCAATGTACTTAGAAATATGTATTCAAATTATTATTTACGTGTAATCAATTCTTGTAATATTGGTATCAATGAAAATGGGGTTGAAAATGTTTTATTTCTGCAAGAAATGTCAGTGGGTTGCCATCTCCTTAAAAAATGAAATTTAACCTAATTAATTCGCTAATTAAATAAGTATCGAAATATTAGTATTTATGCAAAGCGAAAGAAGTCTAAAAAGTTGTGGCTTGAAAATATTTTTGTAGATGTTGCCACGCTTTTTAAAATATTACATAGCTGTCAAAAGAAAAAGATTTAAATTTGATTTCTTTATTTTTGATTAGGAATTTCATCTATTCGAATACATTTTTTGAAAATTTTGCCAATTTGATATAAACAGCGCGACACGGGTTTACTAGTCTATATTACTCGAATGTTTTGATATTTTTTCGAATTTAAAACACTTGCAAAACTATTTTTTGTTTTGCAGCATACAAATCTTATACATTTTTCAAGCATTAACTTGCAGAGAAATTTCTTCCAAGTACGGAAATTTGCGCTTGTATGTATGTTGTTTGTCCCATTACGAAAGCTTCTTATTGTAAGTTTCTGGAATCTCAAAAAGAGCTACCTTACTCATTGACCTTATTACGCTGGAACATTAAAGAAGCATACCATGTTCTTAAAAATATTACACTGAGCAAGAGCATTAACAAATTCATTTTTTTTTTTGCTAATAGAAATTTGCTACATTTTTACCTTTTAAGAAAGGTAGAGAGCGCCAAAGTATTAGCTTGAATTTACTCGAGTAGCAGCTTTTAAGTCAGCAGTTGAAAGCGACAGCTGCTTGCAGAAACTAGTGAAGCCGTTAAAACATCATAAAATTTGTATTTAATTTCAGCTTATTTTCTTACATACATAAAGCTTACTTGTTTTTTTTTTTTTTTTTAATTTTATTTCTGCTACTTTTCACAGTTCGCTACTCACTTTGTTTTGTCTTTTAAATACAAACTACTTTGCATTTGCTTTTCTTTCCGCCCTTTTTCTTAAAGCATTCACCCTTGCTCTGCGCGCTTTTTATATAAATTTTATTCTTCTTTTTTTTTTGGTTTTTGCTGCACATACATTTACCTACTTAACACTTTTGCACAATGTTAAGTTCAAGCGCATTTAAGTATGTACAAGAAAGAATTTGTATATTCGTACAATGGTATGGGTGGATTACTTATTATGCGCAAAAATATGCAAATGTTCTTGCGTAGTTCGCACTAACTACCAATTTGTGTTTTATTATTTTTACGCATTTTGTTGTCCCTTCTCATCTCCCATTTAAGGTTTCGGGATTTGTTTTTTTTTTAGTCGTTTTAATTTACTGCAAAGAATTTGTTCCTTTTTTTTTCAATACTTATGAAAAAATGGAGAAAATCCGAAGCAATAGCCGCAAGAGGTTTTGCATTTTTGTTTTAAAGCTTAGAAGTGTACAGCTCGTAAATGCGAAAGTAAGTGGCGTTACAAGGTTTTCGATTGTGTAAGTAAATGTGCAAGGATAAAATGCATGGAAATATGAATTTTTGAGATAAAAAATAATGGCAGCGTTAACTGGCGGCAAAGAAGTAAATATAAATTTCAAAATTTTCAACCTTTTTAACGAAGAAACTTATATTTTTGAAAGAGTTTGTACTTTCTTAAAATCTGA
This sequence comes from Philophylla caesio, assembly GCA_963971545.1. Classification (NCBI taxonomy): domain Eukaryota; kingdom Metazoa; phylum Arthropoda; class Insecta; order Diptera; family Tephritidae; genus Philophylla; species Philophylla caesio. Next base: position 7,141,228 of record OZ020608.1, read on the forward strand.
AGCTGAGTTGAAAGAAAAATAAATTATGTTGTACATTGTCGGCTTCGAGTGTAAGTAAATGTCTCAAGTCCACTTTTTGAAATATAATTAAATAGAGAAAATATGGTGCAGAGCTACGTTTAGATGCTGGCTTAAGTGTTACGTGGCCGCGTGGGATCAAATACCATGGAAGCCTTGTAGATAGAAATCAGAGGAAGAGATGTAGTGATCTCCGAAAAAGCTGCTATAACTTCAACCGCTTTGGATGTTTATTTTTGCAACGAAAATTTGCTTTTAGCTCATTTAAACCATTGCTGTTAAATTTGGATTACGATTAGTAATCAATTAGGAATGGTATTGATTACATAATTCTCTTTTTAACAATTCCTGGTTATTAATTAATTATGATTACAAATAATCCAAAAATAATTAAGATTAGTTAGGATTACGAGAAAATAATCAAAAATAATCAAAAAAGTAATTGGCTACTTTCAAGGATTATTTTTGATTATTTTCGATTATTTTTAAAAAAAATTTGAAAGCTCATCATTTTATACTTACATTTCGTTTTGAAAAATTTGCATTGAAAACATTCTGAACAAATAAAACAAAATTAGATAGTTTTTGTATACAAAATAAAGGTGTAATCACTTCAATAACAAAACAACCAATAACGTTTTAGTACTTCCTAAATCAAAAAAAAAGGGAAAAATACGTGGAAAAATAATAAAGAAAACAAATACATTCAATTCACAAAAAAACAGTTTTATAATTTACATATATTTACAATTGGCCTTTATTACAACTAATATTTCAAAAGAAAAATTAGAAGTCTCTACTCAAATATATGGTTTATTTTGAATACATTTCCTCATACTGCTTCAGCTTATACATATACATACGTAGTATTATTTTTATTCTTTAAGAAACAGTGTTATGTTACTGAAAAATGTTCATTATAACTAAAGGTGTTCACTATTACTAAACCTTTAATGGTAGTGCAATTTGTTTTTCAATATGAATAAACGTTTAGTGATAATGACATTTTTTCCACTATCACTAAATTTTCAGTGATAATGGATTTTGCTGTTTAACTTCCACTGAAGAAATAGAAACCTTATTGTACTTATTTTTTAGTGTACAACAAGTAACAAGTATGTAAAGTGTAACATAACACTCACAAAAAAATATACGCAAAAGAAATATTTACTTTATACAAAATGCAGAATCAAGAAGAATGCAACAGGTTATCAATTATCAAATCGATGAACATCAGTAGTAATAACAAAAAGTAAAAAAACCAACTAACATGAAACACTAGTGCCATAATTTCGCAAAAAAAAAATAATAATCAAAAACAATCAAAAGTAATCTTCGAAAGTAGTCAAATTATTTTTCGATTACTTTTTATTATTTTTGATTATTTTTTCGAAATTTTTATTAATCTTGACTATTTTCCGATTATCTGTAATCGTAATCAATTAGTAATCGTCCGAATCTGAAAATAATCGTAATATAATCATTACTTCACCTTTAAAAAAAAAAAATCTAATTACTTATTATTATGATTAGTAATCATTACTTAACAGCTTTGATTTAAACCAATAAAATCTTATATGCTTTAAAAAGTATACTCAGCACTTTTTCTCAGTAAGCCAGCAATAAATGGAAAGAAACCGCTTGTTTATAAATACTCTTTTTTTCGCAAAATTCGCGAGTCACAAGTAAGAAAGATTTCTAGCTTAAAAATTGCGTTGCAAGGCGCTTGAGATCTTATCACATCATCAGATGGCAACATATAAATTTTATTATTCTTTTATTTAAAATCGCTAAAATACGATGGAAATCGATCAAACTCGAACAACTTAGCTTTGTAAAAGATATGCCATAAGAATGGATTGTTCATATAAAACATAAGCTGAGATCAAGTCAATGAGCTGTGTGATGAGATCATGTGATGCGATCATAAGTTGAGTGAATTCATCTGATGAAAAATCAAAGTAAAAAATTCGCCTTTTTTGAGACAGCTGGTAAAAATTAATAATCCCACCGAGTGCATACGAGTACATATAAATTTTAATGCGATTATTATAAACCTCTAAAAATATGTATTCCTTAGCGCCACAGAGTTCTTGTATAGCTATTTATGTCATACACATTTAAGTCAATAAGTTCTTAACTTTTTGGAGTATCATTCACGAACTATACTTGTATATGTATATGCATAAGTATGCGACAACAAAATTCCCCACACAACAGTACATCAATTTTGCACTGATGCGGTTACTGCTGCTGTTGCTGCTGCTTTGTTGTGCACTAGCACTAATCTCAAAAGCACATACAACGCAACAGTCAAGCGAGCATGCATGCATACATACACACATATGTATATGTATATATAAGTACCTATGTATATAATTGTTATGTATGTATGTGACAATTGGTTGCTAGTAGCACTCAGCGCTCCCCCAGCAAGAAAACATAGTCGTAAGACGAAGCCAAGCGCCCCCTTTTTGTTAGCGAAAAGTCACTTTTACCTTTTGATGCTGCTGCAGTGAATGCAATTCGTTGGCATTGTTGTTGGCTTTTGCGTATATTGTAGCCGCAATTTTTTGGTCGACTACTGCCACTACCTACTGTATTTTGGACAGAGCGCAACACCGTCGCCACCTTCACCACACCACACTATGCACTGCCATTGGTTGCTGACAGACCGCAACACTAAGCTGCTTGACTGCATGCGGTTGCTTGGCTTTTATGCGAGCGGTGACAAATATCCATAAATGGAAGCATGCATACATACATACATGTGTATATACATACTATATGTGCATGTATATGTATTTACTTCAATGCGAGTATAATTGGAAATAAGTTCATGCGCTGGAGTGCTCTGTTATTATTATTGTTATTACTGTCAGTGATGTTCGTATTTGCACAGTTTTGCTTAAGTTTGCTTGTGCATACAGTGGTCAATAACTATAGCACAACGACACACTGACAATACTTTGGCAATTTATTTATGTTTTATTTAATTTACATTATATTAAAGTACATTAAATAAAATTCATTCACTGATAAAAACTATGAAAATATATGTTTCAATTTTTATTTAGAAAGTGCAGAAAATTAAAAAAAAATTGTATTTTAATTTAATTTTCGGTTTTTCTGTGTATTATGCTGTTTTTTAGCCCTTTCAATATGAGTAAAATTAATTACAAATTTGAAGTTTCTAAATATGACATTAAGTATTTAAATTTTTTTTTTCATAGAAAAATTAATTTTGTGCATGCGCGATATTTTCTAGCAAATGCCGTAAAAAATTAAGCACTTTTGTTACTAAAATTGATCGCGCTACAAAAATGCTTACGTAAAAAAAATGTCTTGAAATTTCTTTAATATTACATTTTGATGAAAATTTGTTGAATTTCATTTGAGTTTTGAACAAAGTTTCGAATATTAGTAAGCATGGTTTTTTTAGCTGAGTTGAAATTGAAAAATAATCGATTTTAAAGAAAAAGAAAAGTAAATTTTTCAAATTTGTTGATATGCAATTGCGCCAATGTTGTTTTATGTATAAAATATTTTTTCAGCCGATATTTTAAATACGAGCCAAATTCGTCAATAAATTCTATCGTTAGTAATAACTCGCTAACAGTGCCATCTGACAAGTTTATTTTTGAAAAAAGTACTGCCTTTTACCATAAGCAAAATTTATTTAAACAGCACGTAAATATAAGTTTTAATAAAAGTTCAACTCCAGCGACACCTGTTGGTAAGTTTTTTTTTTTTGCAAAATTATTTCGTGTAAAATTACTAAAATGGTATTTATTTTTTTTTATATATTAATCAAATTTGATCAAAAATACGATCTTAAGTAAAAAATCGAACCCGATACAGCGCCATCTAGCAAGTTTTGTTTTTTAATAAAAGAAATGGTCCTGTCGAATTTCTAAGGCAAAACAATTCCATATGTCTACGGGATGTATTTATAAAAGACTGAGTCTATATTTTGCATGTCATCATTTCTGATTATGTAGACGATTATATCAAAAATTGAATTAGTGAAAATTTTTTGGTTTTGGGGATATTGCGAATTTGCTAAAAAAACAAATCGCTCGATACATGGAATTTTTCAAATTTTTTCAAGATCCAAAAATTTAATTTTTTATTATTGGTAATTCACAGATCTTCTCATTAAATACTTTTCTAGACTCGCTAAAACTTGAGCAACAAGAAGTCAGCAGAGGAAATCTTTCGCTAGATTTAGCTGTTGCCGACCTTCTATGTTCCTTTTGTACAGCGAACTCAGGAACCGGAAGGAAGAGGTATAGTGATGTCATAAATTGAAATTTCGTCTTTATGTCAATTTCATCTTTTTTATACCCGAGCGTACTTGTACAAAAGGGTATTATAACTTTGTTTACATAATGGTTGCTTGTAACAGCATAACGGAATCAAGATAGATATAGACATATATATACAAAAATGCTCAGATTGAAAAGATACGTCGATTTAGCGATGTCTGTTTGTCCGTCCGTCCGTCCGTCCGTGCAGACGATGACTTGACTAAAATTGAGATATCTCAATGAAATTTTGTAGGGTGGTATTGAAAACGGACAAGATCGGTCAATAACCACGCCCACCTCCCATATAACGGAAGTTTTTTAAAAATGCATAAACCCCGTTTTTTCGGTATCCATTAAAGCAAATTGAGTGAAATTTGGTATTTGGAGATATTTTGAACTAAGAAATTAGGTATTTATGTAGTTTTCAAAAATGGGTGTTGCCACGCCCACTTAGGAAAAAGTGTCTGTATCTCAATAACGGTGTAAGGTATCTTCATAAAATTTGGTGGACATATTTCCCTTGACATCGCTATTTATATCGTAGAAAATTTTTGAAATCGGATCATAACCACGCCCACCTCCCCTATAACGGAAATTTTGAAAAATTCTAAATTTTCGTTTTTTTTTTATCTATTGGAACATATTAATAAAAATTTTTTATTTAGAGAGATAGTTAACTAAGAAACTTGATTTTTATGAAAATTTCAAAAATGGGCGTTACCACGCCCTTCTTATAAAAAAACGTCTATAAGTATCTCAACAACGACGGAAGGTATCCTCACAAATTTGGTGAACATATTGTTCTTGAGGCCATTAGCATCACCGTCCATAATTTTAGAAAACGGACCTTAACCACGCCCAACTTCCATATAACGGAAATTGTGAAAGAATTCAAAAAACTTCTTTTTTCATTATTTATTTGAAGGTATATAAAAATCGGGTTCGCCCTAATTTAGCATTTTTTACCTGTTTCTTTATGTTCTCGTGAAAATTTTGAAGCGCCTTTAGCAGTTTTTGACGAAATATATGCGATAAGCCCACAAAGCTTTAAGTATGCTTTAAGATAAACAAATAATATCAAAATATCTGCAAAATCAATTGGCAACTCTGTTTGTTGTTCTTATTTATGACACCAACACACACACACACACACACACACCCACGCCTCTGAACATTTGCATGCAAAAAGTAGTTCACCTTGCGGTCGAGGGCGTATTAACAGCAACAAAAGCCATGAAGCAATAGCTAACAATAGCCAAACTATACATCATATAAGTCTCACCATATATGTACATATGTATGTATGTATATACAAATGCATATATAAATGTAAGAAGTTTTGTATTAAATGCATAAGTTTGCAGCCTTTTAGTTTAGCTGTCAGTCAACTAATCGCCCCTCAGCTAGTCGGCCACTCAGTCAACCAACCGCATACGCAAGCCGCTCACATTATTGGCGCTTTACTTGTTGTTGTGTGGGTGAATGTGGTGTAGTTGTTTTTGTTTTTATATTTTTACTGCTTTCTTTCTTCTTCATGAAAAGCATTTTACTTGCTACTTTCCTCACTACTATTGCTTCACGCTGAAATGCTAAGCTATTTCCTTCAATCTTTTACCTTCGAGTTACTTGTTGCTTCCTTTTCGTTGTTTTGTTATTGTTTAGCTTTAACGTACAGCATAATCTAGCTATTTATTTATATTTTTTTTTTCTGTCGTTGTAGGTTGATTTTGTTATTGTTTTATATGTAGTTAGTTACACCCGCTTGACGTAGAAAACCCCAAGCGCAAAAGCATATGAAAGTTTTCATTTTTCCTGTTGCATCTGCGGAATTTTGCAAAAAGGATTTCTGAGTAGTTTACCTGCGCGCACATACACACCCTCGCATACTTGCGCGCTTGCAGCTTAGAAATAACAGGTAAATCCAGTTGTGTAAAGAGATTGAATTAAAATTGCATGTGTGGTTGCTTTTACTGTTATCCTTTCTTACCTGGCTGGGTGGCGGCGTACGTTGCGTATGAGTAACGTGCATGGCCAACTAAGTATGCATTTTGCAAGTCTGTTACTAGTTTGTGTTTAGTGACACGCTATTATACAGTTGTGCGTTTGTGCGTATGGCGTTAATAGTTTTAAGGTTGATATGCTTATGAATATATGTATTTATTTGTATACATTAAAATCGCATATGAAGGAGAGAAAGCGTGTAAATCTTTAATACTAAGTTAGCAAATTTGATTAGGATTTACTTTTTGGAATTGTTTTACTTAGCAGTAAAAGTAGAAGGAAAGAGTAAATGCGCACACATTTATACATACAAAAATAATATTAGAAATCTTTTTCGACGATTTAAATACTTAAAAAATGTAGTAACAACAAACAAAATCATTAAATAAAAATATAAAGTAGTTCACTGCTTCTTTTCGAACATGCCCTGAATCATATATTTTTTCAAATTGTTTTTTAAAATTGTTTTAAAAAAAAAAATTGAAATAACACAAGTCTAAATTTTTGAAATTGTATGATTTTACGACACTACGACTAGTTATGACATCTAGAATATGTACGAGTATATTTGCATATTTTGACAATTTTTTTTTTTTATTAAACTATTTATTATTATTTTTCGGTTAAAGCACATGCCATTATAAAAAAAAACATATTAAATCAAGTTTCAAACTTTGTAAAAATTAAAATAAAACAATATTTCAAATACAAGAAATTGCGCAAAAGCGACATTAAAAAAATGTCAGACAACAACGCCAATCTTTAGCAGCTGAAAACTTAAAGTTTAGAGCCTAAATTTGAAGGGACTATAAAACTACTTACTCGAAAAAATTAATTTTTATTTTAATTTGTTGAATTTTTATTTTCAGTTTCGTTAAAAATTTTAAGCTTTTCTTTATTCTATTGAAGCAATTTTAAAATCTTATTATGGTTTTTAAATTATAGCCGTAATATAACAGATACGTATATTTTTATGAATTTTTTTAGCTATGGTTTTTCAAAAATTCAAAAATATGTAGTTAAAAACTAAATTTTACAAACACAAAAACAGATTCGAATGCTTTTCCAACTCTTTTTTTTAATAGAAAAATAAGTTACCTACAGAATTTTTGTCAGATTTATTTTAAAAGTATTCTCAGAAGTGTTGGCATAAATATTTTGGTTATAAATATATTTCTTGTTTAATTTTTACTAAAACTAAAGTTCATTCCATAACTGAAACTAAATGCATTAAAGTTTCGCATATCGTACGGAATTCTGAAATATTTTTCAAATTATAAAAAACTCGCTACCGAAATGTATATCAAACATTTTAATCAGAACTTAGAGAAAAATTCTAGATATGCAGTTTGTAAGTTTCAGGCCACTAAAATTTACTGTTGAAATCTATTTTTATATGGACAAAATGCGCAAGAATTTCCTATAATTTGAATTCGTAGTAGAACTAAATTTTGTAGCTTCAAGTCACTGCGCCAATTAAAACACCTAATTTAATTGTCGAATCTCTCTATTGATAACATTCCTGCTGATACATTTATTTATTATGTAATACGTAATTAAACGTTTCCTCTTGCTTCCACACAAGAACTGCTTCCAATGCGGGTATTTGATTTTGGAAAATTTTTCTCTTAGTCCGTACTCACTGTCATTTTCTAATTTGGTATTGATTTAATTCTTTTATCAATTGCGACATCACAATGACATAAAATTCAATCAAAACATTATCGCTCTTACATAATTTAACCATTTAACGATTTTATTAATCACTCTTATTAGAAATTAAAAGCATGCACTCCCACGATTTAATACATAAAATTAAATAAAACGTTTTGCCATCAAAGTTTTAATTACCTAAATAAATTGATTAGAAGCAGTTTGCTGACGAGCGAAAATTTTTGTGGCTCGTAATTTCAATTAGCACTTCTTTAATAAAACTTTAATTTGATAATTAACAAATGAGTCTAAACTTGTCAGCATGCAAATTAAAAGTATGATGATGTACAATAAAATACAGATAGCTTTATAAATACAAATGAATTTTTGAATATGAAGTGTGTTATTTAAGTGCTTTGTAAATATATTTTATTTCCTTACTTTGAACAAATATCTAAAAAAATAGAATGCCTAAAAGTAGTTATGCCATCTCACATATGGACATATGTAAGTTCTAACGCGAAGGGCGTCTTAACTGTTTAATTAAATACCGCTGAATGCCTGATTTGGACCCTCCATACGGGAAATTTGCTTCAAATTCCTAAAGAACTATTTCCCCGAGAAGGGGTTATCGAACCATTTTCAATCCAATCTTCAGGCTCGAGCTAGAACTATTGGAATTTTATTTTGACAGCTTTAAATACAGTAATTTGGTCTATCGTCTATATTAATTTAGGAGACGCAGTTATGGAAAAGTATCTTTTTGTAATATGGCAACACTAGCGCCATCTGTGTGTGAGTTTGCGGCGGCAACGCCTAAATTCACACTACGCAAAGAGGAAGACTGAAGAACTAAGGAGATGGCGTATTTTTGAAAACTGCTCATTTTATGTTTTCAATTTTATGTGAGTGTAAATGTGACTACTCCCTTTTTAAAAAGAGTTTCATTTCACACATCAAGTAAATTTATGGCGTTGTTATTTTTACTGCACTGAGCTCGAAAAAGATTTGCATGTTACGTGCTTACATAGAAACAAAATGCAAATGAGTGAATACTTTATTTTACATACCTACATAAGTGTGAATCTTTAGTGCCTCCGCATTTTTGAAGCAGTCACGATTTCTTAGTAATTATGGGGAAATATTATATAGATAAAAGTCGAAATTATAAACGGTTTAAACTGGCGCCATTCCAGTACAAATATATTTCTCTACTTAAAAAATTTGCTTAAACCTTATGCGTGGGGTCATTTTGACCCAAGAGCAATCGATAGGTTAAACAAAGAACGACATAAGGCTGTTAAAAAGATAATTTTGTTAAAAAAATTCTCTAATAAGACATATATTTTGAAGATGCTTTAGTAGTTCAAACAGATTGCGGTACACTTAACCCTAGTAATTTGGTTTAAAATTTTACATCGTTCATGCTTTTAAAAACAATGAAAAGCAAAATGCGTCGCAAGCGAAAAGTGAAAGAACGTAAAATTTTCGAAAACTCATTTTAGCAGCCTTAATATAGCACAATTTATGTATTAAATATGCAGCTACATATCCAAACAGCTGCATTTTCCCAACATAAACGCTGCATAAACGATTTAACGACAACAACGACCACAATAATAACAACAGCAACAACTAACAACAACAAGGAGTGTAGTGCAGTGAGTGATTTGTATTCAAATTGCTTGAAGATGCAGTGTCGCTTCAGAAGCTGCGCTCGAAGGCAATGGCTATGCGAATAGCAGCAGCAAAACAAATAACAACAACACTAGCTATGTATTAACCGCGTGCTGTGTGCGTAGCATGAGATGCACAGTATATAGTAAGCTTTGTGGCAGAGCTCAGGACAGCTAATAAAAAAACTTGCTTCATTCATTTGCATCAACTTGATGGCAATGTCAGTGTTGGTGTTTGTGCCACGCCCACTCATCAGTCGGTCAACAGTAAAATGCAAAAAACTTTGAATTTAAATAAATGGTTGGGAAAGTGCTTGAGACTGTGTTTGAGTGTGTGTGAGCGTATAAAGTGGTGATATTAAAATTTTCTTCCTGCTTCGTTTTTTAGTGCTTATACTCGTATGTACAGATACATACACACATCATTTATCTTATGCAATGACAATGTTTACAAAAACAACAACACACATAAATAACATAGACCAAACTTCGCATACGTTTGTGACTGCCTATAAGCTGGCCTTGCCACATGCCACAAACTAAGTGACACACACATGCATTTAGTGCTAGCAAATTGCTGAGATGCTGTAACGGATATATGCTAGTAAAGTGGTGAATTTCCTGTAGCTTTTAAACTCATGCATGTGTTTATGGTTGGTAAAGTAAACTTTTACCTTTTCCTATCTCTTCGCTTACAGTTTTGTTGTGAAGTTAAAATGTGCAACACAACAGCTATCAATGTCGCAGAAAAACTTGCGCTTGGCTTAAACATAAAATGCTTCTCAAAATTGTACGCTCGTTTTAAAAAAATTGAAATAAATTTGGTTTTTACTTAATCGAAGCGTATTTTTATATTTTTGCAATAAAAGTTAGCCATGCTGGGCTAGTAAAGAGACTTTAGATTCAAACTATATTGGTATTGCTAACATAATAAATATCTTAACAACTTAATCCAAATTAAAAAAACGAAAAAAAAAATACTATTAATGATTTTAATTTATTTTACGAAAAAAGTGGCAACGTCTCTCTTAATAATTTGACTCAAAACAAGTTAATTCCGTTTTGTAGTTAATTTAAAAGACATTCAATAAAAACTAGGTGGCAACCACACTTTTTTTTTAATGTTTTGAAATTAAAAATGAGCTGGCAACGCTAATAAAATTAAATTATTTCGGAACAAAATTAGTTGAGATATTTTTTTGAATAATTACTTATTTATTTTGAGCTATTATTTTAAATAGATAATTTATCTTTAAATTAAAATACATGTGGCAACGCCAAGCAGCATTCTGACTGTAAGGTGTTTTAAACTTCCTTTTGATTTTTATTTTAAATCCTTTTTTGTATTTAATTTAAAAATAAATTTCAATAAAAATTAGGTGGCAACACCATAAAAAAATATTTCAATTATAAATTCCTTACTTTATGACTTTTGTTCGTTTTTATATCTTAAATTGAATTCCATTGGCAGAATTTAGTTAGTTTGAAATGAACAACTAAGTGGCAACGCTAAGAATATAAGAATTTATTTTGGCTCAAACTAGGTAAGGTAGTTTTAACATAAATCATATTTGATCACCTACTCTGATATTTATAATTAAAAATTTTGTGCAACATGATGAAGCAAAAGGCAACGTCATTTAAATTTCGTTTAGTACACCTTCGTTTAGTACAAACTTTAATTTCTAATTTTGTAATTAATTTAAAATTTTTCAAGTTAAATACGTTCGCCTTCGAAGTTTTGATATAAATTTTTTTGTTATCTACTATTTAGCACAATTACAAATAGATGGCAACACTCTGCTTAAGACCGCAAACATTTACAAAAAAAAAAAAAACACATAAATAGAAAATGATTACAACCAGCATATTTTCGTGCTTAATTTGGGTAAAGTGTGAAAGGTGACAGCCGGCAAGCGACCAGAGAGCGAGCAAATACAAAATAACAGCTTCGCCCGCCGGTTGTTGCAAACACAGGACGCGTGTCGTTGGGGTGGCCGCACGTAGCATGCGGCAAGTTTTAGTTTGATTAGGGCATTAGAATATTTGAGTGGATAATTTAATCAAATTAATTACTTAGCGCGCGCGACGACTCTTATGCGCGTAAATTACAAAAAAACAAGCGCTGGAGGTGACGCGCGTCAAAGAGCAGCAAATTTATAAAAAAAGAACTAAGTATTTGTTTGTGTTGCTTGCGGCGCCGCGTACCACAAAGCAAACGACGCGCGGATGTGATTGTTGATGTTGTTGTGGTTTTCGTTCTGCTTTTGCTGCTGGTGGCTGTGCCAAATGCGCTTGCTGGTGGTGGTCGTAGTGGCAAGAAATAGGAATTTAATGAGTGCTGAAGTGTTGGTGATGGTGAGGCGAGTATGCGGAAATTTTGTGATGGTAACACTCAGTGTTGTTTCTGTCGCTGCTGCCCTCGTTTTTGTTGTTGTTGTTGATCTCGATGTTGCTATTGCCCTGTGTAGCCTGCTTGTAATGCACACACCCGTGGGCATGTGTGAGTTTTGCCTATGCGTGTTCATACACATGACGCGACGCGGCACGGCATCGCATGGCGTATGAGTGAGATTTTATTTAGTGCTTGTGTAAATAAATGCGGTTGGAGTAGTCGCAAATTTGTGGAGCGCTGAATTTTCGTGGCAGCACATTTTACAATAAACTGATGGATTTCGCTAGTTGTTTTGGCGCATTTCAAGCTTTATCCGGTAGCAGTAATTCATTTTAGTTTTTGATAAAAAGCGACATTGTTTTTCGCTCTCTCTCCCGCTGATATTTTATTCAAATCAAAATATAAAGTTAAGTGAAATATATATTATATAATTGTGGTTTACCAACGAATAAGTGGCATAATAACTTGTTTGCTAGTTAATTAGGTTAAGCGTAATTAATGACCATTGTAAGCCAATCTTTGGATACACATTTTTTCATTATTTTAATTTCGGTTAGAAGTTGCACTTTTCATTTTAGCAATCTCACTGTGAACCATAATAAGGTAATGATTATTCGGGGTGTTTGCGTTAGTTAGTTTAGTTAAAGAAATTAGCCTGTATTTTCGCTCAACACCGCTTAATAACATCCAAATGGACCTTATTCGAGAGTATAACATACTTTATTATATTTCAAATAAATTACTATGCTACCCACTAACCCTGAGCGAAGAAGCATAAAAAATAAATATAAAAAAAATGTACGCTCAAAGCCATATTCGCTCTTCTGGTTGACTTTTGAGACCAGCTTAATAAAAATATCACCTGCGCATACAAACTAACTAACTTTAATGTGTGAAGGTGCAGTTTACTAGCGAGTACTGTGTACGTGTAAGCGGCTACGTGCTGCTTGTTCCAGTGGCATGCTTACCACATCACATTCACCCAAAATAGCAAGCCTTCATTGCATTTGAAATTCACAACTTGCAGTCAAATACTTTGGCTTCCTTGCGCGAATGGTTATACCTGATGCGGTAGTTTCTTTTTGTGTGTGTGTTTTTTTTTTTTTTAATATTTACTTGGTGAGTTATGACATTGCGAATGCGCTGATGTGCTCCTTAAGATACGAGTACACTCACGGACGCATTTGCACAGTTTATTTATCCTTCAATAATTTAAAATTATTTTTCAATTTAAACGTTACATATTCATTCTCTAACAAACACCATTAAACCAAGTTTTTAAATTTAATAAAAAAAAAAATGTAGAAATCATTTATCAAAATTTCTTCAAAATTTTGAATTAAAATTTTTTTTTTTTTTTTATCTTTTTAGGTATGCAGATGTAGCTCATTCAATTTTTGTGCAACAAAGTGCAAGTTTCTAGTGGCTACGAATGCTACCGATTTTTGACAATTTTTTACTTGTGCTTTTTTGCAATTCCTTCCATATAAAAATTAAGCGCGGTTTTGCGTTGTACGGAAACTGTCAGTAAAAATTTGTCAAAAGTCTGTGTTAACTTGCAGATATTGGAAACTTGTACTTTCTTCCATTAAAAATTCAATGAGTCAAAAAACTGCATGCTCAAAAACATTTTACAAACTTTTTTAAAAAGTTTGAAATTTTGTTAAATGTTTTTTACTTTATTGAAAAATTAAAAAAATTGGTGTCTGTTAGAGAATTAACAATGCATCAATCATCTTAGAAAAAACCCTTCGCTCATATTTCCTTCAAAATTATTATTCTCCCTCTTTGGCTTCCTAGCGCTTGATTTCTGAACTGCTCTCACTCTGCAGCTAAACATTTTTTGCACGACTTCAAATATCTAAAACTAAGTGTTTATATATACATATACGTACATACATACATATGATTTTTTATTAAGTATACGCGCCAGCTACTGACTTTTACACAGTAGCATCGTTCAGAAACTTACCTTCGGTGTGGCAACAGCATGCGCTCCATCATACACGTACAGATGATCATTGCAGTCCAGTTGCAACATATCGAAGCGCAACATGAAACGTTGCAATATCGAATGCGTTTGGAATGTGATGATGCAGTCCAGATTGCGTTCATTCTGCGACCAAAGAACGGCGCCGTCAATTTTACGATAGAGTTGCTGTAGGAAGTGATTCTTGCACAAAGCTTGCATGTAATCTGCAAAATAAGAAGAAAATGTAAGGAAGTGAGTAAGTAGATGAATATCAAGAGCGTGTGCATGGATAGAGTGAGTTGAAAATTTAAGTATCTAGCTATTCGTATAAGTAAAGAGCAAGTAAAGCGGGCGTTTAGATGGTTTGCAAAGATGCCAACACTAAAAGGAAGCGAGTGGCCTTTGCGCGTGTGTTTCATATACTCGTATTTAAGCAACCAAAGTAAACCGCATTGCAACTGGCAGCTACATACGCAACGCCAACACAAACACCAAAACTAATAGATGAAAATCACTGCTTAATGCTTGCAAATGGCCAAAAAGTGGTAGCTGCATTTCGCTGGCGCAGTTGATTTCATGTGTTTTTGGGGAGCTGCCGGGCTTTGTGGCTGTGGACTTAGTCGAGCGCATTAGAATTTTAATGGCAAATAAAAAATTCATTTACGCTGCGTTAGCGGAAAACTAGCACGCCAACGAATGCACGCTTACTTAAAACAAGGAGCTTTATGCATTGAAGTACAACTTAATATGAGCAGCTAAATATTATTGCAGCCGACTATCTTAAATCTAACGTAAGGCACGAAAGCAGTTTTAATTTTACCAAAAGCTGCTTTAAAGACGTAAAAGTATTTGGCATTTGCCGATTTTCTTTTCATAAGATGGAAAATTAAGAAGTACTTAAGCTGCACACTTCCGCTAAATCAGCTAAATATGTACTCGTATACTCAGGTTTTGTTCGGATGAAACTTGCACATTTTTATAGTAAAGTTATGTTAAAAACAAAAAATTAAATTTTGGATTAAAAAGTTGAAAATTTTTTTGTTTAGTTTTTTTTTAATTAAAAAAATCACAATTTGTTATTTATAAATTTAAATACAGCGTTTTCGCATGACACTTGTTTCATATCAATATTGTTGTATTTAATTTAGTTGTCTTACTCATTTAATTGAACTTGTTGAGTGCATGTATTTTTACGTATTTATGTGGCAACCCTATTATATTTTACGGGATAAAATATTCTTCTCATAAAATTACTTTGTTAACAATATTTTAACCATTAAATCATTGAATTAGTTTTCATAATATTTAAAATATTTTTTATTTATGTGGCAACTCTCTTTTTGTAAAATTTTTCATTTCAAATTTAAAAAAATATGCTAATCTGTTTGATTGTTGCTTTAAACCTTAGTAATTTTTAATCAGTTTATAAGTTTAAAATTTTTAGCTTTTTAAATAGCCGGCAACCCTATAAAGAAGTATTACTGAGTTAAAACTGATTCAAATACCGCAAGACTGGATTCAATATTACAATATATGACTTCATTTTCTTATTTAAATTATTTATTTTATTACGTATGTAGGTGGCAACCATATTTATAAATTTTTGGAAAATAAATAATTTTCGAAATACGCTTTTTGTTTATGTTAATTTAATAAACTTTGTCGTTCAAAATGCTTTTATTTATTTGGAAAGGTGGCAATTCTTTCTAAAACATGTAAGTGTTTAAAAAAAAAATTGCTGCATAATATTGCTAAAATTTAATATCTATATTTGATATTATGCAAAAAAAATTTGGTTTTTTAAATTGTTGGTAGAAACAAACCAAAAAAGTTTAATTGACTTATGTAGATATTAATGCATATTAATAGATATTTTAAAAGGTGGCAACTCAATACAAAATGTGTTCAAGTTAAAGATTTTTTAAGTAACTCTCGATAATTGATAACTAAGGCTAACTTTCATACTGAATTAATTTTTATATCCAAATATTCGGAAGCCTTATAATTCGACTTTACTTGAAAATTAAAGCGCCATCTACCGGAGAAAATAAAATAGTTTTCTTAATAAAAAAAAAGGCCAAATTTAATTACAAAACTGACTCAAGCATTAAAATCGGTTTACCCATTCTGTTTTTATAGAACTCTTTATAATAGTATTACATTATAAGTGAACCTCCGCGGTCCTTTGAAGCTTAAAAATCGATTTTCTCAAAATTCTGACGTGCTTTCTTTTCATTTCTTTCACGTATTTCTTTATTTTAAGCCAATTTTCATATTCTGTTTCTCATGTGTCGTACTGTGTAATAGAAGGCAACTGTTTATTAAAATATTTCTGGATTAATAATATATGTATAAAGTTTGATCGTCTGTCGCTATCTTTTCGAAAGCTTCTTATGAGCTCACAGCTGTTCGCCTTTAGTCCAAAAATCCCTCTCTCTGATTTGAATATTCTCACTTAACATATGTTATGTATGTACGATTACTCGTATATATTCCCTATGAAGTACCCCTTGTTATTCTATTTTGTACTCTACGTTGTACTCTATACGTTCATAACTATTTTGCATAATTATTAATTCTACTTCAAATAACCGTAACTAAAAACGTTGGCCTGTGCTTGTCAAGCAATCACAAAAGCGGATGTTTGCGTTAGAGCGGAAGTGCCGCAGACAGGTAAATGAGCTGCGAACTTTTGCAGCAGAGTGTGGAGGGAATAAACGTTTTTAGTACGCAGCAAGTGAACTGAAAATGCCGCTTGTTAATTTCTAACTTTTGCTCTTGTCTCAAAATTTCAAATGTAATGAACGTATTTTTAAAATATTTTGCAAATGCTTGTTTAATGAGTGCAACGGTGAGGTAGGGAAGATCGATAGTACACAGGAGGGTAGAAACACATCAGGCGCATATTTGAGGAAGTTTTAGAATTTTATTGCACATTTCAGTTGTTATTAAACGTCAAGTGAAAAGGTAAATTTTGATGATGATAAGGATGGACATTAGATGGGCAGAATATTTCTGATAGTAGCAGAAGGGTTGATGCTTATTTTTAAAAGTGGCATATTCAGTCGTGCTACATATAATGTATGCAAGTGTGTGTGGCTCCGATATCGGTATACGGAAAAGATAACTACGTTGCTGCCAATTGAAACCTAGTTAGAGCGAGTTGGATTTTTTGAAAGGAGCCAGATTTAGACGTTTAAATCTATGAAAATGTACTTCTATTTAAAAAAAAGTACTTCTTAATTTGTGTTTAAAATATTTTCAGGTTTAACTTTTAGATAAATTAAATTTAAGAATATGAGTTTTTTGAAAAAAAAAATTTTAATTAAATAATCGTTTTTAACGTTACTTTTGATATTTGACTTTTGTCTTAAGCACAATATTACAGACAATGTCAACACTAAATTCAACAATTTGACATTTGGCCAATGGACTTTAACTAAAAAGACAAACCCTATTTGAGTGGCCAAAAACTTTTAACGCATTCTTAGCTGCATTCTGCTCAGAAACATCGAATGTTGACTGACAGTTTTAATAAATCTCTTTTTATACTTCTTCATTCATTCCTCAACTTTTGGCTTCTACTTTTTTGTACTTCAAACAATGTGAGCGATTTTTTTCGCCATTTTTTTGTTAGCAAAAAATATGAATTGATATGGCGTTGGCTAATTTTGCGCTCCTTCTCAAATTTAAGCGCATCATTTAACTTTTGTCACTATCCAAATACCAGAAGTGAAAATAATAATGCAAAAAACTGAAGAAAAATATTGAATGAAAAGTCAAACAAATATAGATTTACCGTATAAATAGAATATGAATTGATTGAGTGTTTGAGGGCAAAGCAAAAGTGTATGCTGTGAAATCTTAAAAAGAGAGTAAGAGAGAGAGAGTGTAAAACAGAATGAGAAGAAGGAAGACGACTTATGTGAGTGCGAGCGAGAAAG
The DNA here is from genome assembly GCA_963971545.1 of Philophylla caesio. Taxonomy (NCBI): domain Eukaryota; kingdom Metazoa; phylum Arthropoda; class Insecta; order Diptera; family Tephritidae; genus Philophylla; species Philophylla caesio. Next base: position 7,159,197 of record OZ020608.1, read on the forward strand.
GGGCGAAATGCTGTACCGCGATAGCGGGTGTTAAGCGTAGCTAATTTCTCATAACGACCATTGAGTGAGCGCGTGAACGAGTGAATGAGTGAATGATTGAGTAGGTGGGTTAAAAACTTTGCTAAGTACAAAATTTGCTGGCATGCCGACGGCAAAGAATGACGAGAAAATCTTGTGCAACTTTTTAAATATGATTTCTGTCAACGCAGACATTTAAAGTTGATATTTACAGAGCAAAGGAGTGCAGTCAAGAGTTGGCAAAGAAACTTTCAAATAAATTGTAGAAACAGAGTCACTCAGACACAGATAGACAGCGACCGCTGGGAAAAAATTAACCAAATAGCTGGAAAATTAATACTTTGGTGGCGGCAGCAAAAGTTTGCTAACTTCCGATTTTTCAATTGTTAGCATTTAATATGTCACTGCGGCGTATTTAACGAAAGTCAGTGAGACAGACAAACGCATGCACTTACGTATACACACACACACACACACACACACATATATACAGTTCTCATTTATAAATATTTATCTACTTAGCTGAATGCAAATAAATGTCAAAACACTGCTGCGCACTCGAGTCAGTTGCATTTGCTTGATATGCTGCGAAAAGTTTTTGAAGATTTTAAATTAAAATGAGTATTTTTTGTTGCTGGCGTGAGTGAGAGAATGTGTGAGTTGGTGTGGAATTGGCAAGGCCCGTGGGTCTCATTATGAATGTCATTTGAGCAATTAACGCTTTAGTCGCTGCTTAAACGCTTGCGGGTAACTTTTTGAACTGACAGCTACGCGGCGCTGACGCAACAGACGGAAAGCAATTTAAATATGTATATATGTTGAGCGGTTTAAAAATGTGGTGAATGTTATAAGTTTTATGTATGGAAAATTACATTTAAAACTTATGCTTCTCTGAGGTTGTTGGGCATGTTGCTTAGTTAAAGGATCGATGAGAGCATGCACTTTCTTAAAGGATGTGCGCAGCTTCAAAAGATTTAATACTACTTGTCTTAACTTTCTTCTTGGCAAATTTAAATCAATACTTATTTTGATATTAACAAACACTTTTTTTCAATTCGGTTAAATTCAGCATATATTTAGGTGCAGTAGCATGGAAATAAATTGAAATGTTTTTGCGGATTGTATTTCGTATTCTACGTAAATATAATAGTACATTACATTGCAGTGCTGCAAAGTGGCGTTTAAAATTTAATTACGTATTAATTTTCTATTGTTTGCGTGGTAAGTAGAGACATCCAAAAAAAAAATAATTTTATTTGATACGCGCCTGTAAGTATACTACCCAGCTGAAAACAGAACACACTGGAAATTCAATGCTAAAAATATTTTGTTGCGTCTCCTTACATGAGAGTCTACATATGTACTAGGGATGTACATTTTGGACATTTTATTGATCTCGGGATTTTCGAGATTTGAAAACGAAATCCCGGGACAATCCCGGGATCCCGAATTTCAAAAAGTTTTGCTTCGTAATTTTTAATTTGCCAAAAAATGTAACACGTCTGTAATCGTTGTATTATAGAAGTATACAAAATAACATTAATATAATGTATATATTTATTGGTATTTTCAAGAAAAAAAAATAAGCGTACAATTTGACACCCACAAAATAATTTATACTTAAAATACAAATATAAATATTTGGTACAGAGCAATTGTACCTACTACATAAAGTAAAATTATTTTTAATTACTATTTGAGACCAATATTAAATATTAATGTATTACCATTCACTAAAAAACTAAATACTTCAAGTAAAAATTAAATGCATCACCTATTCCATTTTTGAGCGAGGCAAAATTATTCCTTATTCTGATTAAAATGTAATCTTAAAGAAATAAAAGCCTTAAGTGTGTTATCCTCCAACCTGGACCTAAATTTGTTGCATTTAAAATCAGCAATGGAGAAGCCCTGCTGCGCCTCAACATTTGTTGGTTACAAAAAGTTAAATGCTCTCTTTAGGATATAGCCTTTATTGCCTCACTACAAAATCTATCAATTTATTTTATCAAGCCTTTTGATAAATTGTATGCCTTTCGATTGTTGGACAATTGCGAGCTGCTCGTCAAAATTTGATGCAATTTATCTTTGAGACTTTCTCGCTTATCCACTTCAGGCGTCTGGTCGTTAGTTCTATTAACATCACTTTCATAGTAAGGCTCATTTTCTACTCGAGTGGGATATTCTCCAGCTCATTTATTATGGCAAGAACAAAACAAATCCTTAAGAGAGTTAACAAGCTGTGTTTTTTGTTGATTGCGAACTCTCGAAAGGCTTTGTTTTACCCTTGAAAGGGGAATTTATTTTTTATTTTCTACAATTCCGGGATTTGAATATACTTATCCCGGCATATTTGGGAGCTAAAAAACGTCGGGATCCCGGGATTTCGGGATTTCGGTATCCCGGGATTGACATGCCTAGTGTGTATGTATGTACGTAAATAATTGCAGAAAAATATTCGCCATCTCCGTTTTTGTCTAATTAATGTACGCAAGAGAAGTTCCATACCAAAACGCAATAAATTAACTTTTAGAACTTTTTGGCTTCTTGATTGAATTTATTTAGTTATTAACATCTATGAAATCATTTCACTAAATTAAAAAAAAAAAAAAAACTCAATAAATAATCGCAGTTCTGCTTTTAAGTTCATTTAATGCGATTAAAAATTATGGAATTCAACAAATTATCAGCTGCAGCTTAAAAAGCACCAAATATTTCATATTCAAAAACCTTCAAAATCTACTCTCCTATATTACATTATTTTCGAAATGTTTTTATATATACTTGAGGTTTTCACTCACAATAGCAATGAAATTTAAATTTATAATCACTTACCAAATCTTACTCAACGGCGCTGAATAATCAAGCAAATGGCCTTAAGGTTTGTCATTTTACTAATTTCTTGCGGCTATTCAAGCATTTTTTTTTCTGCTCGCTGTTCTTTATGCATTTGAAATACTACAACTGGTAATTCACACGCCTAATTAGCGTAAAAGCAAACAGATTTTTGTTGGTGCGTAAAACAAAAAAAGTTACAAAATCTGACCACAAAGAATTAGTTGTGAGTTCGAAATTAAATTGCATACAGAAGCTAGGATTATTTGAGTGATGTTACATAAGAGAATAGCTGTCAGGGTTAAGACGTCGAAAACATATTTAAAAATGGAAAGTATAAGCAATGTCAAAAAGGAATACAGTTTACATTACCCTAGTATTTCTGGTGTTAAAATGTGTTTTTTACCCTTAAACCTTTATTTAAATTTTGAACAATCCAAAACAAAAAATAATAAAAAACATAACAGCATATAATTATTTTAAGATTTACATAAATATGTATACAATTTATCTCACTTTCAATTTAAGCACTTCAAACTTTATTCCGAAGATTCTTGTACCCCAAAGCTTAGCACAATCAAGCTGCCTTATTTTTTTTTTTTTAATTTTACAAAAGGAACTAATATCAATTTGTTGCTGAATAAGACCATTTTAGGTGCACAGTGAAAACAACAGTAACAAATAATCAAAATCAGAAGAACAACTGTTTGCTTTCTTTTTTTCTTTTTAATTTTTTCTGGCAAGCAAGAGGTAAAACTACCTGGCTTCGCTAGGCTTTTTAGGCATCTCAGATTGTCGTGTAAACGCGCCAAAGAAGATCAAAGCAAATTGGCAATTACGCGAGAAAAAAAAAGTAAAAAACAAAAAAATAAATTCAGCTTGCAGCACATAAACTCACATACCCAAACCTAGCCATCCAAATTGAATGTTGCAATAAATGTAACTAGAGAAAGGTACACAGCTCTGTAAAAAAAGGCGAAGAGATAAGTCTAAAATACAGTTGCAGCCGCCAGCTACGAGGTGAGTTAGGCTAGCAAAAAGTCGCGACGAAAGAGAAGGGGGCGGGGGGGAGACAAAATAGAAGAGGGAAATTTAGTATGAGCGCTTTGCTTCAGTCAATGTTAGGAACTAGTTTAGTTTTTAAAAGGAATATTGTTCACATTTAAAGGTGGTTGAATGGTTGTTAAAATAAAGTTGTGTCATAACTACACCAAAACTGACAAGTCACAAACTGGTTGTTATCGAACTAATACAGAGAAAATAATTTAAAATTGTTAACTTGCATGTATTTTGGTTTTTTAAAAAGAAATATACTAAAATAAAATAAAACCATAAGTTTTCAGAATGTGTGGGCGTGGCAGGTACATGTTACTTATAGTATACCCTACACATGCAAAATATTCGCTTCTATACTAAATTTTCAAAGTGAATAGGTACGCGTGTGTGTGTGTGTGCGTGTGCGCCTGAAATTTTGTCGTTGCCGCTGAGTCACTTAAATTGGAAATTGAATTAGTGCGGCAAAAGCAGGAAGTGGCTGCTAAGCAGGAAATTGTCTAAAATTACGTACATGTAATTTGCAACAACAACAACAACAACAGCAACGTCGTATATTTTCCAAAATCAGCGCTTGCTACCTTTGCTCCAAAAAACAAAACAATAACAACAACAAAAAGGTTCTACTAGCATGCCAAAACTCATTTAATCGCATTTACCGTTGATTCAATTTGTTGACGGTATTTTGGTATTTTTCGGCAAAATTTTCTACAACGCTACCTTGTTGGGGGAGGCGTGCGTATGTGCAGGGGCGTGTACACTTACAACGAGCACATTCGAGCGTTTCGGGAAACTGTCTGGGGTACACAAAAGCTAAGCTGCAGCACAGGTGTGCGGGATTTTTTGCGGCTGGAAAATATGAAGTAGCGATCGGTGCAGGGAGTAGTAGGTAGTGTGCTTTTTTTTTTTGTTTTTTTTTCTTCGTTATGCTATTGTTCTTTCATAAGATTGTTGCTTTTGTTTTAGGCTATTGTTCGGCTTTGGAATTGTGCTTGCGAAAGTTAATGCCACGCTCGTGTATGTCATCCAGCAGCGCTGCTCTTGCACTTACCCGCACTTCCGCTTTGTTTGCTATAGAAAAAAAAGTGAAATTTTTCTTCGCACACATTTTTAAAGTAAAAAGAAATAAAAATCTTTAAAATGCAGCTGTCTATTAACATAACCTGATGCTTGGTATTCTTTTTTAAAATTTAATAAAATTAAATTTAATATATCTTTTGATTTTACAACTATTTAAAATTTCACTCTTATTTTCAAGGTTTTCAAGCTTTCGATAATCATTCGTTTTCTTTGATTTACTTAACTTTTCAAGCTTCTGAAAGCGAATCTTTGCTAGCATAAAAATGCTGAAGTGGGTTTTTGTATGAATTATGATAACAATTTGTTTCACTTTCTCATTTCCCAAATCGAAGCTCGTTGGTCAACTTATATGGCCGCAAATTTGTTGTGGTAGAACGTAACTCATAAAATATTTATAAATCTAGGATTTTTAATTGCTTAGATTTATTTACGATTTGTTTTCCGACACTTACAAGCTTTTATAGATAAATCGCATTTACTTAGAAAGCTCTAAAATTTATCGAAATTGCTTATATGCAATGAATTTAGAAATTATTTATGTAAAATTACATTCTTGCATTCGCATACATATTTACACACAAATACAGTTGCGAGCATAAAAATAGAAGCGCGATACGCATTCTTTTGTATCTATATATCATTGATTAATCAAAATTGTATTCATCGGTAAAAAAAAATAAGATATCTAAAAACCAAAACTTTAGGAAATTTTTGTTTATTTTATATCTATAAATATACAATGCAGAATTTAAAAAAAAATTTGAAAAAAAATGAAATCTTCACAAAAGATCAAAACGTCTTCATACATATGCAATTAAAAATTTTTTTTTTTTTATAAAAATATAGTTCGTAGATACTATGTTAAAAGAAGCAGAAAGAAGATGAAACAGAAGAAAAAGAAAATTTTTGGAAAAAATAAACAAATAGCCATTTTCAATTGAGCTCATACATGAAATTTCGGCTAACAAAAATCTATAACACCGTCATATAAAATTGTATCAAAATCTTTTATACAGCGATTTCAAACAAACACTTTATTGTACTAAAATTTAATGGAATTGCATACCAGTAAATTCTATAAAATTATTATTTTTTAATTCCAAAAAATATACGGCCGGTTTCACCAGCATTTTAAATGCATCTTAAATATTAACTTTTCTTAAGTTTTCAAATAAAATACAAACAATTTAAATCATATTTCATTTATGAATGTATGCATATTTATTTTCACAAAAATAACCAACAACGCTTTCGTGTCATCGGTTGCAAACCGATTTGAAGTCAAGTTCAAATCAAGCAATCACCATTATTGTCCGCAATCCATCAAATGTGGATTACGCAGCAACAACAAATCCTTGTGGTAATAAGTTTACCGAAACATACGAGCATCTGCAGTCAACTGTACATAGGAGTATACACAAATGGGGTTTCTACATAGCGAGCGCTTTACGAAAAAGGATTTAAGTTGTTGGCAGCAATTTTAGGCATTTACTACAAGAATATTATTGTAACTGAATGGACGGATGGTGGTATGCGCTTGTATGTATGTATATGTATATGCTTATGTATGTATGTTTGTTTTCTGCAAGAATGCATAACACTTGTGGCCTAGAGCTGCCAAATGCCAACATTCACTTGGGTAATGATAGAAATGTGTATTTGTATGCTTGAAGTTACAATAGTTCAAGTAGTGACACTCTAAAAGAAATTTATAAAAATAATTTAACGATCAAACCCTTAAAAAAAGTATTTAACTTAGAGTTTTTTCGACAAAGGTTGGTGAGCGAATTTATTTACAAAAACTTCTAAGAAAAATATGTATAGCATTCTCTACAATAACAGTGGCATCGGCGAAGAAAAATATCAAAACTATCGACAGAAATATCGAAAAAAAATAAAAAATTTATACTGGAATTGTTGTATTATTGATAAAATTTTCTTTTAGAAATACTTGCGTTTTCATTGAAAAATATTTTTCAAGGACAACGATTCCGAAAAAATATCGATAATATCAAAGATAACGACAATTCGTGGTATCGCTTGTAGCAACATTAATAGTTAAGATGACGTACATATATGAACGATATTTACAATGACAGTGACATCGACAAAAGTATCGATAAAGAAATATGGTCGTTATTTTATAGTTTTTCAAAGATAAAATAAGTTTGATATTTGATCACATTAATCGATAACATTAAGTGTAACATCAATTAGAGTGATAAAAGATATATCGATGATAGGTACATCGATAAAAGTATCGATAACGATATCGATAAATAATAATCGATTTTTGAAATTTCATTTTAATTGTCACATTTAATCAATATTTGGAGAGTGCGATTTTTTCATGCAAAATTAAACTCGAATTAAAAAACGATATAATATTATGGGAAAAATTTTGTCTTTTTATAATTTTATTTTAATTTTATTTACGTGAATTTTGTTTTTATTTCTATCAGACATAATTCGATTAGTTTTCGCTATATTTTTTATGCGTTTCGTATCGAATCAATAAAATAATATTAAAATCCTTCAAATATAAAGTAAAAATAAATTGAATCTCAAATAAACGAGACAATCGAAAAATTTAAATATGATGTCTACGGGAGCCAAATATTTTTCTTATAAAATTTAGAGAATTAACTTAGTCTGTGCTCAAAAGAGAACGTAAAGCTTGGCTTGAAGCGATACCTCTCACGTAATTTCTTTTTGCAAACCAGAAATATAGACTCCTTTCTGAATTTAAAGTTAAATTCAGCTGCATGTAACAAAATTTTGTTAAATAAAAGTGCAAAATTACAATCATCTTAATGAAACGCTTTTGCGTACATACAATTTATAAAATATTTGTTACGTATACGCTGCGTTGAACCACCTCTGCCAAATCCTGCAATGCACATACCGAGCACGTTTTCTTACACTACTTACTTCCGCTGCACAATTTATTTTTCTAATATAGCAAAGCAGGAAATGCGCGCCTTTAAGTAAGAACAAACACAAATACAAACGTAAGCAAATAGAAGCATACACACGCGCATACAAATGCAATACGTACGGTGAAGAGCATGCCAATGCTTTTTAGCCAAAGAAGCGGATGTTTTATTGGTACAATAGAAATATCTCTATTTGTTTGTGTATAAAACCGTGTTTAATGACATATACTTCGATTTCTATATATGCTCATATATGAATTTGCATGAGTGTGAGTGTGAGTGTGTATGCAGGCGTATTTGCACTTCCAGCATAAAATCGTTCAATAATTTCGATATGCGCTGCGGGATTATCCGGCAGCTGTGTTTGCGTAGCAATGCAAAATGAAGTGATGTTGCAAAAAGCAGAGTTCGGGTAACAGTAGAGTGAGTGAGAAGAGCAGGAAGAAGAATGAGTAGAAGGATAGCATGTAAGAGAGGAGTATTGAAAAGGATACAAAAAAAAATATTTGTATGTATGTAAAAGCGGAAATGGTTGAAAAACATATATTCGGGATTCTCACACAATTGCAAATTTAAATATTTTTTTATGATAATTTTAGACTTTGATTTTGTGAAGATAAAATGAACTAAGTTTCATAAAAAAATTAAATAAACGAATGTAAAACGAAGCTGATCTACAATACACATGCATAAGTAAAATTTTGAAATTTTTATAAATTTTAAGTTTTTATGAAAATAAGTTTGTTTTTTACAAATTTCAAAGTGAGAGTTTAAAATTTAAAATTAAAGTTGTGGACGCGATGATATTTTTACTAAAAAATTAAAAGAAGAATAAAACATATAAAAAGCTTATAATTATGTGTTAGAGACTGATTGAAAAATTAAAATTTTTTTTTTTAATTTTTTCAATTGTAGAAACTATGATTTTTATGCTTGCTGCTATCATATATATAAAAAAGAAATAAATTTTTATTAAAAAAAAATGTCTATTAAAAATTTTATTTGCAAAAAAAGTTTCTATAAAAAAACTGAAGCTTAAAAAACTGTTTTTTTTTAAATTTACGTAAAAAATTTTAAATTTTGATTTACCTACTAGTTTCATTAAAAACAAGGAAAACGTCAAAATGAAAAAAATTGCTATAACAAAATGTTTTATAAATATATACAAAAGTGAAGTTTATGTATTCTTATTTGTAAATATGAAGCGAATTTTTTTAACAAAAAAAAGCAATTAAACTTTTTACCATTGCACTATGGTTCCTAGGACCATATTTTCTGGCCAAAATTCAAATAACTGTAATATAGTTTTGAAATTTTGCATATACATATATAGTAAATAGGGTTTATAGAAAGAATGGGAGTGTTTAAAAAGCTGCCACGCGCATCTATCTAATATACAGTGACTCAAACAAATGACCCCGTGGGGAATATTTTGCCATAGCAAGAATACTTTCCTTTCGAATTTTTTTAGAGTTTTTTATTAAAATATAATTCAACACAAATAGCGCAAATCAACGTTAAACATTCTGCACAAAATTTCAAAAAATTCGATGAGTTTTCCCAAAATTTTGAACCTTGTATTTAGAGCTTTAAAACAAATTGCGAGTACGCAGCCCAATGAATTTTGGTATAAGGAAGTACACGTTTTCGTCGGCTCAGACAGCGCAATGATTTTAACAATATTTTTGAAAACTTTTTTCGTATAACGTATAAATTTTTTTAAATTTTCGTTGATTTGTAATAATTATCGTATATTCTCTTGGAAACTTTCAACTACAAAAACAATTTTCGTTATACGAAAAATATTCTCTAAAACTGTGGAAAATTTTACAAAATAGGTTTGAAATTTAAATAATTTCTGATTTTTATTGGGTGTTATTTTTATAATATTTGTATGTATGTTTAAACTTATTACCGTTAGTAGTAAATAATAAAATATTTTTTAGTTAACATATAAGAAGCTAACACCAGCGTAATAACATATGTACATAAATATTAAATTGAATCATTTTCTAATTCTAAATTATTTAATATTATTATTATTTTATTTTATTATTATTATTCTTCGTATCCACAGTTAAGGCCCAAATAACCTTCGTCGTTCTCATCATTTTCATCAACGTCGTTTGCAGAAAATGTATCAGCGTCACCATCCGCAGAGCTTAATAAAGCAATAACTTCCTTAGGAAGTTGCATTCGTTTTTATTTTTTTATGCGTTTGTCGAGGCTAATGCTAGAAATTAAAGGATCTGATGTGTCAAAAGCTCTATTAATCACGTCAGTTAGATTGCTAATTCGGCTGTTTTTCCGAGCATGATGTACCCTATCCGATTTATAAATTTTATTGTGTCTAAGAAAAATTATTAGTGGTCTAAGAAAAATGTGAATTATTCAAAAAACGCAAAAAAGAGCAAAATAATTTTTTGCACACAAACTCCAAATTGAGTTACTTATACAATCACAAAGTACCAAGACTACCAACTGCTACCAATTTTTTTAAGCTCTACGTAAAGTTAAAAAATATTACTTAAGCCAAAGTTAATATTTAAATAAATTTTTTTCAAACTTAACAATAGTTGAATGTATTAATATTCGAGAAACAAAATATAATTACCTTTATTGTTAGTTTCCATTTTTTTCTTTTAGTTAATTTTAATTTGTTTATAAAATATTCAGTTTTGAGTTTCAGCCAAATTTCACCACTTGTATAAGCAAATAGGCAAAGTTACAATTTAACTGCTGACCACATAACGGTAAACCGATTAAAGGGAAAACAAAATATGCAATTAACTCATGCGAGTATCAGCTTAGTGATGGTAAAAAAAACAGACGAAAAATCGGAACTTTTAAAAATCGATTTTGGCCAGAAAATGTGGTCCTAGGAACCATAGTGCATTGTGTTGAATTCAGCGAAGTGATGTGTAACTAATATTTTGAGCAGGTGTGTATATACATACATATATTAAAAAAATTTTATTTTCCATATTATGTTATAGAGTGAGTTATTTTTTATATAAAAAAATTTGTGTGAGAAATTTTCAACATGCAAAAACTTTCAATACTAGAAAATCACACTGGGCGATTATGTCACTATGCGAACATATATTTACATATCTATGTCATAGTGCGCAGTTTTTCTCACGCCCTTACATATACATACATACATACATATATGTACATATATATAGTATAACATACATATATATGTTCTTAAATAAATTCGTCTGTCGCCGAAATGAAGACAGCGCTGTGACAACAACGCTGACAGTTACAGCTGCCAACTCCTGAATATGGATGAAGCAGCAAGAAGCCCTCGCCACTTGTATAAACATGTGTTTGTATGTGTGTGTGTGTGTGTGTGAATAGGATAATACACTCACTCCTCTCTCCCTCCTCTACCATCAGGGTGGACAGCAGCATAAGCTTGAGCTACGCTGGAAAATAGATTGAAAGCAGTTGCGCGCAAAACAGTTGTCACAGTTGCCTGACAGCTGACTGTGGCGCAACGCTGTGGGAGAGTGACAAGCGAGATAGACACTGATATTGCCAACATTACCGGCTTACTACCGCCAACCAACTGCTCGCCAACACAACACCCTCACTTTTCCACACCCACTCACATTTTTTTCCAATCCATGTACATACATATGTACGCCTTCGTACTCATCGCACATTTGCGCATCGTTCAACTGCAAAGCACTCAAAGTAGTTGGAAAATATTTGGCATTCAGTAAAAGCGATATTTGTGACAAATGTATGCCACATATATGCGCTACGAAAATGTACTCGTAGCTTTGACAAATCTCTTAGTGAACTTCATTGCGCACCCTTCTTTGCGATGCCTTCTACAATCGCGTGTTACTGCAATGGTTAAGAAAGTATTGAATGTGTAAATGTCGCTAGCTGTAGCTGTAGCTGTTTGTTACAATTTTTAGCTCAGTTCAAGTTGGCAGCGATGGCGAATGGATAAATGTAAATACATTAATATTTGTTGTAATAGAAATTGTATTAAAAATAAATAAATTCGGAAGTACATTTGGCTAAAAGTAGTTTACGATCAAGTATTCAATAAATATATTACTTACATGCATTTTATCAAATATGTTACGTATTCGCGGGAGTAGTGCAGTGAGTCGACTTTTACTTGGCCTTTACCAAACTAAGTTAAGTTAGATAAGATTCACGCCTTCAATTGGAGAACCATTTGTTTTAAGCAATTTCATAAGGACAATAAACACTAAATAATCATGATCAGCGATTTAGTCAGACAAATATCATTTTATAGCTGGTATTTTTATGTGTCCTACTCGGTCACGTTCGCCGGCTTTGAATAGTTCAGTTTCCAAATCCGATTCGGCAATTTTCTGGCTAAAACTCTGTCTGCCAGTCAATGCGTTTATTCTCTTCTACCTATCATTGCTTTCTCTCCAAAACGTGCCTATCATTTCTTTTTTTGGCCTTACTCTATCATAGCTCGTTAAGTAATTAAATTTAGTACGATCTTTTACGTTGTATATAACCACAACTTCGTTTTATTAATAATATGATTTTTTCATTAATTGTCTAAACCGCTCAATGTATAATTTTAATCGCTCTACAGTTAGATAACAGATGCCCTTTCTTTTTTTTATCAAGTATTTAAATTGTGATTTTCAATATACATTTTTAAACATATTTCTGCTATCCTTATTTAATATTTTTATACACATTTCAATATCTGGCAAGTTTTATCAGTCTCCATCTTTTTTATGACAATTGCAAACGAATATTCGAATTGAATGCCACAGGTAAAACTTTACACGCGCATGCATCGCCTTCAAAGTGCGTTTCACAGTTATGACCACACCAAATTTCGTCAACTAATTTTTCTTTTTATGAAAATTTAATCATAATTTTTTAATTCAATTTTTTATTCATTTCCTATTTATTAAATTTTCATAATTTTTCAAATAATTTTTTTATTTATTTCCTATATAACATTAATCGTATAAATTCAAATTTCCAAATTTTTACAAAACTTAAGAAAAAAATTAAACAAATTTTTTAAACCTTTCCATCGAGATGTTAAAAAAAAAACTTTCGCACATTTTAGTTTTGTAGTTCACACAACACAATTTTTTTTTTTGATATTTAAATTTCTTTTGAAATGAATGTAAATGCGCAACATCTTCTGTGGAAATTTTTTTTAAAAATTAGCCAATTAAACCTTGCACTTTGTGACCCTAAATTTTAATGCGCTACAAAACTGTATAACCAGAAATTTCCAACAAATTATGATTAAAACATTAACAATTTTTGTGAAAATTTTTTTTTGTGAAAAAAATTTCGAAATTCTCTACCCAGCTTGACATTTAATTGACGCGATGATAGAGTGAAAAATAGTTGTATTAAAAAAAATTCAAAATATTTAGATTTGTTATGAAAAGCATTGTGAATATTGTAGCGAAATTTACTTGCTTGTTTTCATTATAAGCCACGTAAATATTAAAAACTACTCCGCAAAAACATTGCCAAAAATCAAATATAATTTCTAGCCCCTAAAAACTTGCTTTTGACTTTATTAAAATGAAATGGTCTATAAAACTGCATACACCAAAAAAAATTTGTTAAATTTGTTTTTTATTATTAACTAAGCTTGAAATTTCAATTTTTTATAAGAAAATTAACTTTAGTTTAAAATTAATGGATATTAAATAAAATTTAATTATTTTCAAACTGTTTTAGATTGTTTGGTGGCGATATAATCGTGACTAGTACTAAATGTATAACGACAATCTCACAAACAACTACTCCCACAAATATGCTACGTTCGCTTAATCCCCGAAATGCCATTGCACTCAACGCGACAGCAACAACAGCAATAATGGCGTTTGCTGTTTTCTGGGTGCAAGTTTCAAGAGGAAGAAAGGTCGTGAATTGTTGCAGTGGCACGCGGAATAAAGTCTGACACACACGTTGACATAACTGCTGGCAACATCACCAAACAGAGCGACTGACTGGCTGACTTTACCTGGCTGCCAGTTCAATGACAAAATCAAACGAACGGCGCGGCAAATGACAACAAGGAAGCAAAGCAGAGCCGAAGCACACGGGGATGGCGTGGCAGGTGCGCAAAGGCAACTGAGTAAAAGCAAAAGAATTAGAAGGTGACGAACGTTCTGCTGCTACATAAACGAGTATACAAACAAATGTCGATGCACAACTAATATCAGTTGAATCAGAGATGCAAGTGGATAACGGTGCACTGCAATGCTTGGCAAACAATTTGACAGCAAAATTTGCTAGTGTTGCAAGTTGTCGCAGCAACGTCAAGCGGCGCGAACAATAGTATTTAAGTGTAAGTACAGGAACATACGTACATGTGAACAAGCTGTCAACCCCAACAACTTTATCACTGCTGCTGAAGTTGCAACAAAAAAAAAAAGAAGAAGCAATCTTTGATACTTACATGTGTAACGTTTGCAGCATGCAACAGCGAAAATAATTGAAGTTTTGTGGCAAGTCGTGAGTCGAGCGGAGAGATGGGCGTACAATCGGCAATGGACAGGTGAAGAGATAAGCGTGTGACGTGTGTATCAAAGACGCGCCGAATTTGGCAGTTGGGAATGTAGCGTCAACCAAGCAAATGGCTCAGTGATGTATTTCCGAGATAAAGAGATGGTGAGAGTCAGCTGTGACAACAAATTCGAGAGTATCATACTCGTTGTAAGAAAATTTCAATCGTTGCTGCTAGACTGATGGTCGTTGCGCAGGTGAAAAATATATATGTATGTATGTATGTACGAATATGCGAATTTAGGTAGCTGCAGCAATCGATTGGTTAAGGTAAACATAATTTGCCATAGTCGAAACGTGTACGGAAAGTTGAATAAAATTGAGTTGTTGACTGAAGCAAATGTATGTAAGTTACTCATTGGATTATTTATTTTTGCGTACGTGTTTGTGGGTGTGTGTGTGTGTGTGGGTGTGTGGGTGTGAGTGGAATAAGTTTGGTGTATAAAGTTTAAGTTGCATATGTATGTGGTAGAAAGAGTTGTTAAAGAAAAAATGCAGCAGCTTAATAATTTTCATTTGAAATTATGATGAGAATATGTGTTTCGTTAATATGATTTTTAACTTTTTCATAATTCTTAGAAAGTTTTTATCAATACGCTGTGTTCTGTATCCGAAAATGTATCGTTTTTAATTTAAAAAAAAAATATTACAATTCTAATAATACAACAAGCATTTAATATCAAAATTTATGAATACTATATGGGAGCTGAAAAATAATAAAAATATTTATAAAATCGTGTTAAATAAAAAAGTTTTAAAATACGAATTTTATTACAAGATTAATATAACTTGCAATATCAAATTTTAGATTCCTTTTAAAATCTACTATTCAATGGGTGTGGTGAATTAAAGTTATGTGAATTAATGTGTGGTGAGTAAAGGTTTTGCAAGTTTCGAAATAATCTGTTTATATGCGGTGAGTTTAGGTGTGGTGAGTTTAGACGTCGTGGTTTAAGGTATGGTGAGAATTTTTTTTAATTTTTCTACCACTGCTGAAGAAATTCCCCTTCAAGGAAGACCCAGCAATTTTTTTTTTACTAGTTCAAACCTAATTTCACCAAACCTTACCTAACATAACATAACATAAAATAATATAACGTAGCATAACGTTACAAAACGTAGCATAACATAAATAGCCAAACATAATATAACATAACATAAAAAAGTTTTGACATATGTAGTGTGTTTATGTGTGATGGGTTTAGTGGGCAGTTCAAGGATTGGTGAGTTTAGCTATGGTAAGTTTAGGTATAGTAAACATAGTAAGTACTTAAAAGACGTGCCCCGCCATTTCCGCTAAAAACAGTTTCACTTAAAAACCTAAAAAAAAAAAACACTTTGAGCGCAAATTATATTAAAAGCGTATTTTTAGTTATCCAAGCTATAATTTTATTTACATGCCAAAATTGTTGTACCTCATGAAACTATATCACACATTGCCTGAAAAATTGAAGTACATATCGAAAATAATCGGGGGGATAATCGGAATATTCCCCCACCGAGGCTAAATTAACTGCACAGTCTTCGAGTGTAGAGCGAAAGATAATGAAAGAACTCCTACGTATTGGTGATCTGAATGCCAAGTTATATACAACAAAGGAAATATGTACGTGTGTGTGTGAATGCCGATTTATATACAAAAATATTGATGAACTCTGAGACCTTAAAGAAGTCACACATTGCAAAACACGTTTAATAATTGTTAAGCTGCAGTACTAAGGCCAAAAGACTTTCAATACGATTTCGCAAAATCGAACCTGAGGTAGTTTTAACTGTAAAGTTAATTAAATGGAGAAAGCAAGCACTTAAATTACATAGCATAACTCTTAAATCACTGTAATTGCAGGAGCTTACAGAACGAGAGAGTACAAACAAAAAAAAAAACAAAAAAAAAGAAACCAGAAGAAAAAGTGTTCTCTACTCGCAGCGGAAACTTCACATCCATTAAATGAGACATCAAATGTTAGATGCTATCGACAACGTCGCAGTTACAGCTACTGACAAGTAGTTTTAACGTTACGGCATCATATGCGCTTACTACAACAACGACACAAGTACAGCAAACAGTTGCATTGACAGCGCACCCCACGGAGACAACCGATGCCATCAGCGACATGGTGACGATGACGACGACGACGACGACAGCCACTGAGACAGCAAAAGGCGTTGAGCGAATAAGCACGTAAACCAAGTGCGAACTGTTAGAGCTTATAAACTTATGTGTCACTACAACAACAACAACGCCACACAATACAGTCAACAAAAACAGACGATGGAGAGCAACCACAGCTGCAATTACCACAACAACAATACCAACAATCATCAACATCAACAACAACGGCAACAACAATAGCAACGGACGTCGCTGAAAGCCACGTCACTCACACACACTTCAAACGCATTTACCGTTACGACAGCATTGGCAAATTTCAAAGCAGATGACAGCAGGTCAAAGTAAGGGCATGCGGCGGAATGTGTGTGGAATGGGTGGTGGATGTGGGCGGTCGGACATGTGATGCTTATAGGCGAAATGTGGAAAGCCTTTGACAGTCAAGCCGCAGCCGCAGCCGCAGCCGCAGACACTATCGAATGTAGCGGTCGATTGAACGCTTGTTGACGAAAGTAATGGCTAGCGATTGCAAAAAGCAAGCAAATGAAGTGATGAAAATGAAAGAAGAGCTCTTGATGATGGCAGAAATGGCAGAAATGGCAGTAATGGTTGCACTTGTACATACATATGCATGTCTGCGTGTGTGTATGTATGTGTGGAATTTGGAGTGCTAGTACATGAGAAAAAAAAAAAAATTATTAAAAGAGGAAAAATGAGCGTTAAGATCGCAGAGTATACTTTGGTAATAGAATTTGAAATCTGTTGAAAATGAAGTGAGCTGCGAATGAAGCATTCAAAGTGCAGTCGCGGTGGTGGCTAGTTGCATTAAAGTAGTAGAGTTATTGTTGTTGTAATTGCACAACTACACTGCGTTCACTAACTATATTGACATTTTGACAAGCTAAGGTAGCTAAATCTTTATTATATATATTTTTTTTTTTTAATAAAAATAACAACAGCTTGGGTGATGTTAGCTTAGATCGGCGCGCTTAGTTGTTGCGCTAGCGTTATGTGATGGGTTGGGTGCGATGCCCACGGAAGTCTTGAATAAAAGAATAAATAGGCGAAATATGAAAAAAAAAAAACTTTTCATACAAATATTCTTCAAAAAAGCCTTTAAAATTCGGCAAAATATGCACCGATGAATATTTGATTTAAAAATGTCGAACATTTGCTTAGACCAATATATTGCAAGCTCACTTACGAAAAAGACAGTAGTCATTCTTAGTGCCAGTTTTTAAGTGCTGCCTTAAACTCAGTTTAAACTAAGTTTAGTTAAACTCAGTTTAAATTTAAACTAAGTTTCGTTGCGCTCAATTAAATTTGCTGCAACTAAAACGAAGTAGTCAGCAAACTGCTGATAAGTTAAACTAAGTTAAAACGGACGCGATCGATCGTTTAAACTTCGTTTAAAGTTGACTGAAAAACTGCATACTGAGTTTAAACTTAGCTTAAACGACAAAGAGAGTTTAACTTGCACTGAAAAACTGGCGCTTAATCATTTATTATATCATTAGAATATCAAATTACGATTATTCCCAGTTTTTATTTCTTCGGTTTCAGCATTAAAGGAAAAATAAGAAAAGCAGAAGTCAGTTCAACATAAAGACAAAAAAAAACTTTGATTTTGGAGTATTTTTTACTAGCCAATTGAATGCTAAAAACAGGTGACACTTAAAAAGAATTATTAGAAAAAAACCATAAGTCGTTTTGCAGCACTTCTTATTTTTGATTTTACTAAAAGTTCTATTCAGGCATTTAGACCATTAGACATTGCTTAGAGAGTACCTTGTCAAACTGCATTTTTTTTTTTTGTAGCAATCGCCAGTGTCAGCCGGCTTAGCATTCACACTCATTTAACCATTTGCAACACGTTGTGATTCTGCCGCGTGCGACATGTAGCAGCTGATGATAGCTTGGACTATTTTGCACACCCATGCAGCTTTGCATCAAACTTTTACATATACATAAATAATCGTATGTAAACCTACTAAGGCAACCGAAAACGATAAATCAAGGCGAAGCAACCAACCGAACATTTCGTGCTTAAGCGGCCAAATGTAGGGAAATCAAGTGATTTCGTGGTCATTCACATACTTAAATACATACAAATTTATGTACGTATATGTACCATATATACTCGCATGTATGTACATATGTTGGTGTTGCATGGCAAAACTTCATCAAAATTACAGTCACTTGAGGTGGCAATTTGAAGTGCCGCAACATGCAGAGCGGGCGCCCATGAAAATGTACAACAAATACACAAAATACATGTATGCCCAGCTACAGTTTAACACATTTGCTATATTCAGTTGCTTGTCCTCAGCTTTCGGCTTGCCGTCAGTTAGCAAGCATCTGGACTCGCCCTCATCGACTTGCCATACATTTTGCATCTCCTATTCTACATACATACATACATACATACATATGTACATATTCTTGTGTGTGAAGTGTCTCAAATTACGCGCTACGTGATTTGTCAACTTGATTACATTCAGACATTCAGAACAATTACACAAACAAACATTTCATGGCACAACTATGAACGACACAAACTGATTGTAATGATTTGCAACATGATTTGCAAATTAGTAGCAACAATTTGGTTGTTGTTCACACTTTCAGGGGTTTCTCCTTCTCTCGCTCACTTTCTTCGAGTGCTTAGCTCACTTAAACTCACTCAAATTGCAAACAAAGTTGATTTCATAAATTGCAATTTTAGCCAATTTAAAATTTTTAAGAGCATTTACATTTCCATAACGCGGTTTAAGCGCATTTACTTTCATTTTATAAAATTCTTATTATTTTATAATTCAACTTAATTTGTGCAATAAAAAAAGCTTTAAAAATATATGTTTCAAAATTTGTGTATAGATAATGTAAAAAATTTTCATAAGGTTTTTTTTTTTTAAAGAAATTACGTTTTTATTTATTTATTGCATTGAACTGGAGACCAATTTTTATTAATGGAAAAGTTTTTTTTTAATTATGTTGCTGATCAATTTTGTATATTTTCGCTAAGGTAAATAGGCCTTCATTGATCTAATTTTTTTTTGGGCCGGAAAAGTGAAGTATTGGTTGCTTGAAAATTATTTATATCAATAAAAACCATTAACCTAAAGGGAAAAATTTTCATTTTTTTTTTGAGTATACAATGGGCTACCCATTTTATATTAAAATTTTAAACTTTCAATTGAATACAATTTCCCTTGACTTTTAGCATTTTTTTTAATGGAAATGTCGCACTTATTTTTCAATATATGCCAAGGCACATCCAACAGGTAGCCGCTGCAAACTTTTTTTTAACTTTTTTCATTTTTTTTTTTAATTTGAATTGTCAAATTTTGAATTTCGTTGTGATAAGAATGCTTTCAGCGCAACTCAAGGTAGTTGCTAAAATATTTTTGAAATTTTAGCTTTTAAAAGCAAAAACAAAATATACAGAGCTCAAATTTTTTTTTTTTTCATTTTTTCTGCTGCTGCTACGTATTGAATGTGCCTTGATATATGTATGCTGTCACACTTGGATAATTTGTTTTTCCTATCATTAATTTTAATTATTTTCCAGTTCAAATACAGTTCATTCTTTAACAAAAATTATAAAATTGTATTAACACAACATGTAAAGTCAATTAACAAAATAACGAAATTTAAAAAAAGAATTAAATTTTTTTAAATAAAAAAAAATTGTTTTTAAGCTTACAATTTTGTTGCTCATTACATTTTATTATAATAAATGCATGGTTTCAATTGGCTACAAATAAGCTTTGATTTTTGACAATTTTTTTTACCGATGCTCTTTTGCAATTCTTCCATATAAAAATGTCTTTTGCGTTTTATGGCAGAAATTGATACGAATTACACTTTTATATATATTAAAATTTAGAGAAGGGTCCCCAAATTTGCAATTTGAAAGTCTGATGAATTTTATATAATTTTCTTAAACGTTTGAAACTAGGTTTCGTATCCTTTTTTTTGTTAGAGGAAGCTCTTTTTGATTGAAAAATAAAAAAATAAAAGTTATGCGGTATGAATCACTTCAATAAATAATGCACAAGCATATTTAAATTATGTATAAATTTTTTCGTGCCTTGCTGCCATCCAGCTGTTGTCTATCGTCTGTGTCCTAACGTCTATGAAGCTCTGACGTTTCGATTATTATTGCACTACAGAGCATAAATGTGAATCTTTTTTAAGTATGAGTGTGTGAGTATAAAATACACTGCCTGTAGTACAAAATAATTTAATATATTTATGGAATATTATGAATATTGTAAAAAGTGTCACGAACTCAATTCGGTACGCTGCAATGAGTAAAAAAAATGTATATCGAATAAGAAAACTGATAACAGAACTTTGGTCGTCATGCTGGCCGCTACGCCAAAAAAAACATGCTATAAAAATACATTTGCATAAATTTAAATTTACACATACACACACACGCATACACACTCATCCACTTACGTACATATATGTGAGGGAAATAGTTAAAATTATACTTAATCCTTGATAGCCGAAAAAAGTTGCTACTGCGCGCTGTCGAACAAGATGCAAATAAGTATAGTAAATCAAGTGTGTATAGCGTTGAGAGCGCAAACCAGCGATACAAACGCTTTAGACGTTTTTTTTATTTTATTTTAATTTTTTTATATTTTTTTGTGAAATTTTTCCACCCACTTTTGCCAATATTTGACAATCTTGCACCGCGTTTGCTGCTTGCCAGACTTATGGCGTCGATTTCGGTCCAATGCCGTCGTTCTCCAATTTTGTAAGGAAAAAAAATAATACAAATTCCCCGGCGTGTGTGTTTGTTTGCGTGTGTATTTGCCCAAGAATGCTTGCTTTGTCATGTACACAATTTTTTCTAACGATGCTCTTTCAGCTTTCGTCCTTACCTCTTCTTCGTTTGTAGGCATAGGCGTTATGTCGTATTCGTAAATAAATAAATTATGAAACTGTTCAATAGCTTTAGGATATTGGAGCGATGACACCGCTGACTTGGCAGCAATAAATTTAAATTTGAGTTTGGATTTGAATTGTATACACAAATATATTTACATTTATGTACATACATACATATTTTTCGCATAAAAAACTTTTCTAATTTGGTTATTCCCATTATTTTTTCCCACACCACTTACTCCGAACGACAGAGGGCGCTCTTTCATTTGCCCTTAATCTGCTCGAATATGTGCTATATGTTTAGAAGTTTTCGGGTAAGCGTTGAAAAGTAGCTTAAATTTTAGTTAAGCAGTTAAACGATTTAAAATTTCTTACATTTTTCACTCTCCTTTTCTCACTTAGTTCCTAAATAAAGAAACTGAAAAAAAGTATGTGCCCGAAAGTATGCAACATCAGATGTTGAAAGAATCTACAGATACATATTTAAAATTTTTAATCTGTGAGGGGATTTAGTCAAAAATGTGGCACACAAGTAGTTTGTAGCCTGAAATTATATATTGAGCATTTTTCTAATAGCGTTGCCGCCTGCAAACATTTTTAAAAAGTTAAATTATATTAAATAAAATATGCAATTTTTAGTTCATTCTATTTCAGTCGATAAAAATCACTTTTAATTTTTGAAATTTCTGCTCACATTTGCTTTCTATAACGTTTGAACCAAATTTATGTTTTATGAAAGAAAAACGTAACACACTGAACACTTAAAGGTCAATGGCAACTTCTTGCAATTTATTTACAAAAATTAAATGAGCCACAAAACTGCATTATAAAAAAAACTATTTTAAAATAATAAAAAAAAAAATTTTACGATTTTTAAATAATATTTTTTAGCTGAAAGTATCGGTTTTGTTTTCAAGGGCCGAACTATCACAGTGTAGGCATTGCATATCTTTGTTCTTGGTTTTAATTTTTTTGTTTCCATTTCCCATTGTTTGCTCTTACGTGTAACCAATGCTCGCTCTGTCAGAGAAAAAAAATTAGGTAAGTTTCTAAGGTCGCTCGGTATTTAAAGCAGTTCTTTAGTGAAGGCGCTAAACTGATTCTCGGTTCTGGTCCTGGATTGGCCTTTGAAAAGAGAAAGTAAAGGGACTAATGGAGAGAAACTTTGATATGGAAGACATTTTTAGTACTGGTTTTAGGCGTCAAGCTGCTTAATTTGGCCGGATTAACAACCAAAAACAGTTAAATTATGCGCACTACTAATATTTACTAATACCTTAACCTTCACTGGGCATAAAATCATTATAAGTTGCAGTAGATGTAAATGCGAATTACCGTTGCTAAAAATAATTTTTATACAACAACTAAATATGTATGCAATAATTTGCGTATAAAAAAATATATCAAACGCTTTAATTTTGTTTAAAAAAAAAATTGGAAAAAATTTAAACTGCCACGCACAATTGAATAATTACAAAAGCATAACAAACGGATTAAAATTTAAGTAACTATTACAATGTACACATACTTACACACGCATACACACTCATATACGTATGAGCAAACAAGCATAAACACACAATCAGATTTACATACAAATACAATTGCAAATAATAAATACTAAGTACAAATACAGCTACTGCTAACCCTGTAGGAAGAAGCACTTTGCAGGAGTTACATTTTAAAACTGGAAAGCAGACTTTCAACAACTTATTTGGAAATAAGCTATTCGGTAAAGGCTTAGCAATGAATGAAAAGTCACTAGCCAATAAGCAGCAGCAATGTTCACTTCCATTTAAGCAATCGCAAGCCACTTGCACAACCTAAAGGTATCCTACAAATCAAACAACAATTCCTACCAATACAATACTTACATTCAATAATACACACACACACACGCAAGCACGCGTTCGCGCGCGCTTTAAGTACAACGCAACAACATAAAAAAGCACACAAAAGAGCGCCACTTAAATCGGAAATATTGATAAATGATCTGTTTGCGCGCACAATTCCCCATTGTTCACTAGCGAACCTACATAACTAGCAGGCAAGCTTTTACCTCAACCAAAACCATTTTAAATTGGTAGCTTACAATTCACCTAAATACATATGTACATACATACAAACTCTGCTACTGCGCTATAGTAAAGTTGAACCTCTCGTGCGCTTACTCCAACTAACTCCATTCCTTCGCCATTTCCATGAACAAACTCTCATCCGCTTTTGTTGGCTGATTGCTTTCTCGTTCCAGCTGTCACTTGTGTAACGGTTGCGTTGCGGTCTATTGGGCTGGCTAGCCGGTCGGTTGGTTGGTCGGTCGGTTGGTCGGTCCCTTTTTCGTTTTGTTGAATTGCCTTGTGAATTGGCTGGGTTGGGTTAAGTTGTGTTGGGTTGGGTTGGGTAACGTTGCGGTATTGTGAATTATGTGTATTTTATGTAGCGGCCATTGTTATGTGATTGATATGTAAGGGAGTAAGTAAAATGGGAAAGAAAAGGATATTCAAAAATGGGTGGAATTAGAAATAATATGGAACATTTGCGTGTTGTTTTATGCCTTTTTGTTTTATTCAAATATCGTATGTACGTACATCAGACTTTAGGGACTTTGCGCAGGCTGACCAAAATCAAGAGAACACATCCGTTCTAAAGAGGATTTGCCTCGACATATGAGACCACGAAATAGCTACTAGAAAGTAGAAAGAAGCGACATCATATTCCCAGTGGAAATCAGCAGACATAAGAACTATGATTTCAAAAAGTTTAATTGGATAGTTATGACTAATCTACTTTGTATCCTCGGACTAAAGAATTTCCCTTAAATGCTGACTGGTTTCGTGTCATGGCATTCACAAACTTAAAATAAGTTTGACAGTGTTTCCCTTTTGTTACTGGTTTGGGGCCGTGTGCACATGCAGACAAGCGTCATCGCCGCCAGATAATTACGGCTGCTAGGGGTTGCTGCATACCAGCCGATATTCCATACCAATTACTCACACCAATTATCTGGCAGAAGCAGCTCTGTTTAATAGAACAAAGAAAATTTCGCTCTAAGTGTGAGCAGTATTTAGCGTTCACCGTTTGGACACTGTCAATTCTGTAAAAATTTAACGGTCATTTTCATCGAAAAAAAATGAGTGCTGTGAACTCGAACTGTAAAAAATCTGCATGCTCTTTGCTTTCACTTGGAGCACTTACAGCACTATTGTCCTCGACGAACTATGCCGCTGCATCTGGATACGGTGGGAGTGGAAAATTTCGCTATAGTACTAAACTTATCGGTTAGCAGATTATCATAAAGGGGATGTGAAAGACTGGTAAAGTGAACACACTGCTCAAATCTACACCAATCCAACTAAGAAGGAACTTTTACTTGAGGAAATATAATAGACTTCTGTCTCTAAACCAGAGAGCTTATGAATAGTACAAATACTAAACATCGATTTAGAGTAAATTTTTTGGTCCTTGGTCTACAAAGAGTATAAGAATCGTACAACACATGAATAAGAAATTTATTAGACAACTAAGTAATAAAGCTGGAACTTGTAATAATTTGCAGACTTAAAATTTGAGACTCTGCGGCTAAGAGAGAGCCGCTTCTATTGCCAAAACTCATTCAATTAAATTTCTGTCACTATTTGAGGGTGCCACTTAAAGACATACAATTAAGTAAATAAATGAAAATAATTAAAAAAATTATTTGAAATTTCTCACAAACATTGGTTGTTCAAGGCACGTTGCTATTTTTCAAAGTCACCCAGCAAGTGGCAAGTAGGGGCTCCTGTTTTTTTTTATAAAAAAAAAATCCGCATATGAGCAGCTACGATACCTTAGTGATTCGAGTACTATGAGCAATCAAAATAAACAATAGTCATAGCAAAACAAAGCGTTGAATATATAACAAAATAACAGCAAGCACAAAAACAACTAATAAGCTAAACAAAAAACAATAGGCAATATGCCGTTATCGATGCCAATGCAACTACCACTACCGATGCCAACGAGCTGATAAGCATTGGTGACATTTTAGCCGCATTACAACGACGACGACGAGTACTTTGATGATGGTCGCAGTACACCAAATGACAAAGAGTTGTTAGCAAGAGCGAGACAAAAAACCAAAAAAAAAAAAAACAAAGAGGCTGTGGCTGAAGAGTGAAACGGAGTATGCGCCAATCCATGGGGATATCGACAGTTGATATTGATGCATATTAGCATTAGAAATAATAGGAAAAATCGGTGATATTAAGGAAGCAGTCAGTGGAGCGACACAAGTACAACAGAGCAGAGTAGCAGAGCAGCAAAAAAAAAAAAAAAGGCTTGTCACTTACTATTGTATTTGAAATGGGACATTTTCGCCATTTTCCCACAGCTGCAGTATACTGCGCAAACACAAAAGCATATGCACATATTTTATATATTTACGTCAAACTCAAGGGATAACTACACAAACATTTACAAATATGTGTGCATACCAGAGAAAACCCAGTGAGTAACAGACATAAAGTTACAACTGCATATCAATTGACGCAGAACTCGCTTAGTAGTCAAATATTTTGTAGTTTTTCGAGTAGAGCTTTATGCGAGAAGGCGCCCTGCCTACAGTAAGTAGGCTTCAACTTTACTGCTTTACATTTTTGAAAATGATGTCAATCTGAGAGTTCGAATAAGCACAGAGCAAGAAGTTGATTGCCAGTCTCTTATGTCAAAGTTAGTGTAACGCTACGATATGTGCGAAAATCATAGTCTCCATCATCTGAGGGATATAAAAACGCTTTTAAAACAACTCGAGTTTTCAACGAAGCAATATTTGGAACTTCTACGGTAGGAACAAATGAGCGCTATTGAGTTTTCCAGCTATGTTTGCATGTTAAGCGGATACAAACTCAACTTGAATACTTTAAGCGCGATCGTCGGCAAGCTCTCTTCAATAATATCATATTCCCAATCGCTTCGGTGGGAGAAATTCTCAACCAGGTTCTGATCAAATTCAAATTTCTTTCTCTTCGTACTACATAGATGCAATCTGCATAAATGCTGAATTCAATAGTTTCGAAATCCTTTGTTTAGTAGGATACCCCACGATTTTTTATTTGAATGTATGTATGTATATACTCGTATGTATGTATGTATATATGCACATATGAACTGCTGAAATGGTAAATAGCAAATACTTTATTGCACACTACGTACAATAAATAGTAGTACATGCAATAAGCAACACAATAATAAACATATGGCAATCGAGTGGTGGCGTAATAAAAGCAAAAAAGAAAATCAACAACACGCATTTGTTTTTTTTATTTGTATTTATTTTTGCAAGAATAATATGCACGAAAATTGACAGAAAGACAAATAATATCAAATCCAATGTAAATGAAATACAAATAAATGCGTAGGTATTGAACAAACAGTCAAAGTAGCGTAAAGCTTGTGGAGCGGATCGTTCGAGTATCGTAGCGTTGGATGCGTAAACGTTAGTTGGCAAAGCGAAATGTTTATCTAAAATAAATAGCAATATTGCAAATAAAACAAATGCTGTCATTCATTATACTATGTACTTAATAAATGTTTTTTTTTTTGCTGGCTGTGTTCAAAGAATCGGAAAATTGGGAAGAAGTGAAGTGTTGATTTGGTCGTCAAGCGGACTAGATTTTTTTGAATTTTGGTTTTTTCGTATTTTTTTTTTAAATTGCAGTCTCTATAAAAACATTTGACTAAGTACTCTCAAGCTCCCTAGTTGTCACTGTCTTTAACGTGTACCCAACAAAAGGTCGAGCAGTGTCTGCTTTAAGAGCACAAAATCTGTCATACTTCAATTATCTTGTCAATACAAAACTGTGGAAGTTGCTCTTTTGAGAGTTTCTGCGTCCAGAGCCCGATAATGTTTGATGTTCTTTGACTTCTCCGCCCATGCGGTACAATTGTCAAATCTCCGAAAATTAAAAATTTTTATAATTCAACAATATACTCGTAGCTTCATCATACCTAAGCTCTGGGCGTAGACATTTCAATACTCTGTAAAGGTAGAAAATTATTATTGAAGCATAGGAATCATTATTTTCAGAAAAAAAGTGTAATTTTTTCGTATTGGTTTGATGCACCTTTATAACTAAAAAAAATTATTCGCTTTCATCGCATTCTGTCATTATCAAAAGCCTGTTTTGGCCGAAAAATGCAGATTTTAAACTGTGAACAGTATGGTCATAAGTCTATTGGATCTTACATCTGATTAAAAATAAGCAAGGCATAATGCATAAATAAAATTAAAAAAAATAATAATTTTTTGAATTGAAGTTTCAAAATTAAAAATTTCTAAATATTTAACTGCTACTTTAATTTATATTTAAATAAGTAAAAGAAAGCAAACAATTATTTACATAAAAATCTTAAAATTTTAAACAAATTCGATTTTGGAATAGTCAATAAAATAAAACCATTGCTTTTTTTTTGGACTTTACCAGCAACAGGCAAGCTTATTTCATATTAAGATATATTCTTAGAACCGAACAATTGCAAACCCTGCGATTTGTATAATTTTTTGATAATAATTGAGAGTAAATTTGAACATTTTCAACAAAAGTTTTTTTTTAGAAATCGAGACGATTTTATATTCCAAATTTTAGTATAATTTATTACAATATTTTGGCAATAACTCTTCGCTCCTACAACTTCAAGTATTAAAGTATTAAAAGAAAAACATAAAGTATTAAATTTAAAAAAAATTTTACTCACAAAAAAGTTTTCATTATTTACGCAACGCACCCGTAAATTTAAAAAAGAAGAAAAAATAAAACCGAGTCGAATATACATATTGCCACAGACTACATGAAAACGAATGAATCCAAGCAATAAAACTAATTAATTGCCACCGCATGCGCCAAGTGTATGGTTGTACACAAACACACACACACACACATTTACAGTGTACGCACACACTTTGTGTCTAGCAGGCGGCAGAACGAAGAAGCGGCCACAGAAAATCACAATTTACATTGCATATTATACAAGCAAATTACGAATTACAAATTACAAATTAAGTATTACGTATACGCCGTGTGCAACCACTTTTTATGAATCGCCGAGTGCCAAAACCAAACTGTGGGGAGACTTACGCGTAACTCATATATGTGTTTATGTAAATGTATGTGTAAGTTGAATAGAGCCGACAAATAAGTGCAATTTTCTTACATTCGCGATAAATTATAATTTAAATCATAATAATTTAAACGCAGTAATATTAATGAGAATGAGAAAAAAATGGGAAAATTATGAGGGTGACGGAATGTGAGATAAAGCTAATGGCAGCATAGAAAAGAGGGAATTAAATATTGAAGTGCTGCAAAAATATAAGTTACCTTGTCAGAAAGTACCAGAAGGAGGAGAGAGGAAGACAATTTCGTACATACTAAGGGCCACATAAAAGCAAGTATTGAGTGACAAATGCGAAAGTTGTGTGTAGAAAACAACTTCTCCAAGAAAACTAGTGTCAACTACAGATACAACTGGCAAACTAATATTTAAAATAAAAAAATAAAAATTTAAAAAAATATGTACAAGCATATTTGCGCAGATAGAAAGTTTTCAAAAAGTTATAGTTGTTGCAACTGTAAGTAGTTGACATATTCACATATGTACAAACATGCACAAAATATTTCTGACAAACATAGGCACGCTGTTGGCAAAATAATGCAACGCGTTGTATGTCAAAAGCCAACTGAACTGCGCTGGAGTGAACTCCTCTAGGAACTGTGCGCTCTGCTTACCCTTTTTTTTTTACTCACTTAGGTGCAAGGCATAACATATTTGTATGTTTGTAGGTAATTATATTTGTGGTGTGTCTCGAATGCTACGCTACACAATAAGCATGAAAGTAAGAACGAGCGTAACATTTTCGCAAGACAAAATTTAATTGGTAAACATATAAATTTGCAAGGGAGTTTTTATTAAATGGCGGAAAAATCTCAACTGACAGGTAGATAGCAATTTGATATGAACATAAGTTTGCCATATATTAATGTGTATGTAACTACAAGTGTCGTTTGCAATGTCACTTGATGGGTAGTATTTTTTATTTGATTTTTTTTTTGTGCTTTTCTTCTTCACTGCAAGTCGATATTTTTTTAAAATAGTTATAAAGGATGTAAGAAATTTGTAGGTGACATTTTACTTGGCTGACATTCTACTAAAGAGAGAGCTGCGTGTTGATTGGTGGAACTGAAAAGATTTTAATATAAATTGCTTGAAACCCAAGCTATAAATATTAGAAGCACTCAGTATAAATGTTTTTTTTTTTTGTGGTTTGCGACTTGGCGGGCTTACGTTGAGAATTTTTAATAATTTGGGGTTTAGCTTGTATTTGTTTGAATACGTTTTAGGTGATAGCTGCAAACATTCTTTTGCAATAATATCGATTTGGATGCCAAACAAGATATATTCGAAGCAAAAACTAAGTGAAATTATGTCGTAATTTTTTAAAAAGATTTGGGAGGACAAATACTACTGATATGCCTTGCGAAGTCTGTTGAAAAGACAAGAAATTCAAAATCTTTCAGTTTTCAATGGGAGCTTGAGCTGCAAGCTTGAGTGCTGGAAAAATCAAACTCGCCTTTACATTTAGATTACATTAAAGAATAATATAAATTTAAAAAAGAATTTTTTTTTTCAAAAATGAATTTCATGAAATTTGTGTTGAATTAAATTGAATTTTAGCGATCTAAATCGCACTTGAAATTAATCGAAAGTAATCCAATTGAAGGTAAGAAAATTGAAAATAGTGATGGAAACGAGTAAAATTAAATTGAGAATCTAATTGACATGAATCGAATGAAATGTAATAGAAATTAATTAAATTTAGGTTAATCGTATTGCAATGAATTAAATTAAATAGTGCTGCACTGTATGGCCCTAAATAGAAAATAAACGTTATTAATGAAATCGCATTGAATCCATTTGAATTGAATTAAGTTAAAACAAATTTTCTCGAAAAAATTCGAACTGAATCGGGACTTACGGATGAAATCATGTCGAATTTATTTAGATCAAATTCAACCGATTTGAAATTATTTCAATTGAGTTAAATTTAAACGAGTCGAATTAATTTGCATCGAATAGGACATTTGTACTATTTTGGCATGGAAAAAAGTTAAGGAAAAAATAAAGAACTCAGTGTGATTAATCAGAAACATATTATAAGGGGAGGCAGTGGAGGAAAGCGTTTTTTTTTGAGAGAAAAAGTGCCTCGCATTTAATTTCAAAAAATATAGTGTACATCTCAATTTAACTTAGCCGGTAGTCTTCACAAAACTTGGTGCACATCAGCACTTATTTGAGTAATTTTTATTGAGCTTTACAGATTCTTTATTTCAAAAGCACATGCCGCTGTGTCGCGGTCTTTATCTTACCAGTTCGACAACCACCATTAAATGCCAGTGCATGATATATAATGTTTGGTAAATGGACTTATTTTCGCTACATTCTATAAAAAAAAAAATTGTGCCTTTCTACACCAAATGTTGTCTAAAGTACAACACTGACTGGACGTAAGCTTTTGTACGCATCTCAAATTTTAATAAAATTAATTAAAACCATTTTTCGTTCATTTCTCTTATTATTATTCTGCCAAATTTTAAGCTATTTATGTACATAAGACCACTGCTAGTGTTTTGAACAAACGAAATATCAAAGAAACTATTATAAAGTGCAAATTCTGTGGGTGGCGCTGCACTTTGCGCGTGTTTGCTGAAAAATGCAACGAGCGAACGCCCACAAAGCGCCTGGCTGCTACTCTTTTTGCCGCCGCTGCTTTTGCAGCTAGCACGCCCTTTTACTACTGCCACTGTTTTTGCGCACGCACTTGCTATAAAATATATTTTCAGTTACTTAACTACTTTTTTTGTTTTTGCTACTTTATTGTTCTTCCCTTTTGGTAGTTCCATTGCACTCCTCAATTCTGTGCCTTCTTGCTGCAACAGAGCAGAGTTCGTATGAAGTGAAAATTATTTCAACGCTGCATTCATGACAACATATTCCTCATTTACACACTTTCTTACTTTAGTTACAAATATGCACATACATTTACATACATATGTACGTGCACATATAATTCGTCTACATTGCATCTGGCAACAATATTTGCCAAGCGAATGGGCGGTAAAGTGTGTTAATGACAGAGCACAGCAAAGTTGTAGTAAATGTTGCAGAGTAGCAAAAAGTGCACGCCAATGTCTGGCGACAAATTATGCCAACAATGCAACACAGTTGCTAAACACATACAAACACGAATAATTACATATACATACATATATGTACATATATTCCCGTAGTCTTACTAGAAAGAGCACACACAAAGTGATGCGCAAATTACAGTAAATCAACGAATAATACAACGAATTTTTTAATTTCAAACTATTTAAGTTCGTAGTTATGCTGCTCATAAAAAAACAAAATTGGAAACATCAAATTATACTCACTAAAACTTAATTGCACATTAAAAGCACACAACGGCACTAATTTTACTGGCTTGCAGCTATCTTCACTCAATGAATAAGTGAAAATTATTTAATGTACGTATGTACGTATGTAGGTATGTATGTAGTTATTGTTGCTGTTGCTGTTGCATGCCCATACAAAAATTGAGTGCTAACTAATATTTCGTCAACAACACATTTTATGTGTGCGCATCTCACCACCACCACGACCATCCCCACTAATTTCATGCAACTTTGCAAAAATGCTTTTGAGCTTCTCACATCACACATACACACTCACTCCTCCTACATTCTTACTATCTTGTATGTATGTGTGCGTATAATGTTTTGAGGGCTTAAAGTACCACAAAACTATACCATAAAAAGTATGTAGCAGCGGTATTTGGTAAAGTATTTTGTGTTGGTACTAAAATTTTCAATGAACTGCGTTTTTATTGCTGTTATGCGTGTAAGCAAACGTTTGGGTTAATGGAATATTTTGACCGCAATCAAAAAAAAAAGAAAGAAAAAAACAAAAAAAAACAGAAAATTAAAAAGTATCACAAACAAACCAGAAATTTATATTTATTGCTACGAAATTATGTAATTATTTTTTGAAGAGCTGCACACAATGATGCAATTATTAAACAAAACGAAATTCGAACGTAAATTTCAACGAGCGGCATGTTTTTTGCTACATGAAAAAATGCGCAAGTTTTGAACAAATAAATTCTCATTTCTAGCTCATTTGCTAAGCCAAAATTTTTACGAATTTTTAAGACAAGAAAATGTTATCTTAGCACGTCTAAAAAAGAAGCAATCAACGAACTAAAAACAAAAATAAGTCGTGAATTTATATACATACTTGACTAGGCTTTGGGAATCTATAAACATAAGTAATTACTGAATTTAAGTCTGGCGAATTTTTGAAAATAACTCTTGGATTTAAGTTGAAATTTCGTAAAAAAAAATATAAAAAAATGCTTGAATGCTATTTACGTTATTACTGAATTTTAAGATCCGAACTTTAACCAACGAATTATACTAATTTTATTCGTTTTTTTTTTGCATTAAGCAAGCAAGTCTTAGTCAATTGATCAACGTCGTGAATCCCTCATAGCAATTATCTAAATTATGAGTTCGGATAATGACTTGACTACAGCTAAAAATTCTTGCCGCCCCATTCACAACGTACGCATTTTTCGATTTTAAGTCAAATCTTATAAAAATATACTTTCTAAAAAATGTTTATATGTATGTTTTTTTCTATTCTCATATGCAACCAAATTTAATTATTGTTTTATTAATTTGTACTAAAGTTGAGTCTGTGAGGTGTGCGCACAAATGTATTTATATTTCCGCCAGGTGGCGCGTCTTTCAACATATTCTTAAATAAACGTGTTTATAGTTCGACTTGACTCAAATTCTGAATATACATACAGCCATTAGTAATATGAAAATATTTTGTGTATTATTAGTGGCTGAAGTGAACTCACGAAAATATATTATTAGCCGTGCTCCCAGTTTCACATTCACAAATTTCCCTGTGGATTCGGTTTGAAATCACATGTTTGATGCTCCCAATTTCACATTCACATAATTTTTTTGTGAATTGAATCCGAATGCTTGGTTGTATGTGAAATGAAAAGTAAATGACAAAAAGTGTGTGAATGTTTAATTATTTTCGATTGAAATAATTTTTAAAATATTCCTTGATGTTTGTAGAAGCCATTTATGACATTTTGGTATTAGTTATTTATTGAAATATGCGTATTTTTACGTGTTTTACTGATGGGTGCTCAAAAAAGCATACATAGCTGAATCAAGAAAGGGAAATTTCAACAACAGCTCTTTGTGAATTGCCACAACGATAACCGATATGTGTGACAGGGATGACCTGATATGCGAAGAAATGTGTGAAATTGGTAGCACACTTATTCACTTTCACAGGAAGTTTTTAAAATCACATTGTGTAATTAAAATGTGAAACTGGGAGCACGGACCATACATTACCTTAACTAAACACATACGAAATCAACGCACCAAAGTCCACCACATCTAAATCAGCCACACCCAACTTCAGCACAGCTAACTCACCACACCTCTTTCCACCTTACATATTTACCTAGCCCGTTATTTTCACATGAGCATGTGACTGGTGTTAGAATATTCGAGGTTATATTTTGTTTTTCGTTAAACAAACATTAAATTTTTGTTCCAGACAATATTTGGGTTTATGTATCTCTTTCGCTAAGCGGGTTTTTAAATTGAATAGATTTTATTTTTTCCAAGTTAATAAATATTCTCTACACTTTAAAAACACCATCAAAATTCTTTTTTTCTGCATATCATTTACCGCCCAAATCAGTATACTCCCTACAAATAAATGAAAATATTCAAGTTTAAACACAAATATAACTTTGTTTACGTTAACCTATTAAGGGAATTGCCAGCGATAAATTATTAAAATGCGATAAAAAATGTAATCCACTTCAAATTGTGAAAGATATTTATTTAATTGCATAATTAAAATGAATTATATACGATAGCAAAAACAAAAAAAAAATGGTTTAAAGTCAAAAATCAATTAAAAGGTTAAACTGCAGTAGTTCAACATAGTCCAATTTTTTTTCTGCGTGTAAATAATGAAAAAGTGATAAACTGATAAAATAAGTGTGACACGTAATTCCAGAGAAATAAATGTCTGCAAAAAAAAGGGTAAACAAATTGCGAAAAATTATTTGTATACATACATAAATTTTTGTAATAAAAAATCGTAAATAAGTGAATAACTAAATGTGTACATGTGTGCGTGCGTGTAAATTTCCATTTACTGCACAATAAATATCACTGCAGAGCAAATGTTCACAAGTGTCAGAGGTTAAACTGCAAAAGGGCAAAAACAATGTATGTGTATACAAATATATGTATGTATGTACATATGTAAATGTTGATGAGAATTGTTATGCGAGAGAAGCGAATTGAAAGCAAATTGATTTCAATATTTCTGATTTACGTCAAATTCTGAACGGAGATCAATGAGCGTGACAGGCTGCAAGCAACGAGATATGCGTCTGCACACCTACATATGTACATATGTATGTGTGTATATAAATATGATACGTACATATAAATAAATAAAGTTAAAATCCAGTCGGAAAATCTAGTGTTGTTCTTAAGCTGTTCACTTAAATATTAATTATAATTAGCCACATAAAAGTTAAGAAAAATTTTAGTTTCAGTTTCAAAAATAGTTCCAGTCGAGTTACTTTAAAACTAATTGCACCAATTGAACTTCGTAATATTTCATCCGCAGTGTTTCTCAATATAAATCCAGAATCCATGCAGGAAAAATTATGCTTCGAACAACTCTCCGACCAAGTTGTGTACATTAATTATTCGAAGATGAAAGAAAGCAGAACTGAGACAGGCCTATTTTAATTTAGATTTAATAAAAAAATATGAACGGGTTAAACGATAGTAATATCGATAAAAAAGTGCAGTAACTTAAACAAAAACGATACAAATGTTGGCTTACTATCGACAGCTCTAACGACAAAATAACGTTTTGCGTGATCAACAAAACGACTTGGTACACATTGCGCATAACTATTTTGATAAGAAAAATATCGATATGCACAATCCTGATGTTGGCATGCATAATTGACATACAAATACCGATAGAAAAAACCTACAAGCGAGTAAGTAATTTAAACAGAATTCCCGATAAAAATACGATGTATGTGATATTGTCATAATCAACAATAAAGCGATATCTAGAAAAGGCAATAGAGAAATAAGGGTATCGATATAAGTTTCGATACATTTATCGATAACTCTGACGATAACAATCAAGCGAAACGATAATGGACGAAAAAATATAAGTTGTTTAAGTTATCATAATGTTATTGCAGACATCGACTACAAAATCGATAACAATTTCGATAACATTGCGATACAATTTTCGATAACTATGCAACTTATAAAAGCAGTATACATCGATGACGAAATTAATTGTGTATTTTAATGTCAAAAATTTGGCCAAAGAGTTTTATATATATTTAATAATATTTTATAATTTTATTGAGCTCAAGGCCAGTTTATGGAAGATTTGTTTGTGAAAAAACAACAACAGCTTTCATAATAATATTTAATTTAATAAGTAATAATAATAAAATTCGTACTTTAACGAAAACCTATACAAACGATAAAATTCTTAAAAATCATGGAAAAGATTTTTATGAAAATTGATTGTGTTTTAATAAATTTTGAAACTTAATCATTAACTAAATAAATAAAAAATTGTCAAAATTCATAGATAGTTTCGAAAAGCCCTGTTTGTATGTACATACATACATATGTGCACTATAACGAGCTTGTCATTTCGCCGCCTTTAAATGCACACATTTATGTAATTCGCGCAAGCCTTCGCCCTTCCAACTTTCTCATGCTCAGCCGACCCTTCCCTCAATCATGACACAAAATATGTTTGTATGTTTGTACGTTCCAACACCGGAATCGCATGCGACATCATTTCAAGCATTCAACTGTCCAACCATTCAATTTTATTCAATGCAATAAAATGACAAAAAGCACACTTGTCAGCAATTTGCCTGCATGTCATAGACGAACGAACGACAAAACAAAGCCAGCAGTGGCGAGGCGAGGAATGTGACCAGACGACAAAACGTACTTAGTGGGAAATGAAGGGGTTGTGCTGGGCAGACACATTAAATTTATGTATGTATGTGTATGTATGTATGTGCGTAAGGAGCCTTACGCAGCATGTAACCGAACCAACAACAATGCCAACAAAACACGGATGAGCAATCGCGCACCACAAAATGCATTGTAAACATGCGTTGTAAATGCGTGCAAATGCATGCGAATTTGCTACTTTGTTTGTATTTATGCATGGGCGTTTGTTTGTGTGTGTGTGTGTGTGCGTTTGATTGTGTGAATGTGTAGTTGTGTCCGTGTGCCTCTGTTGAGGAGGAAACAAATTTGATATTTGTTATTTCTTCTTTGTTGTTCGACGCCTTTGTGCGTAGGCCTCTCAATGATGTGTGTTGCGTGTGATCTGATACGTTTGAATGTTGCTCTGCGGCAGCAAAACAACAAAATGCACAACAAAAGTAACAACAGCAAAAAGTGAAATTCGGCAACAGTAACAGAAAGTTTGTCTAACAACGAAAACAAAAGAGATGAGAGTATGTGTAATCGAATGGTTAATGCAATGGAAATTTGACAATAGTTGAACATTTACGTACAAATGATTAGAAGGTCGCATTGAAGAGGGTACGATAACAGTAGCCAGTTGATTTCAAAGGGAATAATTCGAGGAGAGTGGCTATAAAAATTAATAAATACGTGTGCTGTAAGGCTAGCGATAATGATACCAATTATTTTATCGATAAAAATGACACTAAAGTTATCGATATCGATTATTATAAAATGTTGATAGCAATAATGGTAACTATATCGATTACAAGTTCCGATAAATGTATCGATAACAGTGACAATATCGAAATAGATGTACTCTTGCACAATGAATGCCATATAAACAAGAATATCGGTAATACAAACTATCGATAGGAATACCGTTATCGAATTTTAGAAAAATCTACACATCCATAAATAAATATTGCAAAAATACACTCGTAGCTTACCAATTGCCTACTGGGGGGCGAACGATATTCGAAGAAAAAAACCTTTATTATTAGTTTCGATCTTACATGTTCCGTCAGCGTTTCGCATACGAGCACTCAGCGGCAGTTGAAGTTAAAGCACGCATCACTGCATACTCGAACACAGCGGCCACTTTAAAGGGATCGATTAAAATGATGCAAAAAAAGTCGATAACAGGGAGTATAACAGTACCAACGTTTATAGCGATTTTTAAAACGATATCGATTAGAGGTACCGTTGTCCGATTATGTTAAAAATATACTTATTGATACCTACAACAAAAAATAAAAAACAAGTATTTCGATAAAAAAAAATCGATTTATAATAGCAATATTTAAAGACAACGTTTGTAGTCCGATGAAAATTTCTATAAAAATTTAATAAACTACCGACGTTGACGATAACGGCGATTAGCGAGTTCTGTGTTAAAAAGCTTGACTACGGAAAATCGCAAAAATATCGATAGTTACAGAAAATTAGCACACATTCAAAGATTATATCTAAAAGTTTTAGGCACACATGTATTTTGTGCCAAAAGTTTTAAGTTTGTTTTACAACAACTTGTTATCAGTTTTCTTTGTCAGGTCGCATAGCCAAACTCTTTGATATATAAAAAAAATAAAAACATTTTTTTTTTCATTTTTATTTAAGTGATTTTTAATAATAACGTTAATTAATCTCAACGGTAAGTAGCACTCCATTTTTTATTTGATATACCAAATTATGAAAGGTAGTATATTAAATGCCGAAATCTAAAACTGTTCAGCTGCAGAACAAATTCATCAACTGAATATATTAAACTAAGCATGTTTTTTTTTTAATATTAATTAATGTATTAAAATTTTCACTCAATTATTGACAGATTTTCGTCGCCATTAAAAATGGATTCGATAAATCCAAAGTGTTTGGAATAAGAGTTAAGGTCCCGACATCAAATAAT
Source organism: Philophylla caesio (assembly GCA_963971545.1). Lineage (NCBI taxonomy): Eukaryota > Metazoa > Arthropoda > Insecta > Diptera > Tephritidae > Philophylla > Philophylla caesio. Next base: position 7,197,783 of record OZ020608.1, read on the forward strand.
TGGTGTTTATTTTTGCCCTCCAATATGCATTCTTATACACAAAATTTGTATGTACTTATCCACAAAACAACGGGTTACAATATGTATTATCTCGATACATTTCCGGCATAAGCAATTTGACTTTCGCTCACTTATTTACATCTACAAAAAAAAAAAACAAAAAAAAATATGCACATTCATAAATAGCCGTACACACATACACTTGCATAGCTATAAATAAACTATTTCTCATTCACCTTTTTGCTATTCATTGAATGTTGTGCTTAATTTGATCTATTTAAATTAACAACAGCACAAATAAATACGTTAGTATTTAATGTGCGTGACACAACGTCGAACAATACAAAAGTCACGAGTTGAATCCCTGAAATTTATCGCAAAACTACCTTTACAAACTAAAAGTTAAGAAGACTGGATTAATTTATTTTGCGTGCAAACAAAAATTTATTAATCCCATTTAAAGTTTGCTGCATAATACAATAAAAAAAAAATTAGGAAAGCAATACATGAATTTCGGCCTAAATCTGCTACACAAATGTTTGTGCAAAGTTTATTTTATTGACATGCATTCGAAATTGTGTGGTCAATTACATTCTGGTTGAGTTGGCACAAAAAGGTAAACATAAACTAAATTTGATTATCTTTAATCGTACGCATGTACTATTTATGGAAATTTCATTGATATTTTTAGATAAAATAATATATTTGCAATATAATTTATCAAGTGGTTGTATGAATGTTTGCAAATGTATGTACATACATATGTGTAGGTAGGCGGCTCGAGTAGTGCGTACCACAGTTTTAAATTGTTTAATGCATTTGAAATTATTAGTTAACATTTCTCTTAAATTTTCGCGATAAAAATTATTCAATTTAACCTGCAATCTTTAGCAAGTTATGTACATGTGTTTAAACAAATTTTTATAAGAAAAGAATATAAGAGCATTTACCAAAAAAAAAAAAATGGTCGAAAATCGAAACAAGTCCTTGCTGGACCTTGTGAAAGTGCAGGGATAAAGCCGCTGAAGTTTGTGGATTGCAAACTTTTTTAATCCCATTATAACTACTGGATGTTCAGTTTTATTGCAGTTTAGGCAATAATACTCCTCAGCTAGGATCCTCAACCTTGGTAATTGTTATTACGGGGAACCACATCAACCCGAGCTTATTCGCACAAACTCACATACTACAAATTTTATTGTAAAAAAAACCATTGCCTTTGAAGCTATACAATCTAGGTGTAGAAAAAATACGCATATGCCGTAGCAGCAAAAGGTGGTTTAAAATTATTAACTAAAATATTTTTAAATTAAAAAATAAAGCAGTTGCAATATAAACTGTTTTGCTGAAAGTGCTAATTTTTCACAGTTCATACCAGCTTTCGAATAACTCTTTCGGCGTACTAATTTATCGCAATGTTAAAGAACATAAAAATTAACAAACAAAATTAAATTTAAATTTGCCTTATTTATTGCTGTCTGTGCAATACAACAACAACAACAATAAACCCAATTGCAAGCTATACAAACAATTTATGTCCAACGATAAACTAGAGAGCATGAAACCCTTAAAAACTAAACCAAAATATTTTAACAAAAGCTATAAAATAATCGACATAAGCTTAGTACATACTTAAGAATAATTTTTGTAGAGAGCATTGAACAAATTTTTAAACATCCACACTCCTACTAAAAAATGTATGCGCAGGAGCTACGGAAGAAGAAAAAGAGTTCTAGTTCTCCATACTCAAGAATACACCTCATCTAAGTTAATTTTTTTTCGCAAACTAAAGCTCTTATTAATAAATTTAACAGAAAAAAATTGTATAACCTAAAGCCATTATGGAATCTTTCGAAACAATATATCGTTAATAAAAGTCTGATATCCAGTGCCAAAGTAATAACAAAATATTAGATTTTACTGGTTAATGAAATTTAAGTTTTATTTGAAGATATTCTCCACATATTTTCGTTGATAGTTCCATATGGCAAAAAAAAATAATAATTTTTAAATCACACGCACAAATTTTCCTTTCATGTAAACTCTGTTCACAAAATGTAGCAAAAACACATATTAACAAATTTGGACAATTTATTTATCCTCCAATTATTTAAAATTATTTTTCAATTAAAATATCGTTAATTCTCTAACAAACACCATTAAAAACCGTAATCAAAATTTCCAAAAAAAATTTTGAACTTTAAAAAAAAAAATTTTATGGAATGATTTGGGGTATGCAAATTTGTAGCTTATTTAATTTTAGTACAACAAAATGTAAGTTTGTTGTGGCTACAAATTACCTTTGATTTTTGTCAATTTTTTTACTAACGCTCTCTCGCAATTCCTTCCATATAAAAAATAATCGCAGTTTTGCGTTGTAGGAGGAAAACTGCACATAAAAAATGGGCAAAAATTAGTAATAATTTGTAGATAATTGAAATTTCTCAGACTTAAATATAATGAACCACAAAATTGCATACTTAAAATTTTATTTTAAAAGTTCGAAATTTTGATGGAATTAAAAATATTGGTTTCAAGTATTCTGTAGTATTATTATAATTTTTTTTTGAGAAAAAATTATTGACAACTTTAAATTTCAGACGTTCCTTTTGTCTGGCATAAAATATACGTACATACATACATACATACATCCATTCATGGGCACATACATACATACATATGTATGTATGTATGCGTGACGCTTTACTGAATGATTGATTGCATACTTACAGTGTTTGCTCTTCTCGGCAGCGACTTGATGCAGTGGCGCCTGGGCAATTACGCCAAAAAGCATTAGCCACATTAGAAGCCATTTCATAGTTGTTGTTGTTGTTGTATGTGTTATTGTTGTTGTTGTTGTTACATTTAGTTTTGCTGCATCTTGTGACTTGCACGAATTTGCATTATTATCTGCAATCATAGTTGCTGTTGTTGTAACGCCAACTGTTGCAATATTCTTGTCTGCTTTTGTCATTTGCTCATCGGCAGTTTTTGTTTCAAAAACAGTTTTCCCTGTTGCTTCGGTCGCCACGGGCATTGATGGTGTTTGTGTTTTTGTTGCTGCAAGCATCATTGGTAATTTTAAAATTGACCAAGTGTCTTTGTTTTTGCTATCAACGCTTTGCTCAATAAATACGGCGCAATTGATGTTGGTTGTGGCTGCAACGGCTGTTAATCTTGCTGGCATTTTTTTTGCCATTGTTGTTGCTTTTGTTGTTATGCGAAATCCAGCATCATCAGCATCAACATCAACATGAACACATTCAGCCACTGATTTCAATGCTGTTTCCTCAACTGAAACACTGCCGGCCAATTGTTTTGGAGTTGCGCTTGCCGTTGTTGTGGTTGTTGTTTGCTTCATTTTTGTTTCACCCTCACCACGAACTATTGACTTATGCTGTTTTTGTGTCACATTTTCACCACGTTTTTGCGCTCGTTTTTGCGCCCCACGCCGTTGACGCTGCGCATTGCTGGCCAATTGTGTTGGAGGTGGCGGCGGCGGTGGCGGTGGCGGCAGCGGTGGCCCGGGTCCACACGATGTGGGCAACAACATGACGGCGCCTACACGTCTGCAGCGCCGTTTTTTGCCTCTTCAACTATGCAATCTAGTAGTAGCTGACGCGCCTTCACGCCCACCACTCAGCTGCTTCTTCTTCTTCTTCTTCGCTTACTGCTCTGCTGCTCGCTGTATTCGTTTGCTTTTTGCTTAGCTTTTTACCTTTTTCCTAATTTCAAATTGTATTGGCAATTATTTTGTATTTTATACATTTTGTTATTGTTATTGTTCTGCGCTGTTTTGTGCATTTACTGTTTGTTTTTGTTGTTGTTGCTTCTCTCTCCTCATTGTAGCGCAATTAGGCGCTTTTAATTGCATGACACTTGCAGATGCTGGCGGCAAACGAATGGCAAGCAACTCAACTCCGTAGCGCAGTCGGAAATTTTCATCAATTTTGATCAGCCAACGCTGGTTGAGACGTTGAAGAGTTGACGGAAGGAATACTAATTCCGTTTGCTGAAAATGAGTATTGAGAAAATAAGTTATTAGTAAATATGCAATTTGTTGACATTAGAGAGAGAAATTGTGTTTTTTTAATTAAAAATTCTGCAAGTGCTTGATAAAGTTAGAGGCGCTTGAATAAATTGGAATTTTGAGTGATTTTCAAATCTTCTTTTGAGCAATTTCCGGTAAATATGCGTAAATGCCTTTGACATAAATTAATTGTACATTGTATAAAATCAAGGTAAATAAAATTACACTCTAAATAGCGAGCTTTTCTAGCCAATATGGCTAAACAAAAATTGCTTCAAGAGAGGTAGTAGGGTGTTTTTGAAATTCGGATTTTTCGAATAACGAATAAATCGGTTTTTTTTTAATCTCCGGTTTTTTTCTGTAGATCTGAAGATATAGCCTTTAATAGAAATATGGCAAACACATGGACTAAGTTTATATTCCATAATTTTTTATTAAAACAACAACCACAAAGTGCTTATCAATTAGATAAAACTAATTCGAAATTCAAATAATTTGTAGAAAGAACGCAGCAAATATATTTTAGAAGTCTCTAATAGAGACAAAAGTCACAATTTTATACCAGCTGGCATTCTTTAGTTTCTAAATAAGGCCTCTAGTCTCAAAATAAAGTCTCTAAGAAGTGACCTGGTGATTAGCAGGTCACAAAAAATTTAAATAAAAACTAATGAATTGAAACGTGAAACATGAAAGCGAGGAAAAGCAATAATCTGTGGCTCATTTTGAGATTTCAGATGATACAAAGTTACTGTGTTCGGGCATAAGTATGAGTTGCAGATTATTGGCTCTCCTCGCTTTTACGTTTTTATTTTTAATGTTTCGTCTTAATTTTTGTGACCTGCTTAGAATTAAGAGACTTTATTATAAGACTAGAGGCTTTATTTTGAGACCAATTAATGCCAGCTGGTCTAAAATTGTGACTACATTAAATTTTCCTGAGATTTCATACATTTACCCACGAATTCAGTAAGCAGTCTCAGTCACAATTTTAGACCAGTTGGCATTCATTACACTCGAAATAATGTCTCTAATCTCAAATTACAGTCTCAAAATTGTAACCTGGTGGTGGTGGCAGGTCACAAAAAATGAAAATAAAAACAAAAGAAAGATATGTGAAAGCGAGGAAAAGCAATAATCTTTAGCTCGTTTTGAGACTTGAGTATCATCTCAATTCGGGTGTTCGTAACATGTAAACCCATTTATGTAGCTTTTTTTTTACTTGGAACAAGAACCGGTTTACTTGGTTTTTTCTTGATTTAAAAACTAAGTAAAGGTCGAATAACCAAACACCCGAAGAGGTACCCACTTTATATAAAAATGAAGCAAAGTTTTTTAGTAAATAGTATGAAAATATTCACTGAAAAGTGCGCCTTACGATGATTTTTTAATATTAAAGTTTTTTTTTTAAATAATTATAATACTTAAAAATCCATTCAAATAAATGGAAAAACAATTTTTTTTTTTTAATTTATAAGAATTTAAAGACCTTTTGCAATTTTTTATATGAATTTGTAGAAAGTTTTTGAGATTGCAATTTTGTAGTCCTTTCAATATCATTTTAATGAGCTGCAAGTTTCAAGGAGCTCAAAATTACCGCTCGTTTTCGAGAATTGTTTTATTGCCGAACCAAAACTAACTTTGGTTTTATATCATCAATGTCATTACCGTAAGCGTCTTTTGAGAATTGAGATCGGAGAAACATCCTTTGGTGGATGGATGCTACCAACACTTGAGCCCAAATGGGAGGAAATTTCGTTGTCGCTGATTCTACGCACATACATACATACATATATGTTGCTGTTCAAGGCAGCCGTTGAAGTGAGCTAATAGCTTTTTATAGTAAAACAAAAACAAAATCACTTTCAATAATAGCTATGCTAAATATATTGTATTTACTCTCCGAGGACAAGAAACCTGTCAAGGCCGCAAAACACATTCCCATTCATACGCTTACGCAGATTTGCATTAGCATTGGAATTTCTTGGCTCGTTCAACTGTCTGGCACAAATATTTAATTCGCTGACAGCTGATTGCGCTATTTCGAACCACTTCAACGTACATTTGCTAGCGACATGCCAAGTGCGTAGAACAAAAGAAAAAAAAAACAATAAAAGTTAATGTGTGTGTGCGAATAAAATTTATAAAGTGGAGCGCAGAATATTACGCAAATGTGCAAACATATTTTCCAGCTAATGGCTGCTTGTAATGTAGAAGAACCTTCAAAGTTCATTGCATTGCTTCGTTGGCGTCATCTTAATTGCGTGCGTTGTTGTTGCGCCAATGCGCTGCCAAGCGAAAGGAAAATTATTTGCTGTAATTTTTTTTTTTGTCTTCTGCAATTCTAAACTTGTCATCATTTCCAATGAGACATATAAATGCAAATATGTATTTAATATATAAGAAATATGTGTGCTATTGCTGCTTGACAATGGCAACGACCAACCAATGCACACATTTGGAAGCGCTCGCACAATTCGAGTGTTTGCATGAAACTACACGAAACAAAGAAATGCATACTTAGATATAGTTAGGTATGTATATACACACAAGCATATATGCGTGCATCGAAGCCACATTGGCGCCAAGCCACCAAACAAATTTAGAACGAAAGTGACACTCGAGCAGGCGTTACGTATACGCCCTGTATGACAAGCGAGGAAGCTACATATAAACAACAACAGGTGGCGCTTAGGGTATTGAGTATTGCAAATGCCAACAAACCAAACAGCCAGCCAAGCAGTCAGTGAGTCAGTCAGTCAGTGAGTCAGTGAGTCAGTCAGTCAGTACAGTCGGCAAAATAACAAACTAACTAAGAAAGTGACCGCATAAACCAACCAACTAACTATCAAAGGCGAAACATATTTATCAACAACAACTGCATATTCGTAGTGCACATCAACAAAGTGGGCAAGCAAATTGAACCAATAGACAATCAAGTCGTTCATTCATTTTCATATATGTAACTTTCAAGCACCAACAGCTTTTACTTGCATCTATGAAGATTTGTAAATATGTAAATACTTATGTATTGAAAATTAGCTGTAAGCTCTACACTTTGTAGTCTGTCTGTCTATACACATGTCCTACGCTCAACTTTCCACAAAGTCCAACTATTCAAGCCAAGGCTGTTGTGGTCATTTCAAGTTATGGCAAAAAAAAAAAACAAAGTAGGGCATCAACAGTGAGTTATTTGTGCGAGTAGTTGCGTAGGGAAGCAGCGTTTATGTTAAGCAGTTGTGAAACATATTAGTTTGATACTAGTGAATAACTAACTATAGGTTTTCTCACTAAATCTGGCATCAGCTGGTGGTCATCTTTCAGATGGATGCCTTACTTCGCAACTAAAGTGTTGCTATTTTTTTACTTTTCAAACTAGTTTATACTAATTCGTAAAGTTTCTAATTCAGTTAAGTGCACAAATGGAGCTTTTTCAAGACATTTAGAGAGTTTATAAAATCGCTCAACTAATTAAAATAAATAATAATAATAATAATAATCCCAACGGTTTTTTTCCCTCCATACCCGCCCGACCGACGCGAGGGGCGCATCGGCATGACGCCACGGATATATAAAAATTTTTTTTTATTTTTTTTTTCATATACATACATACATATGTTGCGCCGAGTCATGAAAGGCAGAGGTTTGTTAAGTGTCGAGATCTAAAACTGTTCAGCTACAGAACAAATGCTCATCAGCTGATCGAGTAGTAATATATAAGTATGTTTGTATCAATTATTGAGAGCATTGAGTATAGTTTTCTTTATGTAAAAAAGTGAGTCTGAAATATCAAAAGAACCGGAGTGAGTGTTAAAATCCTGACACAAACTACACAGTGGCTCATTTAACTCAAAATTACTTTTACATGGCTTCAGAAAAAGAGGCCGGAAATGTCTTGAAATTCGGGAGGGAACGTTTAGTTTTATTTCACCAAGAAGAGATGGGCTATAGATCAAGCCTGTCAGTAACTTCACTAAAAATACTACGCCCAGCATTTCTCTACGACTAGCAAGTGTAGGAAGATTAATGAGTTTTAAACGACTTATATATGGGGGCTGAGAATCCCAACGAAAATTTCTTAAAGCAAAAAGCAGAAATTGTTTTTGAATTGACTCTATTCGGTCGGAATGAACTTGATAGCGCGGGTGCCAAACAACAGATCCATATTCCAGTATTGGCCTCACTAACGTTGTGAATAGAGCCTTCGTAATGTATGGGTCATTGAATTCTTTTGACCATCGTTTTACAAATGCAAAAACACCCTTGGCTTTGTTAACTGTAACATTAATGTGAAGATTAAAATTAAGTTTCGGATCCATTGTAATTCCAAGATCAACAAAGTTAAACACTTGTTCGAGGTTATGGTTACATATGTCATAAGAAGCCGGTTGAAGTGCCCTTCGAGAAAAGCACATTACCTTACATTTTTTAAGGTTTAGCGGCATGTTATTTACTTCACACCAGTTAGTCATGCTATTTAAATCCGCCTGTAGTAAGGACCTTTCCTCAACAGAATGATACGATCTAAAAAGTTTTACATCATCAGCATACAATAAAATTTTTGAATAATTTATTACAGAAGGTAAGTCATTTATAAAAAGTAAAAACAGAATCGGACCAAGGTGACTTCCTTGCGGGACCCCTGAAGAAACATGAATAATGTTTGAGGAACTATTTTTAAAAAGAACTCGTTGTGTTCTGTCCATGAGGTAAGAAGATATCCAATGAAGGAGATTAGGTTGAAAACCAAGGAGATCGAGTTTATGAATCAGTAAAGCGTGACTTACTCTGTCGAATGCTTTACTAAAATCGGTGTATATAACATCAGTGTGCATAAATTCTCTGAATCCATTTGAAACATGAGTTGTGAACTCGAGCAAGTTTGTAACGGTAGATTTACCCTTAGAGAACCCGTGTTGAGTGCTAGAAATTGTAGAGGATAATGAATGCGTTAAATGGTCAACAACGATTGCCTCAAATAGTTTAGGAATAGCAGAAATCTTAGCTATACCGCGATAATTTTCTATAGAGGACCTACTCCCGGTCTTATGAAGGGGTAAAATGAATGATTCTTTCCAAGCTGAAGGGAAAACCCCAAGCCTAAGAGAAAGATTAAATAAATTAGTTAAGGGCTCATAAATATGTTTAGCACAGTTTTTGAGGAACCACGTCGGGATCAAATCGGGGCCAGCCTTAAAAGATTCTTTTAAATTACTCAAACAATAAAATACTTCCTCAGAAGATATTTGCGGAATAAAAGCAGAGGTTAAGGGACAAAGTTTATATGGATAAGGTTTGCTCAGAGGCAAAGTAATGGAGTAATTTGACCTGAAGAATTTGGCAAACATGTTGGAAATTGATTGGGAGTCACAAGACACGGTATTTTGATATTTCATGGCAGACGGAAAACCAGTCACTCTGCGTTTTGAGTTAACGAAATCGTAAAATGATGCAGGGTTTGTTATTAAATTCCTTTTAACTTTGCACAAATAAGATCTGTAGCATTTTTTATTTAATTCAAAGTAAGCGTGTCGGAGAACTGAGTATTTAACATAGTTAGTGTGCAAACCAGTTATTTTGTACAGTTTAAAAGATCGCGACTTTTTATTTTTTAAATTTCTTAGTTCTTTTGTAAACCAAGGTTGTGATTGCTCCTTTTGTACGCAAACCCGTTTAGGTACAAACTTTTGAAATAAACTATATATAGTATTATTAAAATGCTGGACACAACGTTCAACATCATCTTTATACGTCGGCCAAGATAATTTTGACAATTCTCGATCTAATTTCTTGAAATTGGCTTTCGCGAAAATAAAACGAGCGTTTGAGCTACTTGATTTATCGACATTATTTCCAAAATCCCCTATAACCTCGTAATTTAACTCAATCGCAGGGTGATAAGAGTCCTCTGGAATAACCAAGGGTTCGCACCTCTTCATAGATGATTTAGATATATCATCAACAAAAACAAGGTCTAGAATGTTTCCAAAATGGTTTGGAGTTAAATTAATCTGATTTAGACAGAGCTCAGCCATATCTTCTAAGAACACATTGTATCTATCCCTTGATGAAATTGGAACGATAAAGTCGTCCATGAAAGTCCATGATATGCCTGGCATATTGAAGTCACCAAGTACAATGATCGAGTCATGTGCAGTAATCATTGAACTTAAGGATGTAAGTAACGCAATATGTTGAGAATATACCGATAAGTCAGAATTAGGAGGGATGTAGCAAACAGCTAAATAAAAGAAACCATTTCCAACCATAACTCGTATTGCTTTAAATTCGATTGACTCGATGAGGGGGATATTAACATCTTCGGATGGTATAGAAGAATGAACTGCAAAAAGAACACCCCCACCGATTCTGTCCTTACGGTCATTTCTATAAATTTGATAATGATTAGGAAGGATCTCTGAATTAAAAATATGTGGTTTAAGCCAGGTTTCAGTAAAGCAAATTATGTTATAGTTACAGTCTAAGCCTTTTAAGTATAAATCGTTTAATTTAGTATTTAAACCTCTAACGTTTTGGTATAAAATACTTAAAGTAGAATTTAATATTAGTTTTTTGGCTCAGTGTCACGATTAGGAATTGAAGCTAAGTTATTTATATTATTTTTATTTTTATGTGGCTTATATTCAAACTCGCGAACAAATGCCCCGGTAGGCCAAAAAGAATTGTTAAGCAAAGAATCAAAAACTTCAGGTGCCACATCAATTTTAAAAGATGATACGTTACGTTCATATTTAAAGTTAAATTTTCGGATTGCTAAGTTACAAGTCTTAATTTTCGATGAAATGTAAAACTCTATATCATCAGAAGAAGTGTCCCTAGCAAATCTTGAAACAAAAATGGACTTTCTCAAAGGAACCACAACCAGCTTCTTTGCAGAGCAGTTAGTCCCATCTAAAGGTGCTACAGTTTTTGAAACAATAGAAGCAGATTGGGAAGGTGGAAGCAAATGAGGTGGAGATGAACCCACATCAGGTGAAGATACCTGTAAGTTAGCCTGATCTGCATTGCTTTTATTAGAGGAAGAAGCTCGAGTGCAGATAGCCCTTGACGAAGTTGATGAAGACGTACCCTGAGGCGGTGGGACAGGGGACAGAAGATTAATAAGCTCAATTTGTTGGGGTTTGGGCACTACATTCTTTTGAGGTACTATAAGAGGAGCGACAATACTTTCCTTGGGCGGGCTGTGGGTACGTTTGCGTTTGGTCTCTCTTACAGGTTGCAAAGTTTGATTATCTAGGCACTTAAATGATTTAAACGCGTTTTCATAAAGTTTAAATTTTTCATTAAGTGCCCGAAAGTCTTTGCCCATTTCTAAAAATCCATTTCTGGTTTCTCTAAAAAATCGGAAAAGTTCAACCTCAGTTGATCTGCATTTCAAACAAGACCAACGAATACCTTTTCCTTCTTCTATTAAGTCCAGGACTCTACCAAACAGTCCGGCACATTTTATATGAGCAATCCCATCGCACAACCAGCATGAAACAGAGCGTTGCTCATTATCGGTTTTTTTAATTTTGCAGTTGTCAAAAATGCAAGACATAATTTAACACAACTAAGTAAAAACTAATATCAAAAAAAAACAAATACTCGTATTGTATTAATAAAATAAAGGAGAAAGCAGTTTGAAAGGTAATGCAAGTTTTTTAATGGTTTGAGAGCTATTAATGTAACGAACAGTTTTAGATGCACAGTATTTGACACGTAAAAAACTAAACGCAAACAGCTGTTTCAGGAATGACAATCAAGGAAGAGAAAAGAAAATGCGCGCAATACAAATACAAAGTCTAAAGCAAATAAGAAGCAATAACAATGTAAATAAGAAACAATAACAATGCAAAGCAACTAATGACTCGGCAATTGAAAAACTAAATTAAATTGCAATAAAATCAATGCAAATATGCTTAACAGATGTTATACTTAGCTTTAAATGCGCACAGATCTCCAAATATTTTATCACTAAATTATTTAATTATATTAAATAAGTAAACCAATTTTAAAAAGAAAAAAATATCACAACAAAACACAACTTAACAGCTTGACGTTTGTTATCAAGATTATATTTATTTTGTGACAGTTTAGAAAAGTAGCTATGAAACCATTTTTGCAACAATAAAAATTAAACTAACAAGCAACTAGATTGTTAAACTTGTTTGTATCAGATAAAAAATGTCAGTCGTCAAAGTGTAAAAAAGCTAATTTGCCAATTGAAATAAATATTGTTAATGTTAAATACTTTATTTCTTATAAAACGTGATTGATAACTTTTTTTTAATTAAAGAAAATTCTAAACTTGTCTATGAAAAATTTTATTATTTAAGAGTTGTTTATAGCCATTTCGAAATTGAAAGAGCTTTAAAATTGCATAGTCAAAACCTTCTGAGAAAAATGTTTTAATGTTGCGAAAAAATTTTTACAGTTAATTTTTTTTTTGTCGGAATGCTGTTTTGTTAGCAAATTTTAATAGAAAAATAATGAAAATTCATAAAAGAAAATAGCTTGTCAAAATTTGCCAATATGTAGGCATCATATTGGTACGGCAAGCACTGGGACCTGTAGAAAAAGAGCACTCAATTTTTTATTAGAAGACATTTTATTTGCATTAAACGTTAATAACTACACATTTTTTTAATAGACTTATTTAAAATGGAGTAACTTGTTAATAACTCTGGCCAACACAACCTCTAATGTTGGAGAAAAAGCTCGATTTAACATTAGAGTTCAAATAAAGTTTTCTAAGGTTTCGCGAATCAAAAAACGAGCTTAGGGAACCACATTAGAATTTGATTTTAAAATGATCAGAGAAACACTCGTATGAAACATTTATATGAAGAATTTTATTTGAGGCAATTTGAATAGAATTCAATTAGAAATCAACCTTAGGATACGACTAGATAACTATTATTTTTTCTCGATATCGAGAACTAAAACCTTTATTTGTACAAAATGCTATAGTTTTCGATAGTTTTTCTTAAATGTTGATTGGATGGATTCTACTTCGTGATGCAAATCAAAATACTTTTAAAAAGATGAAAAATGGAATAAAATCACGAAAAATACTATTTCAAAATATTAAGTTGTCAATGAAAATATTAGACAGTTTTTCGCGTTTTAAACAATTAATCTGAAATTATAATGGAAATCTGTTTATCAGAGTTCAGGTTTTCAAACACAGAAACCACCTACCTGAGCATGCATAAATATATTTTTATTTTTATTAAATCAACACTTGTTATTGTGCGCGCAGCCTTTTTTCATAGCATTCAATTTTGGTTTTATTTTATAATTTTTTCTTTTTAATTTCTATATGCCTTTTTAAATTGTTGCCATATTGTTTAGCAACAAAAGGATTCCGCTTCATTTTATTTCATATGCAAATTTGCTTAATTTCGCATTGACCTTTGCATTTCGCAAAACCAATTTTGGTCGTCTTCATATAAATAATAAATTTTAATAAGACAAGTTCGACCATAAATATGAAATTCTAAGTAAGCATAGCAAAATAAGCACAAACTCGCATGTAAGTGTGTATAAATAAACGCAAGCGCATAGAAGTGTAAGTAAACATATTTACATTTTCAGGTGAAGAGTGCTGCTTAAAACATATTTAAATGTTTGCACTTGATTTTGAACACCATAGATGATTTATTTATTTTAATTACTTTCGTAGTCAAATAGCATAACTTTGAAATAAAGATAAATTTAAGGTTTTTAAATTTACAAAGATGATAAGTTTTGCGAACGCCATAGAAGCAAAAGTATTAAGAATTATATGTGTGTGTAATAAATTCGAAGTATAAGTGGAAAGCTTAACTTTTCCAAGGCTTGCGATGGTTGCCGGGATGACCAACTCTGGCCACAAAATAGTGCACATTCCTATAAAGTGATGACCACAGATTCGCTTTCTTGAGATTTATGTAACATAGTTTGACACTCTAAATGCACAACGACTGTATTTACAGCTTGGGCGAAGGTGTGTGTATTGTTCATCGAATTAGTTTCTAACGCCATAACTGAAAAATATACTTCGAATTGATATGTTTAAGATGTTGCTATTACGGCGTGTAAAAGTGAAAAATGGCTTTCTTAAGAGACTGACACCATTGCTAAAAATCGATGAACGCAAACTGATGCTTTTTTTATTCTATCTAAGAGAGATGCCACCTACTTATTGACTTCTATATTACTACTTTGACTTTTTAAACCGAATACAAGCAACTTTTCTATTGTTTTTTTTGGCACTTTTGATCGCTGCGCATATACCTAGCGATGTGTATAGTGTATATTTATATAACCAACTACATACTCGTACATACACATTAGTCTAGGGCGAGTCTGGGAATAGTCGCAATGGAACATGCGACTTATACAATTTCTGATCTCTTTATATGGAATGAACTGTTACCTTTTGTTCGAGCTTATCCTATGAAGAGACTAATTGTCTCTTTTTAAACCCAAGTGGGTATAAATAAGGACCAGCCTTTTTATAAAAAGAAAAATAAAAATCATAGCTTTGAGTGTAAATCGAAACGGCCGCTCGAGGGTTGCGAACGCTCTTTTTTTATGCCAACGACGCGCTTGAAATTTAGATTCCTAAATGCTTCCATAAACCAATGCATCGTTAATCATACCCAAAAGAGATCTATATAAGACTAATCTGCAATTATACCCGTCTTTGACTAATTAATGTACCCGTTAGAGACTAGTCCCGGAATACTCTCTTTAGAGATTAGTCACATAATATTTTGCAGGGTAGAAAGAAGTAGTGTTCTTTATATAATTTATCATTCGTTTATGCTTAGGGCCACAGTACTAGCCATAATAATGCAAAAAAAAAGTAGTGAAATTTAATTAAATACGAAATTGGGTCACTTGCCCACCCACACACACACACACACACACAAACACACCGCCATTTCGCATGCCTCACAAAGTAATGCACGCAGAGTAGTGCGGGTAACTGAAATCTGGCCAGCAAATGGTTTTCTATTAAATTGAAAACATTTATTTTACCACTCCTCCACAGTCAAGCAAAGCGGGCGTCGTATGTGGTTGAAACATTTTATCAGCCAAACAGGAAAAAAAAAAGGAAATCAAGTAAATAAGAAAATCAAGCGGAAAGAAATAAATGAAGTTGTAAGAAAATCAAATAGCAAAGCGCAAGGAGATGTAGCAAAATTGGCAAGAACTCCACAACAAACAAGTATGTATCAGCAAGCCATTAATAGAAAATATGAAGCGCACGCGTGTGTCAGCCGCACTCTACCCGACCGTTGTTAAATAGCTGCGAGCAAGAAATGCCGCAGAGTATTTTCTCTTACATTTTTTTTTATCTTTTGGCTGCTTTACCCTGGGGTGCATACGGGTCAATCACATCCTTACACAACTCAATTTCAACTGAAAGCTACGGCAACAGCGAGCTATTAAGTGTATTAACAAAGCTATATACATATATATATATCCATACATACATACATATGTATGTGCATAGAAGAATAGGCAGCAAGTAAAGAGACATAGCGAGGAATGTTAAAGGAGTTTAGAGAATGGCCAACTGCATGCGTGGTTACAGGATGTGGGCCGTCAACTGCTTGGATACATTCATTTTTATCGTTGATAAAATTTACAGTTTAATAGAAGAATCGAATTGGGTTGTAGGCAGATATTTCTATTGTTGTTGCTATTGTTATTGCATATGTTGCAGCTGGCAATGTCGCTGTGTTGTCATTGTCCCTGCCGCTGCTATCGCCAGCGCGTGAAAAGAGTAAAATGTTATCTTAATGGGTTAAATAATCTAGGTGATTGCTATCTAAAGTGAACATCGAGCAATGTTGAGAGTGAAGCTAATTCTGCTTCTTCTTATTAGGCATGAGTCGTTCATTGGCTTTATCTGCTACAGTCGATTATTTAAGAGCGTCAAGCAGTTTAAAGAAAACTGTTTTTTATTATCGTAACATGTTTAGAAATATATTCACCTTCACACACTAGATTTGCAGCATCTGAGAATACCGAAATATTATGCTCAACCTTTTTAATGTCGATTTTTTCCAAAAATAGTACCGCACTAGTTTAATATTTGCGCAATGCTACCGCTTTAATTAAAATAACCAAACTCGAAATGGCCCCGAAAGAGGTACCGAAGTGGTCTCAGCAGTTGTAATAATACCTTAATTTCTTTGGTACTAAAAAAAAATCGCACAGAATATATTCAAAATTTCAAACGTTTTTATAAGAATTTTAGTTAATTTTTTTTTTTGTTATACTATTTTGTTAATCCGTAAGTTTAACATAATAAAGTGCAAGTTGTAAGTCGTTGTATGTTCCGACTAATTTTCGACATGTTTTTTTTTTGTGATGCTGCTCTTCCGCAATTTCTTCCATATAAAGTAGGCTGAAAATTTCTTTTATATGGAATAAAATGCAGAATACCATTTGCTTGAAAAATTATGAAAAATCGACGGTGTTTCGAAAGCACTTAACACTTGGACTTTAAAATATTAAAGTTGTATTGGTTACAAAACTGCGTACTAAAAATAAATTTTTTACAATTGTACGATTTTTTTTTTAAATTCATATAAAATTTTAAATGTGGCATTTTCTAGAACTAGAATTTTAGAAAAAAATTTTAAAACTTAAAAAGCCAAAAGTTGTTTCAATGTTACATTTTTATTATTTTTACCGCTAGTATAAACTGTATGTACATACATATGTGTGGTCATATACGATTATTTTCAACTTCTTCCTTTCATTCACGCCACAATTCAACTAACTTTTGCTCAATTTCAACTACCTTAACCATTTAGGTCTTATCTTTACTGACATTCGCATAACTTTCTGCTTTCATAGTAGCACAAAGTCAAGAAAGTAGAGAGCGCATTGTAAAAACAAGCAGGAAAAATTAAAAAGTTTTCTTGCAAGTGCTTAAAACGCTTTTTAATGCCACTTGCAACTTCTGTACACATATAAAATTCTTATAAAAAATTAAAAAAAAAAAACCTGCAATATGCCAAGTTGATGCGCACACACCCATACACATACACACACTTACGCATACATATGTGTAAAAATTGTAATAGACAAATTTGTAGTTGGAAGCAGTAAGATAAGTTCAATAGGTCGGATCAGTGCTTATACAGAACACCAAATAATGTTTGAATGCTTTCATTCAAAATATCTTAAAAATAAAAAACAAACACCAAATTATTTTTTTTAATATAAACAAGCGTCTATAATTCTTAATTTTTTATGTACGATTTTTTAAAGAGCTCAACGTTAGCTGCAGTGTCTTAATTCATTGCTTCTTATAAAAGAATTTATTGATTTTTAAGAACATTAATTGGTTAAAAAAAACATTAAATTTATTAAACCACTTTCAAAATGAATAATGCACCTTTAATTACTGCTATTTGTTGAACGCCACTTTGACAAGAGTTTGCTGTATTTTTATAGTCCTTGATTTTTTGGAAAGTAAATTTATTTTATGGAAGCAAATCTCTCTCTAAAAGGAATATGACTTTGGAATTAAGGCACTTTGTAAGGTGTTAACATTTTTTTTACTTCACGATATAATCTTCTTGTGAGCTGTTGAACAAAAAAAATGTTTATTCGAAAACAAATTTCGATCCACTCGCATGCGTATTGTCTCATAACGATACCAGTTGCACAATGTCACAGAATATTCTTTTGCTTGCCATGTTTGTATTAATGTACATACGTACATATATTTAAATATCCTTTATATATTTAAACATCCTTTGCGTACACTAAATATAAAAAATGGTCACACCATAAAAATCTTTTAAATTTTATTTCATTACTAACTCAGCATGATTTACAAATAGTTATATTGCTTAAACCGAATTATGTGTTGTAATACTTTCGTATATAGTTGTGATTTACGTACATCCATACATACATATTTAAACACATATGTGTTTGTTTGTGTATTGAAAACAATTTTCCTAAATATCCTCCAGTCAGTCTTCTCAGAAGTGCTTGGAAATCGCTGCATGAAATTGGCATTCAATTGTGCCAAGTAAATAATAGAGAACTTAAAAACGTAATCAAAAGGTTGATGTAAATGGAAACGCTTTGTTAGCAGCTTTTGAAATTCCATTTAAACGTTAATTAGAATAGACATGCGTTCTTTTTTCGAGGAATTTTGAGTAGATGCACATGCTAGTAGAAAAGCTAAGTTCAAGCGTACGATGTGTGTAGTTTTATTTGTTGTTATTTTATTTGTTATCTACAAACTCTTGAAGCACACATCTGAGTAAGGAACTTTAGTCGTTAGTTTCACGGTATTATACAATTTGTTTTAACAAAACTTTTTTGAGAGATTTTAATTTTTATAAATTACAATTTTACAATTTTTTTAATATGTTAGCTCAGTTAGAACAATTAACATTTTAAATAACTTCGAAGTAGTTTTCCGCTACAAAAAAGTCACCTAAGAAGTTCTATTTGATCTAAGGATTGCAAGTTTTAAACGCAAAAATCATTTCGATTTATTACAAAAGAACGCTAAATAGTGGAAAACATTATTTTCATTTTTATTTTTTTTTTTTTGCTTAACAATTTTAATTTTTTTAATAATTTTTTAGGAAAATTTTTAGAACAACACTCAAATCAGTGAAATTCTAGATGCTTTTTTTTGAGATCACCATGTGTCCTTATCAGGATTTTAGTTTCCTTTTAGATTTTTGCTGAACTTAAACTTCTCAAAGTTTTTACACACTAAAAATTAATCAGCATTATATTCAAAATTTGTATTTGTTGCGCGTATGTTGAAAACTTTTGAGAAATGCTTTTAGATACCAAAATTCAATTAAAAAACTAAAATCTTTTAAGTTTATCGGGGTCGTGTGTAAATGAATAAATTAAATCAATAAATTAAACGCAAACAATTATGTTTAAAAAGTAATTGCCTAACTATAACATTATTGCGATCACTGACTTATCGAATGTACATACATATTTACCTCTTAACAGCTGGCTAACAATTATAAAAAGATTCCAGCATGACCTAAAACATTTTGCAGCGCCTTCCGAAGCGGAAATCAAGACGCCGGCATTTGAGCTTCTGATTTCGCCATTCCCAATGAGATTACTGCGAGAGCACTTGCGCGCTTTCGACACCTTTTAAGTTGACTTTTTAACTTGACAATATTTATTTACTTTTTTAAAAAACTTTTCCATTACATTCATTTAAGCGCCAACACATTTCGAACTAAATAAATAAATAAACTTGAACTTTTTTATGTCACTCATACGCCACGGGCATTCACTTATGTACGAGTATTTATGTGTATAAATATGCATGTGTGCATCGTAATGAGTGCAGAGCAAAGTAAATTGCAGTAAGTGACAGCAAGTGTTCGATGACACTTTAGTTGAAAAGCAAACAAAAAAATAACAAATATAAAAACAACGCGAACACAAAAATAAAAAACACTTTCAATTCATCCCGGTTGTCAGTTTTGAAATTTTCTACTTTATTTCAAACTCAATATTATTTGTTTAATTTTCTTCAATATTCTTGTTTTATGTCGCCACTCATTCATTTTTTTTTTTGGTGTTTTTTACTTTGCATTGAGTTTATTTATTATACTTTCGCATTGATTTTATTTGCTGTACTCTGCCACAGTAGCTTGCAGCGCCACTCAGCGGATAAAAGTACAAAAAAAATAACAGCTCACAAAGTAGCCACTTTATACAAAAACAAAAAAAAATGGTGGCTACAAACAACAAATATACGCTTACACATCCACTCAACTCAACTATTTTAACTGGCTCCTCTTTCATTTTCACTCCTCGCTGCACTCTTTCAATCTCGTTTGGCATCGGTTACAACTTTTAACTTCAGCCACCGCTCAAATGCTCCACAAAATCGCAAACAACAAATGCAAGCTGATGTACGCTCCTGTTGTTATTATTGTTGGTGAAAGTTTTCTCCTTTGTTAACTGGTGTTTGTTTTTTTTCTTGCTGTTTTTTTTTCACTGTTACTGGCATTTGTTTATTTGTTTGTTTGCAATTGCAAAATAGTTTCATAGTTTAATTAGTAATTTCAACATTTCAGTTCACCATTTGTTGCAGTGCCAACTAACTAAGTATTTGTTTATTTTTCTTTTTTATCTCTTTGCTTTACTTCTCTTTTACACTTCTCTGTTTCTATTTGAATATTCGCATTCCCAAACGTTTGCTAGCCATTTACTAAGTGTGGTGTTGGAAAGTCTACATACTTTAGAGCCTTCTATGTAAGGCTTCGTCAACTCTGATGCCTCTCTTCGCTCTTCTTCTAGGCGTGCAAATGTGCTTCGCATCTGCCTGGCGTTACAGCGTGGCAAATGCGTTTTGTTTTTCCATTGCCTTCCTTTCAATTAAGTAGCTGTTGTATTTGCATAGCACTGCTGTAGCATTTGGAGCGTAGTAGAGTTGAGTGCAAAACCAAAACTATGGAGAGTTAAGTTAAGTTAGCGTCTATGCCTATCTCATAAAGCTTTTAAATTTTTTTTTTCAATTACATTTTATCTAACATTTTTAAAAACTTCAACATATTTTGTATTTTATTTCCATTTTTATTATTATACTTTTTATTTATTCAGCTGTATTATTTTTTTTTAATTTTACTTGCATTAAAAATATTTGTATCTAATTCTCCACTTTTCGCATTCATTTTATCCCTCTTCACTCCCCGCTTATTCAACAAAGCACAAACTTTTATATCTTAACATATTAATAGCTGCCAAAAGCACGTTCCATTCAGCATTTTGGCTTTCAATTGCATTTAAATGGTTTTCTTTGCTTAAATGCATGCAACATTTGTTGCACACCTATAATATCGGATATTTATATCATCCACACATAAATACACACTAAATATATAAACACACAAATGTCCAAGCAAAAGTCATTTGCATTTGCACTGTTCATCCTGTGAAAGTTCAATAAAAACAGAAGAAGCCTCTGAAGCGTAAAACTGTATGTGAAAATTACAAAACTTTTAAGTGTAAAATAAAATTTTTTTAGGAATATTAACAGAGGAATTGATCAACAAAGGCTAAGAATTTTATACAATCGCGATAAACTGTAGAGTAAGAGTGAGTTTTCTATAAATTTCAGATAAAAAATGCTTAGTTAATTTTACTTTTATTTAAAGCAGCAAATAAAAACCAAAAAATAAAAGAAAGAAATAAAAGAAAACATATATCGAACAAGAAATTAAATATCAAAAATTTATTGTTTTTGCTTAGAACACAGCTCTCAAGAAAATCGAAAAATTAAAAAAAAAAAAATAATACACAAGGAATGAAAACCATATCTTCTTTACAAATAAATCAGTCTAAAGCTCTCAAGAAAGAAATGCTCATATATTTATTTCTTCAAGAAAATGTTCAGCAACTGCAAAGTACTTTTTCGAGCAACAGAAAAAGTGAGAATTAGTTCTTGTGATTTTTCTTGAAAGCTGTGTTCAAGCTCTTAAAATGAAACTTTAAGTTCAAGTTTTCTAAACAGAATTTACTTTTGCTACGAAAATGAAAATGAAAACTTAAAATATTACAAAATTTTATAAGCAATTAAAAACTCACAACGAATTTTAAAATTGAAAAAAAAAATGTACAAACTTAAAAGCTTTTATTTGTTATTGTTTGGCGATATAACTATTTATTTTAAATATGTTTGAGCTTTAAAGCCGATTGGTTTATTTGGGAAATTATTATTCTGAACAAAAAAAACTTAAAACAAACTGTTTTAAGCAAATAAAATTTGGGCATAAAGAAAATAATTAATAAAAAACTTTTTTTTCTCAACAAAATTTCAAACTTAAAAATTGCAAGCTCTTTTGAGCAAAAAACAAAGCAAAGAGATAAAACTTCTGAACAAAAGAGAAAACTTCAAATTATTATACTCTCCGCTTCTCACTAATTTCTTTAACAAATAAAGTGTTCATTAGCGAAAGCAATGCAGATACCTGAACTGTATATGCATTCGTACAACAACAAGTGCGGAACTTATGGGATTAGTTATGCACATATTGCAACATACTCGCATATGTATGTAATTTGCAACACTAACTACCTTTCGCTTGCCTTGCCGCGGCCGCATAAATCTAAGTCAGCGCACAAAATCTAACCTACAAAATGGACAATAGTTACTCGTAACCAAGGCAACAGGCGAATTAAGTTGAAATGTAATGCGTACCCGCAATTTAAGTAAGGAAATGAGTGTACTTTTGTGTGAAAAATAAGGTGCGGGGAGCTAGCGAAGTTACAGCGGTTTAGCACTATAAAATTCTAGGGTTAGCGTGGTGGATTTTTCACTTTATTTTATATTTTAAAAAATTGCACTGTATTTAGAAATTGGTAAATTAGAAACATAGGTAGATTTTGTGACTATCTTCCTGTAGACTACTTAAGAAATCGGTGTATAAAATCCTTTATTATCCCAATTTCGATACTTTCTAAATTCATAGTAATAACAGTACAAAGTTATTATAAATAATAGCTGAAAGGTATATCGAGGACCCATTCAAGTCCCATGCTTGAGCAGTTTACCAAGAAATTATTAGAAAACGTATAATTACTAAAGACTGTTGCGAATGTACGAAAACATTACACATTTCCCATAAAGGTCATCTACAAATTTTTGCAACAATCACAAAAACATTCAAAATTATGGACCCTACGACATACAAATTTGTCAAAAAATGTAATGCACGTCTGTAATCGTTGTATTAAAGAAGTATACAAAATAACATTAATATAACAAAGAGAACGATTTTTTGTAATTCATGTACATATGTAGTTATAGGTCTTTTCAAGAACAAAAAAAGAAATAAACGTTAACTATTTGGTAAAGAAGCAAATTATTTTTAATCACTATTTCAGACCAATATTAAATATTATTATATATACCATTCAAAAAAGAAATACATCAAATAAAAATTAAATACATCAACCTTTCCCTTTTGCGCAAGCCAGAATTATTATTTGTTTTGATCAAAATGCTATCCCAAAGGAACAAAAGTTCTAAGTGTGTTATTCTCCAACCTGAACCTAAATTTGTTGAATTTAAAATCTGCTGTGGAGAAGCACTGCTGCGCCTTAACACTTGCTGATTGGACTGTCGACAAAAAACTATCAACTTATTTTAAGAAAGCCTTCGAATAAATTTTATGGCTTTCGATTATTGGACAATTGCGATTTGCTCGTTAAAACTTGCTGCGACTTTCTGCCTTATCTACTCCAAGTAAGGCTCATTTTCTACTCGAGGTGAATATTCTCCAGCTCAGTGTTATTTGTCGTAAATAGTTGTAAACTTGTTGTTTTTGTTGCTCATGTTAAATTTTTTTATTTTAAAACAACACTGAAAGATATTTTTAGTGTGTTTTGATCGATCGGCTCTTTATGTTTTAAATCATTTAAGGTTTATTTTTGTTTGAAAAAATGTAAATTAAAAATTAAAAAAAAGGCTACTAAATTAATTGTTTTCTGCAATTCCGGGATTTGAATAGACTGATCCCGGGATCCCGGGTTTGACATGCCTAATGCTCACATAATTGCATAAGTGTGTGTGTGTGTATGTATTAAGTGCGCGTCACAATGGTAAGGCCATTTGTATTAATTTTTCAATAAAAAAAAGAGTTCATTTTACACAAAATTCGTGCGCAGACATTACGGAAGTGCAGTTGTAAACAATTTTAGAAAAATTAACGAAAACTTTATACTCATTTTAGTTTACATTTTGTTATATTAAAACTGACAACACTAAAATATTCTAAAAATTCTTACAAGAAAACAAAAATTTACTTTTAATAAAAATTTTAACAATTTATTTCACATTTTCTACAATGTTAGTAACTTCGATTTATATAAATTTTTAAAAATAAAGAAAAGTATTTTAATTAAAAAATAATGTATTTTGAAAAGTAAACAAAATTTTTAAAAATTCGTTAATATGTGGCGAAATTATTATTTTGATGTCATTTGTAATTTAACTCGTCCTATCGTGCAGCTAAACCCACTAATGAAATGCTGACATGCTGACCAAAAGCATTTGCGCGCCTAAAAGCGGACTTCACAGGAAAATTGAATAAAATTTGTTGTTGTATATTGCTTTAATTGTCATATTGTTATTGTTGTGGTGAGCATGCATTCTTTTCATAGGTTTTTGTTGATGCTTTCGTAGACGTGCATCGCACTCACACTCACACACACACACACACACAACCACACTGTACTGCAGTGTCCCCCGAAGGCTTGCTGGAGGCTATGCTGTCCGATAAGGATATTTGGCACAAATGTGTTGACAACATCACGGGAATAATGAAAAGACTCCGAATAGACGAGCGAAACGCGAACCGCGCAGAATTATAACGCACGCTGAGTGAAGACGAAGAATAACGTCCAGTGCCTGCCCTGCGAAGTAATATCGGAATTGATAGTCCCGCAGGGGTGCCACAGGCCCAGCGTACGAAGGAGGTTGGGTTTAGTCCGTAGGTGCCTGGAGGCAAATCGGGCATGCGGGCAGCACGGGCTGCTCGTATCTATGAAGATTCCTCCTCCCTGGTCGTAACCGAAAAAAAAAAAAAAAAAAAAAAAAAAACACTGTACTGCTGTTGCTAATTCAATCGTTATTGTTTATGTTGCTATTTTACTGTTATTTTAGCGGTTACAACTGTCATTTTCGTTGCTATTATTGTTGCTTTTTCGAGTTACATGTTAAATTGACAAACGCAACTCATTATAAAGTTGCCAGTTTGATACAATTTTCGTTGCCCTGCCAACCAAACTGAACTACGCCAGACAAATGAGCTGCGCGAGTGATTGAACAAGCGAATGAGTAAGTGGTTGTGAGTGTCATTTCGCTTTTCACATACTTCATTTATGTATGTGTGTATATTTAATTTGCAATTCGAAATAAATTGAAAAGTGAAAATTTCACGTGCTCAATTAACTGGAAGCTTAAACACGCGGCGCTGGCAGCTTGGGGCAAAGCACAGGAAGCTGAACGATAGACAGCAATGGCGGGAGATACTAGAGTACTCCTTAGTTATTAGTTGAAGTCGTCGGCGATGCACAACTGTGGTGCGGCAAAATAAAAAGCCCAAATTCACAAAAGATTCTCATACTACAGCATGTGTGTGAGGTGTTCCAATTTGTTAGAGTGTGAGTGTGTGGATGTGCAAGTTTTCCTAATGATTTATGACAAATGGTAAATGTGCTCGAAATTGTGCGCTAATGAAGAAAATAATTAGTGGCTTACGGTGAAAAAATCAATGAACTGCTGAAGAGATAAAGGAAATGAGATGAAATGATTGAGTTTTTGTGGCGAAGTAACGCTTTAAACGCGATATGAAACATTAGTTTTGATTATGCTTCAGTGTTAAATGTGTTCGGTTTAGACTATTTGAAATAGTATGGTTACAAAGAGAGCTTCGCAAAGCGCTGGCTAGTAAAAATGTCATAGTTTTGTTGGACAACGCTTTGAAGTCGTTTTCAATTTTTAATTTTACCATTACCCAATGAATATTTCTCTACAATTTATTTAGTAAATAATTATAGCATTATCAATAAAGCAAATACAATTTTTTACTTGCATCAAACCAAGATTGATTTCAAATTGAGTAAACGTTAATTCTCAATTTAAATTTCAATATGATTCTCCATTTGGTCAAATATACTTTGTTTTTTCGTTGTTTTGTTTTGTTTTTATATTTAGTTACTAATTTATTAGAGTAAAAAATTGTTATTTTTTTTAAATTATTTTAGTTTCTGCTTGCCAAATATATTTTTTCAAAAATTTTAAAATTTTAAAAATCATAGTTTCCAAAAAACTCTTTAATTTTTTCAATTTATACTGCAAAAAAAAGGTATTTTATTTACAAATTTTGCAATTTTGCGGTGACATTTAGTGATTTTACTTTTCAATTTCTCCTTGAAACTTCCTTTCTCTTAAACTAAAATTGAACGGTCTTCAAAATTTTAGTAATCAAAAACTTTTATGAAATTTTTTTTTTATTTTTTTTTATTTTTTTTTTATTTTTTTTTTTAATTTTCTTCAAATCCAAAAGTGGGAAAGGGCTTAAAAAACTTAATTATTTACTATCAGAGTTAATTTTTTTTTAATTTCTTTTATAAAAGTTTGCAACTTGAGTTTAAATGCTTTTGTTCCAAAATGAATCACATTCTTATTAAAAAATAATGGAAATTAAATTTAAAAAAATAAATTGTTAAAATGTTTTTGGTTAATAAATTAAAAAAAAAAATTTTTAATAACAGTCAAAATATTTTAACCGCTTGCTTCTTAATTTTGTACATATATGTAAATACATATGAACGAGTACGAACATAAATCGGCAATTTCAAAAAAATATATGGAGATATATGTACGTTTGCTTAGAAACTTGTAGCCAACCAATTGCTGTTAATTTGTTCAATGAATAATTTTGTTGAAAAAGGTGTGTGCCGAATTTAAATACTCAGCTTAGCATAATATTTACACATGTATGTATGTACATAAACCAAGGATGCATTTTAACGTTGAATTTAACCGTTCCGAAATGTTTTCTCTTGTTTCGGTTGAAACATTTCAAAATATTATCGTTAAAGAAATTATCATAATAAATTTCATTACGTTTTTAACCGAAACGAAATGCTGGCGTTAACGTTAAAACGTTAAGAAAAACGCTGGAGATTCACTCGACGCCAACAGAAGCGCTGCATACTTTTAGGCACATTAAAATTAACGAAAACTGAAATTTTATAACGTTGCAACATTAACGATTTGATTTTGTTTTGATAACATGGCGCCGAAACGCAACAAACTCATTTCGTTAGGTTAATTTTGCTCGATAACAAAACAAAATGGTATCGATTCGTTTGTTGAGCAGCCCTGACATAAACCGATCTCCTTAGGGGGTTCACTTATTGCGTTTATCGCTTGTTGACCATGACATGCAAAATATTGAAGTTAAAATACATTACAGCGTATGAATGCTATTGTTCTTAGTTTTGAAATAAATAATAGGTTTCAACAATGCCCTAAATTCTGGAATAAAAAATGTATTAAAAATAACAAACTATGTAACATAAAATGGAGTGAAGCGCTAAAAGCTGATAACAAAAAAAAAATGTATAACAAAAGGCAGCCAGCCGCACTTAAACGAAGCATGGGAATACAAATAATACGATTTCACGACAAATTCAACACAAAGAATAAAATAGTGACACAAAAAATATGTGGTAGGAGGGGCGACAAAGTGTAAAAAATGCGTAGCGCGCACTGGGACTAAGCGGAAAGTGAAAGAGCATTGTAATGAAAGCTGTTAAGGACAGGCGCGAAGAGCAACAAAATTTAGTTTGTAATAATATAAAAGAATTTGAACAATAGAAAGAATGTAGGCTAAAAACCTAAAAAAAATTATATATATTTTTTTTTCATTTTTGTTGGTTTCAGATTTTTCCACCTTGATTTCTGACTTTTCTTGTGTCCTGCGCTATTATACGCCTAATGACATTTCAAAAGCAAAAAAATTAAAAAATAATTATAATAAATAAACGCATATTCACCAAATAAGCGTGTATTACTTTTCAAGTGCGTTTGTTGCGCATTATAGAAGAATTACAGGCGAAAAACACGCCATGAAATTTATCGAATTAACTAAATATGCAATAAAAGAGTATAACAATGATTGACATGTTTTGCGAAATGTTTAGATTTTACACAAGTATGAGCAAACATTAAAGAGTTTAATGTACTAATAATATAAAGAATGGTTATGGCACACAAGAAAAATATATAATATATTTTCTAATATTTTTTATTTATTTTAAAGCAGCGATTTAGGTTATTTCGCGCTCTAATTGGTTTTTATGCACTACAACCGATTGAGGTGTAACATCACGTCCTTGTATAAGTACTTAGCTTACAACCAAAATTATTTAAAAACGCCATTCAATTGCAAACCGTTTCATCCTTCTGAATAAAAAAAATCGACCGTGCGTCTTTTTTAATTATTTTTATAATTATTTTGGATTTTAATTTTCTTTCTTTTTTCGTATCATTTACTATTTAGTCGTCACTAAATATTAGCATTATTTATTACTCTACCCTGAATATTTATTCATCATAAACATTTCGCGTATCAAATTTATATTGAGAAATTAATTATCTTTTTTTTTATTTCAACAATTATTTAATACTTGCATCACAGTTAGCCTTACTCTCGCACTCTCCTACGCTTAATACATGCAAAAGTTCACTTAATGAATGAAAGTGAATGCTTAAGTTAGCAATATTCATAGAAATATATTGAACATTTTGTGCAGAAAAGGAAATTAAAACTCAGCAAACTTTCCTCAATGCTAAAATAAGCTGAAAGAATAAGAAAAATGAATTATAAGCTATACAAAAGGCTAAGGTAAGCGCAAAAAAGTAGTTAGCATTTTAATTAGAAACTAAAGTAGGTGCAAGATAAACTAGATTAATAATGCAATAAATAAAATGGGATATAACGAAAGCGAGAATGTAAGCAGATTGTGAATTATAATAAGAGAAAAGCAATCCATTTAGTGAAGTCTCTCTCTCTACGGCGGTTCTTCTTAATTTATTTAAATGGCTCTAAAAAAAAAGGAAATGTAAGCCGCTAGTTGGTTTTATATTTAAGCTCCACGGATCAAAAGAGTGAAAATCGTCAAAGTTTTCCACGTTTTAAAAATAATATACCTTAAAGTTTAATATGTAATAATTTTAAGTGAAAATCTCAGCCAGCCAAAAAATTAAATTAACGAAAAACATTTATGAAAAACTGCCAAAAATTGAGAGATTTTATATGTTAGTAAATATACTTAATTATCGTTGCCAACTGCCGAAAATATACGAAAAACCGAATTTCCAAAAAAAAACTGCGTGTTCTTGCTTTTAAAATAAAATGAGTACATAAAAAAATTATATTTTAAATGGTGTTTTCACCTATCCAAAAATTAAAAAGTTTGTTTATTTTTCTGTTGGCCTAGTAAATGTTAATAATTTAATTTTTTAATGGTAGAAATTATAGTACTATTTCGGAAATCACCACATTTCCTCATCAGACTTCTTTTTATTAAATTAATTAAATTTATTTTTCATAACCACTTCTCTCAGGCTTTGAACCCGGGAGCTCGCAGTTGCAGAGCCAATACGTTGTGTTTATTTCATATTCCTTAAACAAACCAACTACAAACAAGAGCCACTGATCTGCCGCTATTTAACTTATTTGTGTTTTATTTGCTAAAATCTTCCATAAACTGGCCTTGAGCTCAATAAAATTGTAAATTATCAAAAATTAAAAGTATAAAAAACACTATCAAATTACATTTCAGATAAATGTTCATGAAGTGTAAACACGTTAATCAAATAATAGGATTTTGTAAAAATTATATAAAAAAAACTAAAATAATTAATTATGTATTATTGTTAAAATACAAAGTTATTGGAGTCATGCGTAAGGTATTCCAGAAAGCTTCAACAAGACAACACTTTTTTTATCGTGATAATCGGATATTCAGCAATTAATCTAAATAAACATTTAACGAAAATTAAAAAAAAATTAAAAAATAGTTGTCACCCATTCAAAGATTAAAATAAATTCAATATTAAAGTACTTACGTTAAAAAATAGTGTATTAAGTCACCTTACTAACGACATTCGCATATTATTAGTACAAAAATAAATTGTGTGAAATGGTGTTGCCACCTATTAAATTTTTCAAATGACGTTGCCACCTACTCAAAGAATAAAAATTTAAAAACTAAAGAAAGTTTTAATGTAAACGTATCTGTCTGTTACACCTATTGAAAGAAAATGAGAACGAAAAATGACACTGAAAATGGCACAACGCCGAAACCGGTTTGTCTTAAAACCAAACTTGACAAGGCATGACGAAAATTCGTTCCAAAACCAAAATTTATAAAGTTTAGTTTGTGAAAACAAAAAATTAAAATAAGATATTATAAATAGTGTTGCCACACGTCGAAAATTTCAAATTTATGATCAGTTACAGAGAATGTGTAAATTAATTTTTTGAACTTTGCTTACAAAACCACCAAATCCACCAGCTCCTCAAATCGATATGACCACGTACTTATGTTGCCACACTTCTTGTACCACAACCCACACAATTTTACTCATTTTGCTAACTAAAATTTCACTTTGTAAACTAAGTACAATTTATCGTTTTACTATTCGTTTTTTCTTTTTATCCTTCACTATATAACACTCCTTTCTCTCACTACCAATAACATAATAGTTAATGCCCAGTAAAATGTGGAAATGTAGCGCAGTGGGAATTTATGGAGTAAATCCAAAACGGACACAGCAATAATTTAACTTTTTAACAGCAACAAAAATAATGGTCATCTATTTGTACAACAACAGTCATTACAATAGTACAATTCACAAATCGGCAAAACAAATATTTTACGAGCTGATGATAGTTAGTTGAATTCTAGTCGAATGGGCGTAACGCTTGGCTGCGAGCGGATGGTAGAGCGGAAGAGGGCATTACTGTATACGTATGTAAGTGGATAGGTGGGTGGGTTAATAACGAGAAACACGTGGGCTTACCACATGCCACTCAAACTACTTACTTATTGTATTTATGTACTCGAAAAACCCTACTTTTCGCCAAAGTAATGTACGAATGCTGGAAGAGAGAGAGGGGAGAGAGAAAGAGGAGAGAGCGCGTGCGAAGTTTTAAGCATAAAAAAGGAAGTAGGAGGCAGGAAGTTATTGGAGTTGCAAAAAAAAAAAAAAAATTTAACTTCAGAAGTTGAAAAGCTTCTGCAAGCAAGTTACATACTTCTAACTGGTCAGTTGCATGCTTTGACGATGTTTGTTGTTTTTATTTTTTTTTTATTTTTTTTTTCCTACATCTTTTTGTCATTATTTTTAGCCGATAATATCACTTTCTGAATATATGTAAGTAGGAGTAGTATATTGCTGGCAATTTTATTTCCGCTTGCTTGTGTAGCGAGCAAACTAACAGTTCCTGTTGCCACTTACATTGTTATTGCTTACTTCTGGCTTTTGAAACAGCCTTGTATGTTTGTAAATTTCAACAAAAATACGCACATTTCTACTAAATACTTAGTTTGCCGGCCACAATATAAAATCATAAACATAATTACAAAACTCACTCGCACATTGTACGCGTCCTGGCGCACATAGCATGTAACAACCTTTTGTTGTTATTGTTTTTGTTGTTGTTATAACTGTTTTACTTTTATTACTTTATTGTTGTTACTATTATTTACTACTAAGCGCTGTTTTAATGCATACTGTAAGTGTTTTTATTGCTCTAATGGCAGCGTTGATTGTTCAGATAGTGCCGCTGTTGGCATTAGCTACCACAAAATTCTAATAATTTAATATCGCCAAATGGCATTTTTTTATCATCGTATTCTGTAGCACGGAAATTTTGTGTAAATAATTGTGAAAATCAGAATAATCCGAATATTTGTAGTCATTGTAGCAACTTGAAATGTTTTTCTTTTATTTAATTTCGAATATATTTCAATTGAAAAACAGTTAATGCTCTAACGAAACCCCTATAAACCAGGGCTGCTCAACAAACGAAACGATACCATTTTGTTTTGTTAACGAGCAAAATTAACCTAACGAAATGAGTTTGTTGCGTTTCGGCGCCATATTATCAAAACGAAATCAAATCGTTAATGTTGCAACGTTATAAAATTTCCGTTTTCGTAAATTTTAATGTGCCTAAAAGTATGCAGCGCTTCTGTTTGCGCTTCTGTTTGCGACGAGTGAATCTCCAGCGTTTCTCTTAACGTTTTTCTTAACGTTTTAACGTTACCGCCAGCATTTCGTTTCGGTTAAAAACGTAATGAAATTTATTATGATAATTGCTTTAACGATAATATTTTGAAATGTTTCAACCGAAACAAGAGAAAACATTTCGGAACGGTTAAATTTAACGTTAAAATGCATCCTTGCTATAAACCCATATTTCTGCGGTTATACAAAATTTTAGATAATCAAAAAATTTTTAAGTTTTTTATTGGTCTTAAATTTACAATTGTTAATAATTGTAAAATTTATTGAGCTCGAGGTTAGTTTATGAAAGATTTTTTATTTTATTTCGTTCGAACGAAAACGACACTGAAGATGGCACAACGCCGAAACCGCTTTTTCACAAAACCAAATATGACAAGGCATGACGGAAAATCGTTCCAATATACCTCATTTTTTATTTGTTGCTAAAAACAACAACAGTTTTAATGGTAAAAGTTATAGCCGCGTAGCACAGCATGTAGCGTATTGGCTTCGCAACCCAAGGTTCATTGGTTCAAACCTGGAAAGCGGTGATGAAGAATAAATAAAATTAAATAAAAAGAAGTCTGATGAGAAGATGTAATGATCTCCGAAATAGCTGCTATAAAACTGTTGTTGTTTTTTGCAAAAAAAAAAACTTTTATAAACTAGCGTCGAGCACATTAAAATTGACAATTTTAAATAATAAAAACTATTTCATCTTGGAAACTTGAGAAAAAAAAATAGATTTTCTGAGAAGATGCGAAGTGCGAGGCAAATGCCTGAAAGTGTTAGATGCGATGATGGTGGTAAATGAGTTGGTAGTACAAGAGGCGGAGATGAGGAAAAGCCTCGGTGATTACAGCGCCAATTAAGTAAATAAATCAGATTAATATATTTTTCTACAAAAAAAAAAAGAAAAAAAAAATTTCCATAAAATATATGTATGTATGCATTCCGAAATATAAAAAGAAAAAATAAACGTTCGGGAAAATTTTTGTTTAGCTCGCCTCTCTTCATGTAAACACTGCTTCTCTTGTACCACGCTATTGTGTTTCCTACCCTCATTCACATACATACCTAACTATACCTTGCAGCCATTAAAGCGTATGTTAATATGTGCACAAGCACATAGTTGATATCACTTTATGTCAATCACAACCAAAAACCGCAAATTTTCCCTCACAAATGACTACCCTTTTTTGTTTTGTTCTATTTTATTTCTGTTTTTTTTTTCTTCTTATTTTTGTCTTATTGCGACGTCATTTCGTTTTTTATTACCAAACACATACACGCACATACTCGTACATATGTACATACATACATGTGTGTAGCGGCTTTGTTAACTCGTCGTCGGCCGTTAAAAAAAATCTGTAACAAATGAGTGATAGTCGCATTTAACGTGTAAGTACGCGTAAAGTTTGGTTCGTTGTGTTCGCTTGCCATTGACTCGCACTGCATTGTACATTACTATGTGTGTATATATGTATAAGTCTACATATA
This sequence comes from Philophylla caesio, assembly GCA_963971545.1. Lineage (NCBI taxonomy): Eukaryota > Metazoa > Arthropoda > Insecta > Diptera > Tephritidae > Philophylla > Philophylla caesio. The sequence continues at coordinate 7,231,142 of OZ020608.1, forward strand.
TTTCACAATCCCATTTGTAGCAATAGACCTTGTAACCATTGTCAAAGCCTTTGTTTATGGATAACAATAATGCTTATGTTTTATATTTATCTACATACATTCATAAGTTTGTGTATGTTTGTATACGTAAATATATATTTCCGCATATATTCGTATGAATGCACGTACCAGCATGCATAAAATCAACCATTTAGTCACACATATTTCTTTATTCACTCATTAATCCAGCAAACGTGATTAAATGTGTGACGTAAAAGTCAAAATAAAGCCAGCATGCTTTTAAGCGCTTACCCATTCTTTTTTTTTTTTTTTTTTGTATTATTTGTTATTCGACATGAAAAAAGGAACAGCAACACACAGTTTTTTTTTGGGCTGTGCATTTTGATGAAATAGTCTAAACGTATTATTTTCCAACTAAACCGTTTTTAATAAGCATTTTGAATGTAGAAATTATGTCATTTGTATAATTTGTCTGTTTTTTGTATACTCACTTTGAAAGATACCTGTAGCCCGTTTCTGTAACTCATTTCGATCGATGTTCTCGACTCAAATTCTCGATTTGACGTCACTCTCACTCAATGTGTTTCTGTAAAATAATTACTCGATTCAATCGATAGTCAGCTGATATGTTCCATTCCATTTCAGTAGGAATGCTCGATTGAATGTGTTTCTGTAACCAAATTGAATGAAATACTGTCGATTGGTTTTCTCACTTCCATTTGAGGTGATGACAAAAAAATTTTTCGTTAAATTCAAAATGGAATTAGTTGAATTTAAAGCAAATGTAAGTATATTTTTGTTAATATATTATATATGAATAGTTAAAAAAGATTTGATGCATTTTCTTTACAGAGAAGTACGTCGGGGCGTGTTACGAATGGCCAAAAGAGGCGGTTACTGCACTTAATGCAGCAGCACCGCAGCGTTGGAAGGGGCCAATTTATGAAACCAAACGCGAGGAAGGAGCACGAAGAGGTTTGGGCTGCCGTCGCTGCTGAATTAAATGCATTGGGAGGGTCCCACAAGTCCCCTAATCAGTGGAAAAGGTAAAACTAAAATATTCTTGTGTATAGCATTACAATTTACATATGTGTGTTGGTTTTTTTTAGTGTTGGATAGACTGGAAATCGGCAGTCAAGAAACTGCACAATGTCCACAGAGCGTTCGCCAGACTTTTATTTATTAATAAGAATTAAATATTTGTGCACACATTTCTATAATGCTTACTTTTCTCAATAATAGTTTCTCAAACATGAAGTTGTCAGTCCGATTCGATAGATTTCTTGTCGATTGGCGTTCCATTTCTCTCACTGTTTCATATTTTGTCGACTTATGCTTACAGAAACACTCGTTCTCGATCAATCGACTAATTTGGATCGAATCGAAATGACGTCACTATAATCGAGTATATTGTCGATTCCTTACAGAAACGCACTACAGCAAGTGAGAACAACAATCGGCAATATTTCATTTCATTTGATTACAGAAACCCTTTCAATCGAGTGTTCCTACTGAAATGGAATGGAACAAATCAGCCGACTATACAGGGTTGTCGATCAATTCGACTAATTTTATTACAAAAACACAATAAGTGAGTGTGACGTCAAATCGAGAATTTCAATCGAGAACATCGATCGAAATGAGTTACAGAAACGGGCCACAGGTCACCATTTTGTTCTTAGATAGATTGAAAGCATCTCCTACTGGATATCAACACAAGCATTTCGCGTACTCTCTTCTCTTTAAAATATTTCTCGCTTCTCTCTTGGACTTTCGATATCATTTTCACATAACTTGCTCTGCGTTCGATCGTAACGTTGCGTTCTTCATACTATTTGCATGTTCCTTCGATCTGGCTGAAATCAAAACCACTTCTGCAGCAGTGTACAGGAGTTTTTTTTTTGCTCAGCGTACAATTATGTTGGCTGCTCATAACCATCGTTAAGCTTGCCTTGTGGCCTTGCATGCGGATCTTGGCCGCTACAATACTTCAAGCAGATCTTAGCTCTTCAAATAGAGCGCATGATCAATACATTGGAAGCATACTTTCCCGCTAGCATTTGTAGATCTGTTTAAGCTGATACCAGGAATAATAAATTTTACGACTGTGGGAACTTCGGTTTTACTTGTTGCGAAGTTTGGCATTAAAATCATTAAAATCACTTACTTTGAAGCTACCTTTTATAACGAGCATTCCACTTTATTCAGCACCTTTTGTATGATTTTTATTTTAACTGTATTTAATTGTTTTCGGTAATGCAATGGGCATAAAATGCTATACTTCCGAAAACTTTTCACTTACTCACTCTCAACTCATTTCTCTACTGAATTGCTAAATTTACCAGAACAAAAAAAAAAGACAAATCATAAAAAAAAAACAAGCAAGTAAATAAAATAAGTGAAACAGGAAGTTAGTGCTTTTATTGTAATTGCATTACAGGCCACAATGCCACTCGAAAGTATTTTGTTTGTTTATGCCATTGTTGTTGGTTGGTAAATAAATAAATTGCAAGTGGCAAGAGTACGTGCCACATACGAATATTTCATGTACTATATGTACATACATATGTACATATATATGTTTAATATTTATAGGTTATATGTATGCATGTGCAAACATATACGCGCATATAACTAGAGGCAGTTCGCGAGTAGCTTAATGAAAAAAATTGGCGCGCAAATAAAACTGAAAAGAAATTAATGAGAATACACTTGCGTACAAATCAATTCATTTATGTTCATTTTTTTTTTTTTAAATAAAACGTAAAATCCATAAAACGAAGTGTGAAATTGTATTCGAAAAAATACAATAAAATTCTTAACAAGTCAAGCGCACTTCTTGAACTCTTTCAGCAAGTGGCAGTAGCTTACTAGATAAGTATATTCATAAATATTTGGGTGATTGACTCGGTTTTTTAAACCGGTTTTTTTATGAATTTTTGTACGGTTTTTTGAAGTTTTGATTTTTCGAATATCAAATAAATGGGGTTTTTTAATCTCCAAAACCGATTTTTTACGTAGTCAACTAATTTTACATCCATAATATTCTTAATTGATATATTCGAAATCCAAATAATTTGCAGAAAAAACGCAGCAAAGGTATTTTAGAAGATTTCTTATATTTACACAAATGTCATAAGAGGACGGGAAAACCTTGAAAAGTTTTTTAACGCCTTAATGACAATAATTTGGTATAATCTCAAAATTTGAAACTATGAGTTAGAAATTGTTGCGATTCTTTTAGCTTTTTCAGAGCTGTTTATCACCAGGCCATAATTAAGAGAATTGATTTTGAGACCAATGAATGCCAGATGGTCTAAAATTTGTCAGTTTTATCTCTTTTAGAGACTGAGACTGCTTATTTAATTAGGGCATTAAACTACATTTTATTTAAAAGAAATTATTTAATTGAAATGAAGCTTTTTTCTTACTTCGAACAAGAACCGGTTTACTGGCTGTGGTTTTATCGGCCAACTAAAATCAAAATTAATCGAAATGCGGTTTACACGTACGTAAATACATTTGTATACCCGTATATATTTACTAGCAAAAGCGTGTTGAAGAAAAATATAACTTAAAAAGGAAAGACGGAGAAATTGGTTAGACAAACAAAAAATATATAGTGAAAACTAACAACTTTGCATGTATGTATGTAAGCAAGTATAAAGTAAGGACAGAATTAAGTCTTATGTAAGTTTGTATGTACATATGTACTTAACACTTTTTGGCATTTTTAGATGCCACCACAGCCGCCAACTAAGTGCTAGTGCCTAGTTATAAATCCAGAAATTTCTACTTTGAACTTTGAAAATGTACCAACATATTAGGGTGATTCGATTTCTTTCGAATATTTTCGGCTCTTCGGTTTAGGCTTGACGCCTTTTTTTGATTGAGAAACTTATTATCAATTAAAAATGTCGGTGAAACTTTAGCAAAGTCATCCAAGTTTTCGTTAAATGATTTATTTTCGATATACTTTAGCGAAATAAATCAACAAAGAAGTTTCATTTACGACAAAATCGCTTTTATATATTTATGTTTGTACAGCAGCTTTCGACAAAACGCCACTATTTTCGCTCTACTTAAGGAACGCTGCACATTACATTTTATTTTTTATTTTTTTATTACTTTTTTATTTATTCAATTTTTGGCTGCCCACCAACCAACTCGTTGCCTTACTTCTTCTTCAAGGCGCGCGTTTCCTTGCGCTTTGCGTTTTGTTCGCCATAAACTCATAATTCTTAACGCTTAATGGATTTTCATTGTTGGATTTTTCATATTTTATTCCTTTTCTGTTGGTCATTGCTGCTTGTTGGTGTATGTGCCGCTTGTAGTAAAAAGAAATTATTTTTCTTTTCTCTTTCAAAAAGTTTAAATTTTTAATAGTTTTGCTGTCTGCTTTTTTGATAATGCGTTAAGATATCGAATTAAATTGAGGTCAAAGGAATGTTCTTAGTGAATAGGTTTTACAGATTTTTTTTACTTTTGCACGCAAATATAAGGATAGTATGCTTATCTGCTAAGGTAGAAAAAATGTAAGATACTATTTTTTTTTGTTTTTTTTTTTTTTGAAAATTTTCGAGTTTTCATTTTTTCTATCTTAACAAATTCCTGGTTTTAAGCTCTTAGATATTTTTTTGAATTTTAAACAATCGTTTTACTAACAACATTGAGTAACTATATTAATAAAAAAAAAATGTGAAACTTGTAGACAAATTCTGACAACTTACATATGTTTTGTTTATTAATTTTACATTATTGTTTTATTAAAATATCGATAATTTTCAAACATTATTGTGAACACAAAAATCTAAATTTGTGCAAAATAATTCGAGAAACTTTTACCAAATTTTTTGAATTATTTTCTCAGGATGTGTAGAATTTTTCCAAGTCATTATTTTTAAAGCCCATACATTTTGGTATAATAACGTGCAAGTTACCTTTAATTTTTGAATTTTTTATTGCGAGAATGTTGCATTTTTCTATATAAAAATAGATTTAAAAAAAATCAAAAATCATTGCTGACTTTTACTACATGCAAGTTGGATTACTAAATGTTAAATTTAATGGTTTAAAAAATCTTATACACTTTTCTTAATAGTCTAATTACAAAATTGTATTCATTTTTTTCGAATTTCGCAAATTTTTTCAAACTTTCATTTAAATGTTTTTTGTTGGTATAAGAACTATACTTTAATAAAAAAATTTTTTAAGGAAATTTAATAATATTTTTTTAAAAAATCAGCCAACAAAATCCAAACACAATTGTTGAAAGTATAACAACAAAATCTATTTTCACAACGTTTCAATTTCGAGCAACGCAATTGGAAAACGCTCAGCAAAGGTGAAATTTATAACCTTTCACAATCAATTTATATTAAATATTTAAAACTGTTAAAATTGTAATTTAGCACGTTTCGCTTTTTCGCAATCTGCACACACACACACAATACATATTAACATTCACACAAATGACCAAACATATAAGGCGGTATTGTGTATGTGTGTGGGTGTGTGTGTGTGTCCTGAGTAAAACAAGTAGCTGCTGACGGAGTGTTCTCATGAGTGTTGCCACGCTTTGCCACTTTCGCTTAATGGCCAAGTACCTTGCTGGTTAAGTTGTTGTTATTATTGTTGGCAGTAAAGAAAAGCCATTTTGAGTATTGCGACGGGCTGCATAATTTTTTCTTTTTTCCGAATTTTTTGTTTGATTTCTTTTTTTTTTGTTTGTACTACGCCGATTGTTGCTGCCTTGCTCTTTTTTAAATGTTTATTATTTGTTTTTTCTTTTCGTGTTTTATTTTTTATTTTTTGTTGGCGTCCGTTATGTTTTTCGCGCGCAATTTGTGTGCACTTGTTTTATGGCTGTTGCTCGCCGCCATCAGCGCTTTTAATTCTTACTTTTATTTCGATTGCATGAGTGTGCCACTTGTTTATTGTTGGTTGTTGGGCGGCCCGCAATCCACACTTAATCGCATTACAACGACGTGCATGCAGACAAACACCTGTGCGCTTGCAAGAACACACACATACACGGACGCACACACGCTAGTAAATATTAACACCTGAAAATGTATGAGTGTATATGTACATACATATATGGTAAGTTCGTTTATATGTATGTATGTATGTATGTACATATGTATGTATGCATGTGCATTTCAGATTGTAGTTGTTGCTACGAGTATCACATTTTGTACGCGGCTGGAAAAGTTAAAATGCCAACTAATGGACAAGACTGTGGCAAGTTGGACTTACGAAGGTTTAAACTTACTCATACACAGTTATGTATAACGATAAACAGTTATACTCGTACACAATTAAATTTGTGTAGGTACTTTTGTAAGCTGAGGTGCACATGCATTTGTACATATGTACATATGAGTATGTGTGTGAGTGCGATTTATACATTAATTTAGTTAGTTCCTTTTGTAGGTGCAAATTTGCCATTTGTACAGTGTTGCCACCTATTATTAATGACGTTGAAGGCAACGAGGGCGTAGCTGTTAAAAGGCGTTCGTAGTGAAAAAGAAACGAGTAAAGCGAACCAATTAAAAATTGCGACCGTGAAGTGCCTCGCTGCGAAAAAAAGCGAAACTCCTTAGGACGAATGGCAGATATGAAAAACGTTACAAAAAATATAATACAGAAAATATTATTCATTACTTCTTTGTTAAACTTTGTAGCTCCCTTTTTGAGTAAACTCTTTTCCGGTGCATCCATTAAATTCTCTCTAAAAAAAAGCTGTCGAAAATTATTTTTTTCCAACTCGTATGAATGGACTAGTAAGAAAAAGTGCAATTAAAACTACTCTCAAATCGATGGCAAATTTTCGAGGGCTGGTCGCAACACGCCATGGAATTTATTTTGATTAGGTAATGAGTTGGCCTCAAATTGATCCCGAATTATTTCGGGACTGGTTTCATATTAGCGCCAAGGTAGTTTCGAAATTGTTTTGAAATAGCACTGAACTAATCCCGAAATAGTCCCGAACTAATCTCGATATGATCCCGAATTAGTTCGTAACTGATCCCGTACTAATTTGTATTTGATACTTAATTACCCTCTACTGATTACGAAGCCGCACATAAATATTTCAAAAGTTTCATATTAATTATCGGGACTGGTCCTTGGCTTGCACTGTTTTTGCTCAGCTGGGTGAAGCATTGAACCTAAATAAATTCTGAGTTTTCATTGACTGATGCTAAACTGTAACTAAGATTCGATGCCGGTTTAATTCCTAATTCGCCTGGGGTTGGTTACAAAGCGGCCTTGGTGCAAGTACGTTCTTCAGTTGTGCGACACTTAACCACACTACTTCTCTTAATAAAATAATTTTATATAATTATTTTTACAATTAATATGAACCACATTAATGTACTTATATATGTCAAGAATTTCATTTTTTTTTAATACCATTTGCGTTTTTTTCTGAACTGCATATCAAATGTGTTCTTTCGATTCAAGCCTTTCGCGGCTCACTTCTTAGCATTAATCCTCAAACACTTTTCTTTAATTCTGAAATTTTTTTCTTATTCTGCTTTTGTATCATTTGATACTCTATTTTATGGCCCTTTGTGCACTGGTGCCAGACAGTTTCATTGTTTCATATTTCAATTGTTCTTTTTTTATTATTATTTCATTTAACTATTTTTTCTCTTTTAAATGCAATCGTCTAAGTTTCATACTTTGTAGTATTGGGATTAATTTCACTCGTCCAGTTTTTTTGCGGCTTCCATGACTTTATGACACCATTTTTTAGTTGCTCTTCGTGTATACGATGCCTTTCTTTTGCTTTAAAGGCGAAAGTATTTGCAAAGAGGAAAAATGTGTGAAATTTATAGTAAATGGCGTAGAAATAGAGAAAAAGTACTTTATTTTAAAGCAAAAAAAAATTAACAAAAAAATTAAGTTTGCTAAAACCTGGTGCATATATTTTAGAATAATTTGATATCTTATTCTTATATGCAAGTTTTAACTAAATTTTTATTAGCTTTATTTCTTATATCGCTTAATATCTCTCTGAAAATAGTTGAAACGATTTTTTTCTCATAAACAAAAGCTATAACACTACATCTAATTGTAAATTTATTTGAAGCGACAATATCAGAAAAAAGTAATTTTTATGTCAAATGCTTTTTTTTTTTTGCATTTACTTAGTCCAAATTTTTAATAAGACCAAATTCAGTGCAAACCTCAGCAGCATCTAGCGACTGTAGTCAGTTATATTTTTTTTTATTATTGTATTTTTGCCATCTTTTTTACTCATATGTATAAATGTATATATGTATTTGCTATTTTTTTTTTCGAAGTACTCCCTGCTATAAAAATTCAAGGAATCAAGAGTAAATTTAATGCATCTCAAACTTACACCTTTTCTTACTAAGATTGAAAGGGCTGTAGATCTGCATAAACAAAAAATTTTAAAAATTCTAAAAATTCATTAAAAAAATTGTAAATTGTTATGAAAGCTTGTCGATTTATTCAGTTTTGCAGAAAAGGTTTATATAGATTTTTTGTAGAAAATAAAAATCGTTTTTATTGAAAAATAATTAATCATTTTTAATTGACGCCTAAAGCCGGGTCGAAATAAAACACACAATATAATTTTATTGTATTTATTTCGTTGATATTTCGACTTCAGGCTGAAAAATACTGGAAATTTTGTAAAAAGATTGATTTGCCTACTTTTAGGGAATCTTTATACAGCGATAATAACCAGACTGCGGATGTTAATACCAAAAAAAACGTGACTAATAATATGATGTCATTAGTATAAGCAAAGTGTGTAACAATTTACATACGTATATATTTCATTTACATATAATTTGCCGTTGACATACGCCGTCTAATGATAACTAACGAAAGTGCGATTAACTTAAAGGATATCTTAAAGAAATCATTTACATATGCACGTTAATTAATCATTTGTCATCAATGCATTATTTTTTCCTGATTAAAACGATAACTTCCTTAACACTATAATTAACTAAAACAGAAATAAATTATCTGAGCTTTGCGCTAAAAAGTATGCTACAACCATCAAAGGGCTGCAACGACCACCAATCAATGTCTGTGCAAGCGGCGTCGATGACTTTTTGACTCGCATTTGAAATTACTCATTCATTTGCACTTACAAATGTACAAATGTACATACATATATGCGAAATAAATAAATACATGCACAAAATATAGATATACATAAACACACATATATGTATATTTATACAGCCATGGGCGACTTAAAATTCTGTATACATGCTGACAAGAAACACGCCTCCCCTAAAGACCAGCTGCACTAATAGCTAATATGTATGTATGCACACATACAAGCAATCTACATACACACTTACATACTTTCATATTTGTATGCGACTACATTTGTTTGTAGTAAATTTTTACTTAGTAACTTGCTATACTATTTCCAACATACAAAAGAAAAAGAAAACTGGAAAAAATGTACGAAAGTATAAAACAAAAACGCCAAAGTAAACAAGGAGTAGCTTCGACATTCCGGGCAATTTTTACTCCATATTCTAGCACATATACATACATACATTGCATTTGTGCTGCCATTGTATTGTGCCATTGTATTGTGTTTCCATACTACTGTATGTAAGTATATAAACATTACAATAAAACACTTTACGCCACTTAGTTTTGGCTATAATTCCTCCCACTTACTCACCCACCGCCTGCCAAAATGACACGCCGGGCGCTGTGACCGGCGTTGGCAGACTTTTGTCATTTTGTTAGCGCTTTTTTTATTTTATTTTTTATTGTTTTTGGTCGTCTAACACAGTTGCCAATAGAGTGCGACTACACACAAGCAAATAAATAAATAGTTATGTATGTATGTGTGTAAAAACTAGCCTCACAAAAGGAGTGAACTATATTTTTTTAGGTAGTATTACATAAAAAAATTTGTTGTGCATGTTGTCTGTAAGCAATTTCTGTTTGTTTCAAAAAGTTTTGTAATGCAACAACAGCGCAAGACTTGAGACAAAGTGAATATTGAACAACGATATTGAAATAAGGAGTAGCTTAAGAGTTTCATAGTTTTTTTTTTTTGCTAGTGCAATGCAATGAAAAGAGTAACCAAATTTTATAGACTTTTGATGCTGTAATAGTGAAGCAGCATAATAAAATTATTTAGAAAATTCACAGCATCGCGTAGCTTTTCGAATATTAAAGTGCTCAAAACTACCAATTTAAGACTTTTTTTTGTAATTAATTATGCTGATTGTAAAGAACAAAATGAGCTCGAGAGTAGTGTAACCTTTTTAAGGTCGTTTTTTTTCAAGTAATTTTTAATATTTTTCCATCTTCAGAGCACTAATTTAGATTTTAGATTTAGATTTATTACAGATTGTGTACCGTAAGACGCTAAGTTTTTTTATGTACCAACCATCAATATTTAATTACAAAAATGTGTACTTAACAAAATATTAACAATGTTTAAGAATAAGAAAAAAGATAAATAAACTTTAAGCTTCTTGAAAAAGCGACTCTGTAAGAATTCAACTACAACAAGCTTTGTCAGAACGAAAAAGTTTCAGAAAATGTGAGATTTATTTTAATGTTAAATCAGCGCCACCTAGCGGGTTAAACAAATATTTTCAATTGCTAGGCAGCTAAATCTTCAAACAATGGCGCTGTTGTTAAAAACAATAAAAAAAGAACCGACCATGTGAATGCTTAGCGGGCGAATTCCCTGTTCAAACTCTTATTAGTAATACTTGACAGCTAACAATCCACTACCGGCAAGAAATATCTTAACAATTAGAACTCACTGATGAGCCTCGAAAGGTTTCTTAAGGAACAAAGTCGCACTCAAACTCTTACTTTTACAGCAATTAATTTTAATCCTAAGAAAAATCGCATTTTCTTTAATCCCACGTCACAGTCGCAGACGTCCATATTTTCTTGTCTATCATTCAGCGATTCTGTAGAAAAACTAGCGTTATCACTACAGGCTATTGCACATCGAACTTGGGGAAAGAAATAAAGTATAACTACCTGCCATCATTCATCATATTCTTTACTTTCGAACCTTAATTATTGCGTCGCTCAGCGAGAGCAGCGTTATGGACCAACAACATGTAGAGTGTTGCTAAATTACAACAGTTGCTGACGGTTTGTGTCCTTTTTTTTTTTGTTTTTCTTTGTAAGCTGCCGTTCAAGTTTTTTGATAAGTTCCAGCGTAAAATAAACTTCGACTCGCGTTCACGCTTGGTCACTAAAACTACCTACACAGAACTTCAGCCACGCCGCGCCCACAGTATAGTGCTGCCACTCATTGCATGTCACTTTAACTTTAATTTTTCTTAATTTTCAGGGAAGCAGTAAGCAGTAAGTTGGAGACAGTGCTATAAACTACTCAGCAAGTGTGAGCTGCTCGGCAAATACAGCTCGTTTCAATCACTAAACTTACCAAAGCACGTCGACCAACAGACCTCTGAAGCCTTCTGGGCACAAACGACCTATCAAGCAACCAAGCAACAAAATGAAAAAAAAAATAATAATAATAAAACTGTAGGCAAAACGCAGTGAAATTAAAAAGAAAAGAATATTAAAACAAAACCAACAAGAGATGGGTATATAAAAACATGACGACGATACGGCGAGAACATCGTGACATGGACATGAAGAAAATTAAACTTACATTTCAGCAACGTTGATAGAGACGCCGCCAATTCATATACTCTGTCAACGTCCTTTGCTGCTGCAGCAGCCACGGCAAGAGCAGCATCAGCAGTAAACATTAACTATGCGGCACGAGTAGACTTCTACACCAATGACTACTAAGAGCCTAAGTACCTATCAAATCATTCCACAACGCTGCATCAACTATAATACGCCTGAAAGGGGGCGCAGAGATGCCCAACAGAGACATGTCAGGCGAGACTGGCAAAGCAATGGAATCAGATAGACACAGCGACAGACGAAAAGACAAACAAAATTACATAAAACAGGCCAAGATACAGAAAATATACTATATGGCTGATGAGCCGACGAAAAGAACTCAAAGACAGAGGTCAGACTGAAGGCTGAAGAGGAGATAAGGTCGCGCAAAGCGAGGAAAACAGCGGGAGTACAAGAGTAGGGGTTAGCTAAGGTGAAAAAAAACAGTAAAATATATGGCTAACTAGTAGAGCCGAGCAGAATCTGGCAGTGGGTGTACGTGGGACAACTTTCAAGCGACACACGAGCAACTTTCCTAAACAACCAAAAGATTAAGTAAACTGAACTACAGACAGCGGCAGCGCGTGGTAGAGCGCTTGGTTAGAAAAACGATGCGCCAACGTGTGCTGCAGGGAAAAAGAAACAAAAGAAGAACAATATTAAACAAACAAAAAAATATTAAGGGAAAACAGACGAAAACTCTGTTTGAACTACCAAATGAGATGATTTCATTTTCATGAAAAAATTGGAGAAATAAAAAATAAAACAATTGAGCAATAGAAAAAATACGCTCCAAAAAGGAAAAAATATGAGCTACAAAGATACGAGTAGACAGACACCGACACACACGTACAACAAACGTTCGACGACCAGCGTTCGGTAAATACTTACAACAGTTGATGGGCATGACAACAGCAGAGCAGCTAGCGACAATTTCCGCATTGAGGGTGGGCGGGCGCGTATTTGCACGCCGATGCGATAATGTGTGCAAACAAAATTAAAATCATAAACGAAGCAATAGAAATTGCGGCGGTACAGGACAATTGTATGCGGGAATGTACACACAAAAGTCCGTAGAGTGAGAAATGCGGATGAAGAGAGCGAGGTGAACAAGACAGCTGGACAAAGTAGTCACAGATATGGCTACTTGGACATGAGGTCACGCGCCATGACGCAGCAGACATATGTGTCTGGAGCGTAGCAATTGAATTACGACGAATGACTGATGGGAGATGGCGAAGACACAACACACCGCGGTGCACCGGTCGCGGTGATGGCAATGAAATAAGGCAAACAGTAATCAAGACGAGCATAACTGAGTCATAAGAGCGTAGTAAGAGAAAAAAAAAAAAAACCAACAGAAATTGTCTATTGAATGGTGAAGGAATGACGGCGCAAAATATTTGCTATGACTAAAGGAATGCATTAATATATCTAAAGGCTTTCTTATAGTGGTAGAACATTCGATAGCATTGATTAAAATTACTTTTAGTTATGAGAACATGTTTGAGGAAACATACCTCTCTACAGGGAGAGGAATTATCAACTCTCATTTGAGCCCATTAAACAAACTATGATGCTTAACGATTTGCTGTTCCAAAAATCTTAAAGGTTACAAAAGAAGTTAAATAATAAAAATCTATCACTTAGTAATACTAACTTAATATTCTAACAGCAATCTCTCAGAAGGAATCTTATCTCCTCTTTCATGGTTGGGTACCCATTAAGAGATGCTCCGTTCAAATTAAATTCTGGGGTCTTGAAAAGTAAGCTTATGCTAAATGCCAATCAAAACGAAAATCACGAAATTTAAGTGTTCATCTTTCAACTGAATGGCTCCAAAGTCAATACTGAGCGCGTACAAAAATTACGTTTCATTTCAGAGGTTCTTAGCAGCACACTTGCTCACTGACATCACCAACAAGAAATTCTAGAATGGTAAAATTGAGCGCCGAAGCTTTGGAAATGTCAACAAAAAATGAACACTTTAAACGAATCCCAGTTTTAACTTTCATCTAAGCTTGTGACTTGAGATGCAGAAACATTTGCCAAATAAACTAAGGTGGGAGGTTCACATAAGGGAGCATCTGTTGCGACCTCAGAGCACCTGTTTAGTCAATCCAAACTGAAGATTAAAATTCTGAACCAATAATCATTTCCTTCTTCTCTCGGAGCATAGCACTCTTATAAATATCCAGATTCTTTTCGTTTTTGAAACTTCTGCGGATCCGCACAAGATTGTACTCGTGTACTCCGATTTTCTTCAATACCATGGTGGACGCATGAGTTCTGAAATACTGCAGATGTTCAGATGCTCTTATTTTGCAACTTATTCTGTTCAATAATTTGGGGAACAACGCATTGAATGCTACAAAATGACATTGAAAAACAATAGCCATTGATGCTATTTCAGTGGGTTAATAATAACTACCATAATATTGGACACCCCAGTTACTCAACAGCCAAAAGCCAAACGCTTACATGTGACGCCTAATCCAACACAACCAACACCAGAATTTGGCTGTCTTACAATTAAGCGTGTAAAAGTACCTACACGCAGGCAAAAATATGCTTTTTATATTTATATGTATGAACAAATATTATGTATTTGAGAGTGGCTGTACGTTTGTATGGAGAGGCCAGTTGGGCGGTTTTTTTTTTGTGCAGCGGAAGGGGGCTGGTGCGCACGTACAACCTTTAATGGTAAAAAAATTTACTTATTCGTCACGCACGAACTCTTCATTAAAAAGAACGAATGCAAAACGCAATGAAACCGCTAAGCAAAGGTACAAAAAAAAACTATAAAAAAGTATTTAAGTATATATGTAAAAAGAACAAACAAATTGTTAGCTGAAAATTTATGACAAGGACAACGTGAGCTACAAGTGCGCACTCGTATTTCTGCAAAATGCATAGCTGCAAGGGAGATGGCAAGATGGGTTTGCGAGCGCGATGGTTTTGTGAAGAGCGTAAAGCAATGACACAAACCATAAGAGACATTCGAGTGTAGCGAAGTGGTAGAGAGAGAGAGAGTGTGAATGTATGGAATTTGGACTTGAGCGCTCGCTCATTTGAAGTGTTGGCGCGCGCTGTTGATGACATAAAGGGATTAAAAGCGAGCAAGCGCATAACTTTACAGCAGTCTGCGGAGGGGCTGTGTTGTATTTGAAGTCCTCGACATTGGTATTGCGACTTGTTCGCTCAATACTCGCTCCCTTGCCACTCGCTCTCTCACTACACATTTCCTCGCTGCTGCTGAGCCGTACACAGAAATGTCTACCAGTCATTTGAGTGCTCAAACATACTTACTCGTACAGAAATACAAATGCATGAGTAAGCGCTGGAGTTCTCTCAGCAGTCGTGGGCCGCGAATGTTAGTTAACATTAAATGCGAAGGATTTCAAAATGGGCACCTACCCATAATCACTTACGCCTTTCTACTTTGCATCGTTGTGTGTTTGTATAGCCTTTTGTGGCTTACTCCAAAACTCACTCACTCGCTTACTTGCTACTTACTCACACACTCACTCATTCGGCTATCGACAAGCGACACGACACGTTGCAAACTTACTCACGGCAATGATGAATGAGATTTAGCGTTACAATTTTTTTCCATTGTCCTTGTCGTAGTCATCGCTAACGTTGTTGTTGTCGTCGTCGTCGTCATCGTCGTTTGCTAAGTTATTTGTTTTTGCGCCATTTCGTTGTGTGGGTGGGTGTCCTTTCGTGTAGCTCGACGGCAATGCCGTTGTACGAATACTTGGTTTAGGCGCCTTTAGTTACACATTACACTACATATTTGCGAATGTTTGCATGTAAAGCTTGTAGCCTCTTTGTAGTATTGTATAGTGGATATTGTGTGTCCTCGGTACTTTGTTGGTGGCGCCATTGTTGTTGCATGCATTCGTATGCTTTATGTGTGCGCGTTCAGTGACAGGATATGCTTTTTGTTGTTGCTCGCCACAAATATACAAACAAAATTGCATATGAGTTTTGTCTTCACATAAACATATTTGCTTGTACTCATATGTATATACATACATACATATTCTTATTTACATATGAACATAATATATGCATTTGTATTGAGTTGATCCTTGTAGGAAAAATGTGAACTTATTTAAAGAACATCGTGTTGCGATAACCAACAGCTATTCAAGCTCCCAAGCATTAGAAGTATTTTATTAATGTATTTGCTTTTACCAAAACCTTAGTAGATCAAGATGTTTTGCGCATCCTTAAGCCTCTGCTTTTTTGGATTGATTCTGAGCCGCCTTTTATGGATGGTTTCAATGGACTGATTTCGTTGAGACAGTCATAATGAATAAGATTTTGAACCATCGGTTCTATGATTAACACATGAGATAAGAGATCTGAAAGAATTACTTTCATAGCCACAGAGCCTTGGTAGTTGGGTAGGAATGGTCTTTTTAAGCAGTTAGAAATACCGCAAATTCTAGGCTCTTGGTTACGCCTTTGCGTATTTCAATGATGCATGAGTTTTAAGTAATATCGCTTTTATATTTTTTTTTTTTTTTTTTAATTTTTTTTTTTTGACCCATTTACAAGCGACTATGAATACAGCCTCTGGAGAGCTACGCGTTATTTGAAACGCCCAACAAAAAGAAATAACGCAGTAAAAGACAACAATGGAGTTTGGTGCAGATCGAATGAAGAAAAAGTTGAAGCGTTTGCACAGAACCTTCAAACAATATTTCAGCCCAATTTAGACGGTGACAGAACAGAGGAGGAGGAAATTATAAACTTTTTAGAAGCACCGTGTCAAATGAGTCTTCCGATTAGTCGTGTCTCCAAAACAGAAGTAGAAGTAGAGATTAAAAATATTAACCGCAAAAAGTCACCGGGATTTGACAAAATAGACGGCAACACTTTAAAAAATCTGCCCCCCAAGTGCATTCAACTTCTGACACTAATATACAATGCTCGACTACTATCCAACGCAATGGAAATGTGCAGAAGTTGTCATGATTCCGAAACCTAATAAGCCCGAAAATTGTTTGTCTTCATACCGCCCTATCAGCTTGCTGGTGACTTTCTCTAAAGTATTTGAGAGAATACTTTTGAGAAGAATGTTACCAGTTTTGGACAAATTCGACATAATACCGGAACACCAGTTTGGGTTTAGGAGAGGTCACGGAACACCAGAGCAATGTCATCGAATTGTGAATGAAATAACAAAAGCACTGGAAGGTAAGAAATATTGTACGGCTGTATTTCTTGACGTACAGCAGGCATTCGATCGGGTCTGGCTCCATACTTTCTTTTGATAAGGTCATACTTAAGTAATAGAAAATTTTATGTTACAAATGAAGGTGTTACATCTAATATGTACTCTATAAACGCCGGCGTACCGCAGGGTAGCGTTCTGGGTCCGGTGCTTTATACAATATTCACCGCCGATTTGCCTGTTTTGGCAGAAGTAAATATTGCCACTTATGCTGATGATACAGCCATAATTGC
Organism: Philophylla caesio; assembly: GCA_963971545.1. Classification (NCBI taxonomy): domain Eukaryota; kingdom Metazoa; phylum Arthropoda; class Insecta; order Diptera; family Tephritidae; genus Philophylla; species Philophylla caesio. The sequence continues at coordinate 7,248,308 of OZ020608.1, forward strand.
AACATGCGATACTCCAGCTGAAGCCTCACGGTGCATACAGAAGGAACTCTGTGAAATAGAGAAATGGCTACACAAATGGAAGATTTAAGTAAATCCTCAGAAATCTTTTCATACAACTTTCACACTCAGAAGAGGTGACTGTCCTCCGGTAAACCTCAATGGCACACAAATTCCCCAAACCACGACAGTTAAATATCTTGGGGTACACCTTGACAGAAGGCTGACATGGACAGCTCACATAAAATCTAAAGTAAAGCAGCTAAACCAAAAGACCAAAAAGATGTACTGGCTTTTTAGGAAAAAATCACAACTAAGCTTGGAAAATAAAGTGATACTTTACAAAGCAATTCTTAAGCCCGTTTGGACCTATGCCATACAGCTCTGGGGAACGGCAAGTCATTCGAATATTGAAATCCTTCAACGCTATCAATCAAAAACTCTAAGACTATTAGTAGGGGCTCCCTGGTTTGTAAAAAATAACGAAATACATAAAGATCTCAAAATATCTCTTGTTAAAGAAGAAATTGTAAAAATAAGCAAGTAATACATCACTAAACTTAGCAATCATTGTAATAATTTAGCTATAAATCTATTAGATAATAGTCAAACCACTCGAAGGCTGAAACGATGCCATGTTTTGGACTTACCAGATAAAGAACTTTAAAGTTCCTGAAATAATATGTTATATGTACATACATACATATATATTTATATTGGTTATTCTCACTGGAGTATAACCATTCCTGCTATTTAGGTTAAGTTTCTACTATTTATCGAATTTGCTTATTGTCATAAAGATAGATTGCAAATAAATATACATCAACAAAAAAAAAAAAAAATATTTTTTTTTGTTCAAGCTGCCGTAATCGCCGAAATTCCGACCCGCTTGGTCTATTTCTTTCGTGATGATCCAGCAGCACTAAAAATGGATTTCGGAACCAATTTAAATTGATGACTGAATTTGACTCGATTTTTTGAGGCAGCCAAAATGAATGAGACTCCGACGTCGTCTGGATTTTGTGATGAATTAATAAATGGTAGATGGTAGACACGAAACCCTATCGTTGTTGGAAAGATGGCATGGAGATTTTGTGCGGAGTTTCAGTGCCGCACTTCCTAAGAACTCCTTAGGCTTTATTAAAAGTTGTAACCACTAAGATAAATGTGTTGGGACTGACATCATCAAAATTTGAACTAGAAAAATGCATGAGAATTAACATATTATACTTTACCACTTAGTCTAACACTGGGATTTTTGGAGAAAAAGTGAGCAAGAAGGTTGTAGCTGAAATTTTTGAAGTAAAATTATAAATTCGTTAACAAATCGAAGAAGAAATTTTTGTAGCGCTGTGCATGGCGTTTTCTTTAATGGGTGTTAACTGTCACAGGCGTCCATATGTGTGTGCATATATGTGTGTGTGTGCTTATGTACATATGTATGTATGTATGTCTTTAGTTGAAAGAAAATTGAAAAATGGCAAAATCCGTATGGGTTTATTGCTTTGCTCTTTTACCTAACTTTTTATTTTTAAAGCAGCTATGTTACTTTTCACTCTACCTCCGCAACGTTGCACTGCTTCTTTCTGCTTCGTTTGTAACTGTGTGTTTTACAGTTAGCCATTTTTTCTGCTTTTCACTCATTCTTATAGCTACTTACTTTAATTTTGATTAATGATTTTATTATAAGTTCATTATATATACCTTTTTTTGCTTGCTCTTTGTATCCTCGTCGCTTTTAACGCTTTATGTGTAGCAGCATTTTAGGCGCTTCGCCGTGTGTGCCGTGAGTAGAAAAAAATTTAGTCAGATTTTTTTCTGCATAAATTCTACATTTGATTTACACTCTTTCAAAAATTTTCAAACTATTCGTTCTGTCCAAATGAAACACCTTTAATTTTTAATTTGTTTATGCGCTTACAACAACTTGGCATGCACAACTTCTGAGTTTACCCAAAAACTCTTAAACGTTTTCATAAATTTAATTCACGTTTACTTAATGCAAAAGATATAATTTTTTTCCAATAGTTTAAGGCTTCACTTTCTTTTTTAACGGCTTCTCTAATTCACTAGTCCTCCTTCGAAAACATTGCAATGTAATATTTTTTCAAAACTTTTTTGCTTCCACTTCACTTTTTGTGCCATTTTGAAAGCATGAATGTAATTATAACTTCTCACAAATAATTAAAAATTATATACGCGCCGCCTTTTTTTTCACACACACGACCGTTTTCTAGCGCCCGTCTGAGAGTACAGAACAGCGCAACGTTCCAGCAACGAATACGAATGCGAGTCACTCACATTGCAATGCTGCGACTTGCTGTCAATATATGAACCATTAAAATTTAACTAGGCAATGCGTATAAGCAGAGCGAACGTGAATAACTTTGAGTCAGAGCACTTGTCACAAACTCTGACGTTACTTTACTGTAGTTATAACGGCAAATGCTGTCACTGTAAACGCGAACGTGAGCGCAAGAGCGCAAGAGTGCCTGCGCATTGACTTGTTAATAAGAGCGCACTCGCTACTCCAACTAATCATAGTAAGTCACAGTAGTCACTTTTTTGGCTCCTTATTGATTAGACTTTTTCACTTCACATACTCGTTACTTGCTCGTACAGAGTTGCCTGTTTACTGTAAATGGTACGACACTCACTTTGCGCTGTTAGAGTAAGACAACTAGCGTGAACTGCCATTAAGGTTATCAGCCGAAAATCGTTATGAGAGACAGTGTAAAATAGCGTGCGCACAAATAAAATGTTACTCGTTAGAGATTTGACAGCTTTAATGAACAAAAAGGATAAGAAAAAAGTAATTTTTTTAATAATTAATTCTAGTTTACTTTCTTCGCCTTTTATGTGCACAAATTAACCGCGTGCATTACTAAATTTAATTTACATACTTTGAACACACTCCGTTACACTTTTCCTCGACTTAAGCAAATTAACGGTGCAGCGCCACTTTGGCGGCTCACCGTACACCCAAGTCTTGTGGCACACCCGCACTTGTTCTAGCCCTTTCCTTATAATAAAGGTTCATTTTTTTTAATCAATTTCTCTAAATTTCATTTTATTCCCGTTTTTTAGGCATCTCTTTACACTTTTTTTGTCCAAATGGTATTTATTTTTCGCATTTTCACATATTTTCCCCAGTTTTTCAACATCTCAACGTTTGCTTTGCACGCATTTTTCTACTTTCATTTCATTTTATTCGTCGTGTGAACAACTACCAGCCCACACCAACAACAACCACGACAGCCTATTAAAGCGCAGCGCAATCTCTTTATGTGAAGTTTTCCCTCAACTTTGGCTTTTTACCAGCCGCCAGCGCCAACTCAACCGTTCAACCCCTCTGTGCGTGCGTTTTGTACTTTCTGCACGTCCTGCCTACAATAACGGTGCTTTGCATACACGACATCGGCGACGAGAACGGCCGACGTCTGCTCGTCTCACACTTATGCGTATACACACACACACACACATTCATTTTCGGTATCTGTGGAATGTAGTGTCCTTTGTCACCATTTCTGCCGGCAAAGTGCTCTTGTACACCCATACATACTCATAATTAAAGAGAGAGAAAAAAATTTAAATACATACATACATATACTGTTAACTTTGCCAGCGCAAAACAATTAGTTATATAGCGACGGGCTACAGTTAGAGTGATTTTTTTTAACTCTATTTCTGTGTATGTTTTCCAAAAGCGCAGACATTAAATTATACAAATTTAAAAATGCTTGACTTGGAAGACATATTTAACGTCATTTACATAATTCGAAGTCAAGAGCCGAGAAATCTAAAGAAATACCTTAAAACTTTATATATAATTTTTAAACAAAATTAATAGTTGCGACATTTCATTCTTCCATTAACAGGTTCAATGAAAGCTTTTAAAATATTAATATATTGGGAAAAAAATTATTTTCTTGTTGTCAATAATATTATGACAAAACTATGATTTTTAGTAATAAAACCGACTAAAATTCGTAAAATCATTACAATACTCGAATATTTGAATTTTTTATTCAGGTATCCAAAGACTCGAACATTCATAGAAAAATGCCAAGCAAGCAGTTTTGCGAATTAGCTTCGATAGTACGTGACAAATAAGTCACTTTAGGTATCTTAGTTGATGGCTTCATTTAACAAATTCCATTCAATCTTGCTTTGAATCTGATAGCTTTGCTTACAATTCCTGATATAACCATTAAATTAAGTTAATTTAAAACAGAGTGCGCAATCCTACTGCTGTAGTTTTATTTCTCTAAACTTATTTCATTTCTTATAATTTTTTTTATTACTCGCCTTAGCCACATTCTATTTACTACACCTCACATTAACAGCAGATAGTATTTTTCATAAGCTTTTATCTCTCACAACCATTCATCATTAACATTCATCACATAATTACAATATCAATTTTGTCGCTAACGCTCACCTTATTTCATTGTTGTAATTAAAAAAAAAAAAAATACTCCAACATAGTCACTTATCTTTGAACAACCGAGTATGTCCGTCCATCAACCCCATCAATTTGAAGCTTTAATTGTAACTTTGTATTGGGGTCTCTTTTAAAGTAAAATAAATTTAAATTTTTGAGAGAGAAAAAGAGAGTAGATTAGAGGGAAAGTAAGTAGTTAGCAATTCGCTGTCTAACTAACTCTCTCTTAAACTCATTATTTATAGCAACGCAAGAAACAACGAAGAGTTGCGCTCTGAGTTGAGCGAATAACAGTAAAATTTTGCAGAATAGTTGCCACACTGCTCTTCGACCTGTTAATATATAACATAAGTGTATATGTATGTACTTAGTATACATTTTAAAGTAATTTTTAAGTAAAGAAGAAATGTTTTTCAGCCAAAACAATGACCGCAAATTCTGCTTAAAGGAATATATGTACAACTGTCAGGATTATGGCAGTTGAATTTTAGTCTAGGTCGGAGGTAGTGTCTCCACTGGCACAAACTGTCAAACTGATCTGTCATTATTCATTTAACATTTAATTTAAATTCGTTCTGAGTACAAAGGTCGAAGGCAAGACATGCCATCGAGTATGTGAAGTGTTTCTGAAACTTAGACCGCATGACCAAAAAACTCGTTTCAGCTACTCGTCAAACTAGTGCCAATCAAGGTGTCTGCCTGATGGATGCGACTAATTGAACATAACGCACTACAAATTTTGTGAGCTATTGGAGGAAACGTCTTTAGCTGCAGCATGATAATTGTTCCACAAAGTTCTGAGCTGCTACTGATCAGGTTACAAGTGTTATACTACAGCCCAAGGTTAGCTCGTCGTAAAAAACTATTGTCCACGTCTCTTGCAAACCTAAAGGAATTTCCTTACCTCTTTTTGGTGTCGATTTAAGATATAAGAAATCGCATTATATGAATGTCACATACTCTATCAGATGAAAACAAGTTTGGAATCACTTTACGAATAGCGCCCATACAGAAGTTCTTCGATTTCCAAAATTTCAACTTTTCAATGAAACTCCCGCCAAATACGAACTTACAAAAATTCCCTACACTCACCACTCTCCGCTTCAACTCTCCATGAAATATGCAGTGAACCATTAATCGTTATCGTCATCCACACGCCGGTGCTGGTGGCAACAGCCATTGACGTGGCCGTGGCAAGAGTAAATACTCGTACTCGACCAAGTAGAGTCGAGCGAATAAAAAATGAATTTGTGTGGCGTGGAAGATCAGAAGAAACTCGAGGGAAGTGTAATTGGTGACGTTGGATAGGTGAAAGGCTACACCTTTCATTGGTTATCAGATGGAAAGCGATTTACGAAGCGTGTGGAGAACAACAGCAGCAACAACAAACAACTTAACAACAATAGCAACAAAAATAACAACCAAACAAAATGAATACATTTAAGAGTTAGTAGCGAAGGTTAAGCCAGCGGCAACAGAGGCGTCTACTCAGGCAGCAGCGACGACGGCGAAGGCGCCGACATTGATAACGAAGGACAACGTACAAATAAATATACTAAATACAAACAAATACCAACAAATAAATAAACGAGCAAGCAAAGAAACAGTTGCAGTTGAGTGGCCTCTTTTGAGGCGATGGGTAAATGGTGGATTGGCGAGTATTAACTTCGTCGTCATTGACTGTGAGATTTTACGATGCGTCGCCGGATTTTTGACCGAAGCAGCAGAGACGATGGTGGGAGAAAGTGGCGTCATTTCAGCACAACTCAATTGCCTACCAAACGAATAGCTAAATGAGCAAAATCGATTTTACGCAGAGCGTAAAATGTCGAACGAAACTGTAGCGATACGGAATGGTAGAGGGAATGTACGTAGTGTTGTTGGTTGGAGCTCAAATATGCGTGGCTGGGTAGGCCAATAGACGGTGCGGGGATATGCTTCTGTATGTTTGTATCAATGCATACATACATACATGATTATAATTTTTTTGCCGTTTTCTTTTTTTTTTGTTAAATCGACAGACTGGAGTTTGCTTAAACATGTGCATGAACGTATGTACATACATACATGTGCGTGTGCCTTTTGTTTGTGTGAAATTTGAAATTGCGCGCGGAAGACAATCAGAGGCAAATGCAAAGCCCAGCGATGGCAACAAAAACTTTTGCAACAACTGAAATAGCAAACAATATGAGCGCAAACACTTTAATCAGGACAAGCGTGTGGAGCTGTAAGAAATTTGGGGGGCAATGTAAGAAGGAGAGCTAGGGAGAAAGAGAGAGAGAGAGGAACTGCCTGTCTTTGAAAAGTTAAGTGTAGTAGCTGCGCCGCTTAACTTGTTTGCCTTTGTTGTTTCTGGTTGCCTTACTTTTGTACTACTTTATTTTCACTGTTTGTAATTCACGGTTTTTTGGCGCTAAAACTTACATACATGCATACATACATATGTATATACAAACTCCATGCATGTACATATTTATGTACTTATTTACTTGCTTTTGCATTTACGCATCAGTTTTCTGCGCCTGCAATTATGCAACCGCTCGCTACCGCTTGTTCAGCACTCATTTCACTTGTGTAAAGGAAACCTTTTCGTTGCATCCGCTGCATTGTGTCGGTGGTGGTGTGTTAATTTATGTTGCTTCCTGCGTCTCTCATTACTCTTTTGCAGCAACAGCTGACTTGCTGTAAGGCTTACCCGCTAATGCAATTAAAACAGATAAACGCAATTTTAAACATGCGCCTTGCAAGAGTTATTTTATTTGAGAGTATCTGAACAAACACTAAAGTAGTTCAAAAGCTATAAACTAATACATATTAATTTTTTGTTATTTTAACTAAGCTTATAGGTTATGTTAGATTAAGAGAAAAAAAAAACTCTTGCATGCCGGCAGGAGACATATTCTACTCAAAATTCTTGTCATTGAACGACTTACTCTCTAAAGTCCAAGAAAGTTGTGAAGCCGTACCTGGATCACCGCGCATCGATGAAAGAGTGATAACTCGGATATTTTTCATCTTCAATCTGAAAACTTCTACAGAGAATACTAAATGGCATATGACAAGTTGTCGCCATAGCGCGTTGCTTTGTTACGGCCATGTTGAGATGAAAAGATTGTAATTTTACATACCGGAATAATTGGGATCTTAAGAACCCGAAATCTTCCCGTTGTCCAAGCGAAATAAAATTATAAAAAATGTACATAAATTTCCAGAGATTTTCTTCATTTTGCTATAATTTAATGGACTATAATTTGGCATATCCACAAAAAAAATTCGAAAAATATTGCTAATGCAATTGTACTTGTTGATTAAATACAAAATAAGTATTTCTCATATTTCAACGAATTTTAAAATATGTAAAGAAATTTTCTCGAGAAGAAAATCATTCCAAAATGTGTTCATCTTCAATTATTTACGCTGTCGGTAATTCAAAAGACCATCAATGTAACTTAGGGTATAGTCTCTGACTTTATGTGGTGTTTTACAAAAAAAATTAACAATAAAAAAAAAATATTCTAACCTCAAACTTACTTTCTGAAATATGGCGTTTTCCGAAAAAAATAAATTGTTTCGTGAAAAAAGCTTAGAATAAATAAAATATGTCTAATATTTTTATTTATTTTTAAATACATGCGAGCTTTAACAGTCATTGAGCGAGATTTTGAATCAGTTATGAGGTAGCATTGTTCTAGCACTCATAACCTCAAATATAAAACCCATTGGTTATATTTGTTCAAGACTTTTCGTTAATTTATGCATACACATCTTTTATTCCTTTAAAAATCGCTAACCATACCTTAATACTCTCAACCAACTTTCCACCCCTCCCCCGCCACGTTTACACATTCACCTTTAAACTTTCTGCCCATGAGAGCACTCGCTTGGCTAGTCCAATCTGCGCCAGTTTAATAGAGGGCTCGTGCCGCTACCACTGAAGGCACATAACGCAAGGTAGCCAAGGTAAAAGAAAAAGGGTTGAATGATTGATTTCGTTAAAGGATTAAAAGCATTGCACGCTGGTAGGTAACCCACAGGCACGTTCATACTAAGTAAATGCCTAACATGCCGACACACCTATGTACGTATGTATGTATATATGTGTATGTATGTATGTATATACAAGCTTCTGTTCACTTGCCGTGTTGGCGTGCCACAAACAAGGGTTCGCTACGTTCGAACTGGTGCAGTTCAATTGAATCCTTTGAAGTCACTTCACGCCCGGAAGTTACAAAAATCGAATTTATGTAAAACTTGTGTGAGAGCATTTTACGGGTAAGAACACAGTTACACAGATACTCATACATACATACATACACACACACACTCACACAAACAGAAATCACAAATTGAAATTGCTTGCAAACAAATTTCGTAAGCACCACAAAAATTGCTTTACCAAGTCGTTTTGCGGGTGTGAATTGGCAACATAATGAAACTATTACCACCGACATGTTCGTATGTATATACATACATATGTATTTGTGTATGTAGTATGTGTTTTATTTTTTCTTTTATGAGGAGGAAGCAGCGAAAGCCTTTACCCCGTCAGTGTGAGACTTTAACCTGCACTAAACCTCCTACTGTCATGTACCGATCCCCAACATACCAACGTCCGGTATTCCGTCGGGAGGTGGTTTGAGCACTAAGCTCGATCGTTCATTTTAGGTCTATTGTAATGAGTCCTGAGCCGCAGTCTCGTCCCCTTTATGATATTTATTATAAAAGACATCAATGTACTTATGTACATATGCATGCGTCGAATATTTACATAGAAACAAACATATTATGGCTGAAACATAATGCCGACGTACGACGAACTTTTCGTCGTGAAGAATAGAACACACCACCGTATATGAGAATGCGCACAACCAAAGCGCACGACGAAATTCGCCCGACGTCTATTCGCGGCAATAGATTTATTTCTTTTGTCGTAATGAAACCCAATGTGAGTATATGTTAAATATTCTAAGGTCTTAAAGTCGAAATAAAACAAAAATTGGTTTAGTATTTTGTTGAAAAGTATTAATTCTGTTACTTGCAGAAATTTAACTTTAATAAAAACTATTTTTAACATTTTCTGTTTTTGTTAAATAGCCTTTTTCTCGCTGTATTCTAAAAGTTTTATTTGCTCAATATGGTCACTCTATCAGCTGACATACAATTTGGCATAAGCAGCTGATTTCGTTGTAGCCGTAACAATTTTTTAGTAAGCGCAATTTCCGGGCTAACGTCGCTGAGGATGTCGCTTTGCTGGGCGAAATTTCGCCGTACGTCGGCATTGTGTTTCAGTTTATGTTTATGTTACCAGCTAGACTAGACCAATTTTTCCCCAACGCCTTAGAAGCGTGATTCCTTTGCTGCATCTATGTATGTCTGAAAAATAACTTTTTTATTATTATATTATTTTTTTTTGTCGTGGGGTAGTTTGGCGGTTAGAACACCCTAGCTTCCAATCCGTAACGACGCCTGAGTATGTGTGTTTCGGCGAAAAACCTAAAGCAGTCAGAAACTCCGAGATTCCAATCTGCTTGTTCATTGACTCAAGCGAGCGATCTGGATGCATTACATGGCTGTTGGAACGGCCTAGGTGTGCCCTCTTACTACGTCTCATTTGGTACTGGAAATTCTGCGCCTTCGTCTTTCCTCACTTCTTGAAACCTTCATCGTTGAAGAAATTATGTTAATGGCTAGGTTCTATTCATCTTTTCGCATGAGCATGTAATTTACAATTGCTTCTGGAGAAAGGTTTTCTAGAATTGCTGATTGCTCCTTACGTCTGCATCAAAAAAAACATATTCCGCATTGTCTACTACTCCGATACCACAGAAATCACAGTTATGGCCGACCTCGTGTTTGAATCTGTAGAGATACGACTTAAAGCATCTATGACCGCTTTAAAATTGGCTCGTGTGAAAATCTACTTCGCCGTTGCTTCTTTGAATGCAGCGCTCTATGTTCGGTATACACCTAGGTGTGTCCATCGCGATTTCATTTAGTGTGTAGAGTGAGTACATTCCAGCAATTACCACAGCTGCTTCCTCGGACACCGTTTTGAATGCACTGCACACCCTGAGTGCACACAGGCGATAAGTTGACTTTATGCTCCGGAAATATGAGGTGTGGCATACCGCATCGAACCTCACCGGTGCTCCGTACATGATTTAACTTCTAACTACTCCTGCCAGCAGCTTTTTGCTTCGTTGCTTTGCTCCTCTCGCATTGAGCATTATTCTTGATAAAGAAGTCATTGTGGTTGCTGCCTTGTCTCTAGCGTATTCCATTTACATTTTAAACGTCAAACTTCTATCGATTATGATACCCAAATATCTTATCGCGTGTTTCATGGACACAGGGTAGCCGTTAGCTCTAAAAGTTATATCCTCTAGCTTTTATGTGTATGTATGCTTGTAAGTAGTGTAGAGTGTATTGTTTTATGTAAAAGTAAGACAAGAGTTAATGGGCGGAAAAGATGACAACTCCTTGCCAAATGGAAATTTTGAGGGAAAGCATCTGCTTTTTTCGATGAAATGGAATTCTGTTGCAAGTAGTAAATATTAACATTAAGCCAAGCGTTTGATCTTACCGTCATGGAAGCTAAAACTAAAAATATGAGAGTTGGTTAACGATAATGATAGCTTTATCTATATTGATTACTTTTTCAATAATTATGTATGTATTTATATATATCGGTAACGATAATGATTCCCTTCATTAAGTTACTATTTTTTACATTGTTAAAGCGTCCACTTTTTTTTAATTTTAACAAAAAAACTTAAAATCACATAGTTGTGTTTCGTAATTGAATTTAACTAACATTCTCGCACGAAATAAATTTTTTTTTTCGAATTGAGGCTGCAAGCGAGTTATTGGGACTAATGCTACGACCAGTACCATTACCCATTTTACATTACCAATTTAATTACAATTATCATTTAATCATTATTTTATGACTTTTAAACCATTATTTTGGAACAATTGTTATAACTCTTTATATTACCATCTTCTTGCTTTTACCATTCCTTTATACATATGCCTTTGGTCATTATTTTTTTATATAGTCGGGCCTCGATTATTCGTGATCCGGTTAACCGGTAACCCCGATTAACCGTGATGGCCAATGATCAGTTATTGTTTTTTGTTTGCAATGTTTTCAAATTGTTTGCTTCGATTAACCGTGATTAACTCTATTATCCGTGATGGCAGAATTTTTTTTTTTAGAATTTTTTTTTCATTAAGTACAGAAGCAACTAGGAAGCAAACGCTCTCACAAGTCTGTATACGTATAGGAAAATGAGAGAGTAAATAAATCAAGCAGAGAGCGCAAAACCACGAAAATTGTGTTAGTTGGATTGAAAAGCAAATTTTATAAAATATTTTCATTCCAAAATTCATTGATTTTTGTTATAGGTATGGAAATATCGAATACCTACGCTCGTGAATGTGGCACAAATAATCAATATTACGGATGACTTTACCACAGAGGATATAGGGGCATGGCTCAAATGTGATGAAAATGCCTCCGAATTTGCTGTTTTGTCAGTTGAAGAAATTATAAGCATTGCAAACAGTAACTCAGATGAATCTGAGCGAGACAATGCATTGAAAGACACTGATGAAGACGACGTAATTGTTTCAGTAACCCCTTTAAAAGAAGCGATAGAGGCATCTAGCACATTGCTGAATTTCCTGGATAGCCCTGGTTGTCCCGGAATTATAGAGCAGGATAAAATTCAAGTTTATCGCATACAAGAAAAACTTATAAATGAAAATTATAGGTTGAAAAATATTAGACAAACAACATTACACGACTTTTTTTAAGAAATTGTATTCTTTTTTTGCTTAATTGCCTTTTTTTTTGCCTCATGTTTTCAGTAGAAAATGTAATGTTTACATATTTGTTTAATTTCAAAATGTACATAAACTTTTTGAATTAATTTTTTTTAATGTAAATATGTATGTACACCAATGTTCAGTCGTTAAATAATACCAATGTTCAGTCGTTAAATAAATTAAAAAAAAAACTATAATCAAAATTGTTATTCGATTAACCGTGAAAATTGATTATCCGTAATGCTTGTGGTCCCGACCATCACGGACAATCGAGGCTCGACTGTAGTTATTATTACTTTTTCTTTTACCATTATCATAACTATTATCCTTTACTCATTACTTTCAGAAATACTATTTCTATTGCCATTTCCTATTACGATTCCTTATCCATTTCCATTACTATTACTCATTAAGTATTACAGATATTTTTTAATTATTACCATTTTCGTTTTTAATGGCTATTACCAGGGACGGATACAGGGTAGGGGTCCGGGGTGTCTGGACTGCCCACCACCCACCAAATATCGGTGATCTCAGAAAATTTTAACACTAAAAAAAAATTAAAAATTATTACCAAGTAACTGGAATACAAATAGAATTGCCTTCTTTAAAATGAATTTAATTGATTTAAATTTTCTTTGCGAGTTGTCAGTTTGAGACAATAAATTACAATATCCTTTTTTTATAATATTTGATAAACTTTACATATAAATGAATTAAATAAAATATAAATATTGCTATTCTAATACTCTTAACTGCCGTCTATTATAGTCGTTACACAAAAAGTCGTCGATAAAATCCATAACATGTTATTCGATGACCGGAGAATGAAGGTGCGTGAGGTGACAGAGGTTGTAGGCATCTCAACTGAGCAGCCACATCATATTTTACACAAATATTTGAATATGAAAAAACTATCCGTGCGAAGGGTGATTGCACACATTCGAAAAAAAAATACGAGTGTTGTCACCATGGCGAAAATCCATGCGACTATTTCCTATTTCCAAACCTAAAGAAATGGCTGTGTGGTAAGAGGTTTGGGTCAAAATAAAATAATTGAAAAAAAACTGGACCAAGTGTTAAAAGTTAAAAGAAGATTATGTTGAGAAAACGAATGCTTTTTTGGCGAAAAAGTATATTTTATTAATTGAGTTAATGAGTTATCAAACCGCCTTCGTAATATGCAATTTTACAACTACACTTGCCGATTTTTTCTGTCGCGGTGGCTTCGTGTGAACGGTCCTTTTCTACTTTACAGATATTGAGGACTTATCTGCGCTGCTAAATATTCATCGAGATATTGAGGTTACTAGTGACCAAATACAAGATATTTTGGCTAAGAAAAAGAGCAGAATCGATGAAGCACCTTAAATCCCTGACGTTTTATTATTCTACTGATCATCATTATCAATTGATATAATCATAGCCTATTGATGGTTTTATAAAAATACATTCAACATTTTACCCAAAATAAATATATTCATTTTTATAATGGATATTAATCAAATATCTCAAAATATGTAAAATTTAAAATAAATGGACCACCAACGCACGCCTAAATATTTTCTGGATCCGTCCCTGGCCATTACTATTTCATATAGCATTACTGTCACCAAATTGTATCCTTTACATATGTACATACATATGTGTGTATGAATGTATGTATGTATAGATCACCAAGCGCATGCTGTACCCTTTGTAAAACCTAATTAATATTCATAAAATCAACGCATTTATACGTTTAATAAAACAACTAATGATACTTGTTTGAACTGTCTGCTTTTTTTAATTTCTAATCATTTCCATGCAAATGGTAGTTGAAAAAATTTGTTAAAAAAGAAGTCTTCAAAAATGAAAAAACCGCAAACAATAAAATAACTTAAGCGAATTAAATAATTAAGAACAGACACGAATACCAGACGGCTGCCTGTCTGTCTGTCTGCCTGCCTGCCCGCCCACTTGTCTCACTACCTACCTCACCCTACTTGGCAGAGCTTCAGTGTCGCAGCCGTACACGCAACACAAAACCCAAACAGAACAAACACTGCGCGAATCAAGCCAACAAATAAAAAAGAAGATACTCATAATGTCAACACACAACAAAAGCAAAGAGCACAAAAGCTAAAAATTCCAAAAGCCAGTCGCTTCTAACAAACGTTTGTGATTATACGCGTGTGTGTGTGTGTGTGTCTGTGTGTGCTTACTATGTGAGAGCCTTCTTCAAATTTCCACATGAGTGAATGATGATCAGCATCCGCTCGAATTGGTCACCCAGTTTGCGAAGGAAGCCAAATGGTCAAGGCTTACAATTGAATGGTATGGTGGCACAAAAGTGAAAAGAAAACAGGGCAGATAAACACACTGACACACACACACACACACACACACACACACACAATAAGCCCAAAATATATCAATTGTAATTACCTTGTTTTTGTTGCTGTTTCAATGCTTTTCAATGTTTGTCGGTCGCACATTTGGTTGACTGGTTGGTGTGGCTGCGTTTACAAATCGGGTCGTTTAGTCGACCACTTGGCTGGCTGCGTTGTGGTTGCTGCTTTGGAGGATTTTTTTCGAACTTTTTTCGGTTTTTTTAGCTGCTTCTGTGGCGTATTTTTTGCTCAAGTTTTTTTTTTTTTTTGCGCTGCCGCTGTCTCTTTTTCAGCTATCGTTAATTATAATCTACATTTAGGCGCGCAAACTGGCTCATGCGTTTATTCGTTGGCTCTTTTGGGCTTCCTAACATTTTTTTTTTTCACGCTGTTGCCGGGCATTCTTTTCAAAAGTTTTCTTTGTTTTTCACTGTCGCTTCGTTTCTTGTTTCTTGTTTTTGGTGGTAAATTTTGAGTGCTGCGCCAACTGTGTCGCGCTGGCAATGAACGCACCGCAAAAAAAAAGCACGCAATGTAGACTCGTTTACCCGCACACATTTACTTTTTTCATTTTTATATATTTTGGGTTTTTTGTTTCACTCTTTCGGCCATCGGAAATATTTGGTGTGTAAGAGTGAACTTTTTACATTAAAATTTAATTAGCAGATAATCGTTCTGCGAAGTGTTTTTTTTTTATTTTGAGATCTTTGAGATTTATATGACTTTCATATTTTTATAGCCTTGCGAGATTTGTGGCAACGTGCAGTGATGTCGCAGAAGTTGGTGAAAAATATGTTTTTAATCAGAAAGTAAAGAAATTTTGAGTTTAAGTTGCGTGCAGCAAACATTTATGCTGATATGATGTAAACTGGTTAACCAAAAGTTTTAAAGACTGCCGCAAAGAATGACGTCCTCATAACTGTACTTACACCACCAACTCAATGGTGACGGTGCTAGAACTTACTTTGCCATCTGCGAACAGAACAAAGTGAAAGCGTAGCCCTTGGGCAAAGCTTGATCCATACCGCGCATCAGGTAAAAGCTGGAAAGCCTACCATGGGAAAATCACATTTTACCTACAGTCTCTGCAACTAAGAGCGACAGGGTGCGAATCGGGTCGCTGCCCTATTTCTATGGCCTTCCAAAGCTTGTGCAGCTCATTGTTCCATTGTCTACGGTATTCGCCATTGCAAAGGGGTAAAGGTGTATAAATCTTTCGAAAAAACTTTTTCTCAAACACTCCGAGAGCTCTCTCATCTGATATCTTCGGTATACAACAAGACGGGCATATAGAAAGACTTATAGAGTTTGGTATTTGTTTATCGAAAATGAGTCTCAGCTGTATAATTGCCTTCTCAGTTCGAAGTAGCAATTGTTGTTAAAAGAGATTATACTAATTTTCAAGGCGGGCAGTTTAAACTTTATCTGACATTTTAATAATAACACAGGTCTGCAACAAAAATGCTGTCTGGATATTTCCAACTGATTTCTATGTATGTATTTAGGTGTTCTGAAAACTAAAAAAATACTCAAAAAATTCAGGAACGTAAGGTTATTTTACAAAACTCAAAGTTTATTATAAAAAATGGTTTTTTGGGCTAACTTTTAGTTATTAATAACACAGTGCTACAAAAACAAATGAAATCGAAATACCTGGGAAGTAATGTTATTGTCCTTGTAGGTCTTATCGAGTAGAACGATAATCCAATTTTGGAATTTGTCAAACACCCCAAAATCCCGTTTTTTCGCGCTTTTGCGCACTTCTTAGACCATATAATTAACAACCGATTCTAAGAACGGTTTAAGAGAGATGAAACTCAGGCCTTTTGAAAGGTATATAGACGTCTTAATAAAGCTGAAGAAATTTACTTGTTTTTGCACAACAAACTTAAAATTTGCTACACTTTTTCTTCTTTTTTTGACTTTGGCGATATTTTCACACACTATTTTATAAAAACACAAAATAAGTTTTGATTAGATGCAAAGAGTACGTTTAATACCGAGTTCAACGAATGGTTCTTTTAAAAAATCGGCCAAAAAGTGACTGAGTTATTTTACTTTTTATAAGAACGAAATTTTTGCAAAAATTTGCTTCTGTTGTTCCCAAGGAAATTATCACTTAATTTTTGAGTTTTTACTCAATTTTGAAGTCTTTATAAATTTCAAAATATTGGGCATGGCGCTCGGACAACAATCTGGGTTTATCAAATGTCCTTGCTTTCTGTATCTATGGGATAGTAGAGACCGAACAAATCACAGGACCAAAAAGTGTTGGCCTCCGGGCGAGCTTAGAGTTGGCGAAAAGAGTGTCTTGCATGAAACTTTGGTGTCTACTACCCGCTTCACATAAAGCTGGAATTGATAAAGCAATTTGTAAAGACACTTCCAAGAGATGGAAATTATTTCAAATACTTAATATCAAAGTTTCCAAGCCACTCGGAGGCAAAGTTAAAAGGAAGGTGTTTTCGTTGGACCAGATATTAGACGGCTTACGGCTGATCCACTTTTCATGACAACCATGATGGATACTCAAAGAGAAGGGTGGATTGCCTTTAAAGAGGTCATAAAGGAATTTGTAGGCAATAACAAAGATCCTAACTACAAAGAAATCGTCAAAAGAATGTTAAAAGCATTTAAAGCTTTATGTTGCTTGATGAGTTTAGAAGTACATTTTCTTCATTCCCACCTCGACTAATTTCCAGAAAATTTAGGAGACGTAAGTAAAGAGCAAGTTGAACGATTTCACCAAGATATTAGGGAGATGGAAAAAAGATACCAGTGAAGTCGGAGCGTTTCAATGATGGCAGACCACTGTTGGCCGCTTCAAAGAGACCTTACCGATGCTTCCCACAAGCGAAAATGTACCAAAAAGAGTCTCACTGAGAAAAAGAAATATGCTTAGTGCTGACTAATTAATGTATTTTACATAAATAAATTAGTTTTGTTACGCAATTATAAATTTAAAATAATTTTTTTTAATCTTTTTAAGATGATACTTGTTTAACATAGACACCTACATTGTCACAAAAAGAATTACACAAAAAAAACCAAAACAGCTCTAAATTTTTTTTTTTTTTGCTTTCTTTTGTAATTTGGCGCTAATTAAGGGTGGTTTTTTTTTAACCTGTGGTTTTCACTGTGGCAATACTTTTTTCGGCGTCTGTCTTTTTGACAACTGTTACTTGACTTATACTCAGTTTGGTTTGCCATTTCAAGACGCCTTGAAAAAGATTATTCAGCCTCTCGGCTGGAATTTATTCAAGCCAGCCGCGGCGGTCACTTGCCCGAAATGATTTTTAAAACATAATGGTCAGTATTTGACCGTACTTCTCTTACTATTTACATTGCGCATCTTTTTGTTGTTTTAAGTCGATCCCGAACAGCAGATATATTATACATATGTGAAGCTTTTTCATGTCAAAAATACACTCAGTGGTTTGTCATTGTCTGTCGCTAAGTTAGTAGAAAAAGAAAAAACCACCCCCGGCTGAGATTCGAACCTAGGAACTCAACAACATACCGACCCAATATGCATTAAACTCTATTGCTTATCTGATATTTTTCTTTATTTTATCAGTCACTTCCTCGCTTTCATTTCTTCACTTCATTTCCCTTGCACCAATCACCTCCTCTGCAGAGTGCTGTCCGTCAACTCGCTGCCAACTAGCGATGTTAAATTCATTCAATTTAACTACAAACGATAACAGACAATTCAAGTGAATGGATACACTCGCTGCCATGTGCGATCATTAATCACCAGTTAAGTTGGCGACCGATATCAAGCCAACCATCTGCGCCCACCCATATCCGCGCTTCCACCACTCCGCCTGCGGGCCGTCACACAAATGCCAAGCACAAGTTGGTCCGCAAAACAAGTGCAACGGCGGAGGGTTGACGTATGAAAGAAAGTTTAACTATTCACAATACTTCAACAACTGATAAGAAAAAGCTACACATATCTAAATACATATCTACATATGTAAATATATGTAGATGTGAATATGTACAATACATACATATGTATGTTGTGTATGTATGTATGTATATATATTAATGTGGTATTCTAGTTATTGTTTTAATAGCTGAAGTGTTTTGTTTAGTTACTTTTATTTGCCTTGTCACTATTTTTAGTAACAAAAAAAGCTCATTTCAATACACAAGCTCACATGCGTGCATACATTCATACATAAATATATACGTTTAGTTTCTATCGCTTTTTGCCTAACACACGCTTACTGCCCGCATCACCATAGCGTCCAACCCTCGAACGTAGCGCCGCAACTCTTTATAGCGCATTTGACGGGCTGCTTATCGTAACTTATGTGGCTTCGAATGTACCTGCTCGAGGGAATCTACAAAAATTTGGCTAAAAAGCCATTTCGTTTGCATTTTAATTCCTATGGTATTCGAGCCCTTAAGTTAGTTGGTCAATTTCAATTTTATCTTTTTTTAAGCACTTAAAATTTTTTTTTATTTTTTTTATTATTTTATTGTATTTATTTTTATTTTTTTTTTGTTTTTGTTTTTGATTTATTCATACATGACTTATGCATTTCTGGTCTATTGTTATTTAAATTTTGTTGCTACAAATTTGTTTCGCATTGTTATCGAAGTATCAAATCGCTGCAACGTACAATATTATATATGTATGTACATATGTACTTGCATTAAGATATATGTATGTATGTATGTATGTATGGATGTACGAGTATGGACGTTTCTTTTTGATAAATAATGTTTTTAGGTGTATCGCGCCGCGTAATTGAAGTTTAATTTGTTGTTCGACGCCTTTGACAAGCAAACAAATATGTAAATAAGCAAACAAACCACTAATACATTTACATACATACATACATACATATTAATTTATGCAAAAACAATGTAGGCAAATTGTTAACATTCGTGTTGTTGCCCAATATGCGGCAGTGCCGACTGATACAAATTAAAAAATGATTTCATTTAGTGTCCCTCGCCACCTTACACCACCACACTCTGGTCTGATTATTATTATAATTTTTTTTTTTGTTTTTTTTACATTTCATATTTATCGTTGCCCATATGATTTGTATTCGTTCGCTGTGTCTCTTCATTACACTTCATTAAGTTATTGTAATTGCCAGCTTTATTGATTTTAATGTTATTAATCACTTTTTATAGCCGTCCAACTCTGCGGTGCCAATAAATTTGAATACTAAATATACAGACATAATTTGTGCTGATCATTTTGCTTGGCGTTACAAATTAATTTACAAATATTTAAATAGTGTATCCGCTGAGTTGCAGAGTTATTTCAGTACATAAATCGGAACAAAAGACAAAAATTTAATATCAACAAAACAATCAATTATTAACAATTGAAATTAATTGTTTCAATTAAATTGTTTTTGGCCTGCAATGGCAGTGTATAAATTAAATGATGTATTCTTGAAATTGAGTAGAATGTTTAAGTGTACTCGAAAACTGTGAATTTATAAGTAAAAGTATAGTTTAAAAAATGCACAACAAAAGTCTGCGTTTGCTTTTTCTAGCTATTCTAAGTTCAAACGATTTTTTTTTTCATGAGAATTATGCAGATAATTCTTTGGTATTTTTTTTTTTGAGTTACGTGTTTTTTGTTCTTGAAGTTAACGTTTTTAAAAAATCTTTTTGCTTTTCACACATAATCAAGCGTATCCAAAATTGCAGAACTTTGCATGTTCTCTTTCCTTGACTAAAATTCAATCAACTAAACTCGTAGGCAAAAATATTTTTTTGTTGCAATTTTACATATTTAATTTTAATTTATTTTTATTTAAATTTAAATTTATCAACATTGTAATTTTATTTTTTTTTAACTACCACGTTTAGGTTAGCTTACCTTTTTTAGTAAAAACTGCTTCCCATTAATAACTTTAAAATATCTTCAAAACCGTATACACGCTTTTGCAATACTATTTTTACACTTTTTTTGACATTACAAAAAATAAATA
Organism: Philophylla caesio; assembly: GCA_963971545.1. Lineage (NCBI taxonomy): Eukaryota > Metazoa > Arthropoda > Insecta > Diptera > Tephritidae > Philophylla > Philophylla caesio. The sequence continues at coordinate 7,268,920 of OZ020608.1, forward strand.
TTTTTCCCATAAATGAAAAATGAATTGAAAAAAGTATTGCTTTTATTGTTAGTAAATTTTATTTCCAATATTTTTCAGCGGTTCTCCGTGCTAAAAAAAACTTTTGCTTTCGCCATTATATAAGCTTTCTCACTTTCTGCCAGTATCAAAAAGTTGACCAAAGTTGCTTTGAAATTATTTCAGAAAAGTATGACGATGAACTCTTTTGTCCGTGATTCTTTTAATATACATATGTATGTATGTACATACATATGTCCATATACATATAGGTACCACAAAATTAATAATAATAATAATAATAATAATTTTGGCGCGAACGCTATATAGCTCAGTGTTTGGCCGAGCTTCTCCTATCATTTGTTGTTTGCGTCTTTATATTCTACCACAAATGGAGGGACCTACAATTTTGTGCCGACACCGAATGGCAGATGTATTTTACGAGAAGCTTTTTCATGACAGAAATACCCTCGGGGGTTTGACATTGCCTGCAGAGGGGTGATCGCTATTAGAAAATTAATTTTCTTTGACTTAGATTTTACTTGTCCTGACTGAGTATCGAGTAATAGCACGCAATGCTACACACTCGACCACATCGGCCACCAAATTGGTCCGTATAAATTTTCGAGCCTAGTAACCTCCTACCATCATATGTATTCAAGCAGCACTCCTCTCCAGGTATTACCGCTCATTTAGCTGTTGCAATTTAAGCTGAAAAATATTTCCCAGAATGTTAGATACGCAGTGTACTTGGCCTTAACTACGAGTATAAGAGAACTAACACAAATAATCAGAGTATATTTTTTTTAGTTCCTTTCGATAATACGACACCCAAGTAAGATGTTCTTTACGAACCAACTGACCAGACCTTGTCAGCATAGCTTCAGACCTCGATTCCATCATTGCCGTGATGTTCACAGCATATCAAGTCGTTGAAGAAAAAACCAAAGCAAGTGAACAAGCACCATCATTGCTGCGACTTTCGTGCCGCTTTTGATAGAATCCATAGAAGATGTCTTTATGAAGCAAGTCTTACACAAAGTATGCGGCTTTGCAGATTTACGTTTAGCACAATTTTCAGCTTCGTCCAAATTTGGAGTGTTTTGGACAATGCGACTCACTTTCCTATGCCTGTGCCGATTAGGGGATTTTATTTAATGAGATTTCAGATAATCGAAATTCGCTTGTAGCATTTAAATGAGAACAACGGTATTCCCTCAACCCATCCACACAATAAAATAAGATAAATTGAAATGCATTATTGCAATTTACAACCACATTTGTTTGGACTTATCATTTGAATGCACTTTATGGCTATAATAAAAAATTTATTGTAAAATTAAAAAAAAAAAATGTTAAATAAATTTGCATACAAAGTAAAAGGCAGCAACGGATTGAAGTGGTCTCGAAACTATCCTATGCCGTGTTTGAACTCAAGACTTGCAATATGCATTAGCTAAACAAATTCCGTGCCAAATCTAATAGATTTAATCAAACTAAACGGCGTATCGTTAGCCAGCGAGACCATTCCAAGCACGATAACGATCGCGCTATTTCTCTTACAACTATTACGACGGTCATTCTTAGGACGAACTAAGTACATGCGAATATAATACGACAGATGTTCTCATTACATAGCGCACATTCCCCTCCCCGCTCCTCGCTTCTCGCTGCTCTCGAGTTCATGCTGAACAGCATTGGGTGTGATTAGGTAGCGATAAGCGATTTCGAAACGCCATCAAACCAGAGGCAGAGAGCAGGTGATTCCCCATGTTTCATTTTTATATGTGTTTGTTTGGAGCTATGTTTTGGCACATACTACGCTTTTTGCTACACTTAGCCGGCATTCGTTTTGTTAGTCCACTCACTCTTATCAATGCATTTTGCTGACATTCGATTGATAAGCGAAAGAGCTTGTAGAAATATACGGGCTCTATTAAGCTTTTGTCGTTGTAGTTAGTTCTTTAACTTTGCTATACTTTGTATCTTTCATTTCATTTCAATATAAACATTTTTACGAATATTATGGACTATTTATATATTAAATCACCAATATGTATTATTAAATATGTAATAAAAAAAAATAAAAAAATTTAATACAAAAATCTGAAGATTTCTCTGCCAAAGGGATGCCTTCAGTGAGAATCGAACCCAGGCACATATCTCGGTTCTACTTAAAGAAGACAAAAGGCATAATCTACAGATAAAATAAAGAGTTTAAATTGAAATACATGCAACAACATTAAAATAAGAGAACGCAGTAGCATTGGGTTAGGTAGGTCAGGAGGAATTGGCTGCCGCAATAAGAATCGGGCAACGCTCGGCTCGTAAAAATCAACAAAAAACTACACTTCCTTTTTGCTGTCACTTTTTTATTTACCCTCCTAATCATGCCAGGATTGATTCATTGATTACGAATATTTGTATGTACTCGTAGGATAAATAAATGAAACTCTATTTTATTTATTATACATTTATTGTTTTTTAATTGTACGCAACTTTAATTACGAATAAAATAGTTTCAGATTATATTATAAATATAAATTACAACAAATATGTGAAAATCTACTTTTTTTGCATTATATTTTTGTTTTGTTTTTGATGCTTTTATTGCAAAAACTCTCGCATATTCTCTTACTTGCCCTGTCGCCTAAATAACTACGATATTTTTTTTTATCGTAGTATGCATTTATATGTAAATAGTTCCATTTTACGGCAGACTTTAGAATTATTGATTTATTACATTTCCTTAGAATTTGTTTATCAGTAAATTTAGCAGCATTATGGTGCGAGTTGAATTCTTTAAAATCGAAATTTGTTAATGTACCGTGAACAGGCTATTTACTTATAGAAGTATCAATACTGAATACTCACTACCAAACTTTTACTACTTGACCATATTTGCTATAAAAATGATTGTACACGATAAAAAAAAACAAGTATACTTAACGTAATCAATAACGATCACTAGAGCTCCGCATTCTTAGTTGCTCAGTGTCTATACGTTCAGGGTACGCTAATCAACAAAGAACTCGGTACTTAATAATTTGTACTCAGTATCGGTTACCTGTACTTAGTAACAAACACCTACACTCAGTTTAATTTTTTAAAGTAGTCAATATCAATCTAAACTATTCTCTAATACATTTGTTTGTGCTTAGTATCAATTTAGACTCCCTGCTTTGGGCCCATTTGCACAATTTATTTATCACCAAATTATTTAAAATTATTTTTCAATTAATCGTTATTCAAATACCTTTTTAAATTTTAGAAAAAATTTAGAAACCAAATTTGTCAATATTACGAACTTAAAAAAAGTTTTAGTTTTTTTTTTTGTAAGCAACCATGTAGCTGATTAAATTTTAGTACGACAAACTGCAAGTTTCTAGTAGCTACGAAATACCACTGATTTAAAAAAAAAAATTTATTGTCGCTCTTTCGCCATTCCCTCCGTTTAAAAAATAATCGCGGTTTTACGTTGTATGAAGGAAATTTCCAGTTAACAAATTTTTTTAAAAATCAGTGATAACTTGGAGAGGCTTGAAGCATGCACTTTCTTATACTAAAATTAAATGAGCCAAAAAACTGCTTACTAAAGGCTCAATTTTGGGTCCCATCCATGATACGCAGATGATACGCAAATTTATTATTCACGTCCTATTGGCCTCAGTGAAGACTTAGTGTTTAGTTTGAATGATGACCTAAAAAGAATTTCGCACTGGGTCAAATCAAATGGTCTCTGTTTAAATGCGGAAAAAACCCAGCTGCTTCCTATATCTCACGAACCTTTCGATCTGTGCAGTCTATCCCCGATTATACTTGATGAGAGAGAGATTGAAATGAATTCAGTTGTGACAAATCTTTTATTTAAGATGAATTCCCGTTTAGGGTGTTCAGACCATATTAATTATAGCATATCGAAAATATATTATATTTTGAGAAACCTGTGGCATACGTGCACTTGCCTACCACTCAATTTGAAACTAAAGTTAATAAAAACCCTCATTGTTCCACAAATTTCGTATTTTGAGTTGATATATGGTTACATGGATTGCGAATCAAGAAACAAATTGAATCTGGCCCTAAATAATGCAGCTAGATTTGTTTACAGTAAAAGAAAGTTTGACCACATATCGGTATATACCAAAACAATTCTAGGTTTCAGTCTGGAAAATTACATTAATGTTCGTCATATGATATTTTTATTTAAATTAATTAAAACTCGTCAGCCTGGCTACCTTTTTCAAAAGTTGAACTTTGTTCAATCATCACGAACACACAATATTATATTTAGTTCCTAGATATGCAACACTTATGGCCTCCATATTGTTTTTTGTTAGTGCTATTAGAATATGGAGTTCTTTACCAATTTCAGTCAAAAGTATTAACACGGCGAGATGTTTCGAAAGGTCAGTTATAAACTTTTTTGCTTAGTGCCCACAATACCTTATTCTCATCCAGTATTCTTTGTACTTATTTAATTTCGTCTATACATAAAATGTATTATTTGTAAATCTCAACTTTTTTTTTCTTTTTTCTCTTTTTTCTTATTTTTAAACATTGTTAGTATTAAGTTAAGTACACAGTTTTTGTAATTAAATATTGATGTTTGGTACACAATCTGTAATAAATCTAAATCTAAAAAAAATAAATTCTAAATTTTTTTTTAAGAAGTTTGAATTTTTTATCTTATACTAAAATTAAATGAGCCAAAAAACTGCTTACTAAAAATAAATTCTAAAATTTGTTTAAAGAAGTTTGAATTTTTTATGAAATTTTGTTATATCGTTGTTCATTTTTTAAATAATTTAATAAAGTATGTTTATGATTTTGCTTTAAAAAAGGAATCATATTTTACTTGAAAAATAATTTTACTTAATTAGAAGAAAAATAAAGTACCCAAATGCGTCAATATGTGGTTAAGCTATAATTTGTGAACAGAGTATATTAGTTGTACTGAGTATCGGTTCAATTTATTTGACTGTAATTACTAACAATGAGTATCGATGCAAACTACTCGGCAAAACATATACAAGTTTTTTTTTTCAACTTTTTTCATATTTTATTTTGAATTGTAAAATTTTATTTTAATTTGAATTATCAAATTTTGAATTTCTTTGAGATAAGAATACTTTCAGTACAATTCAAGACAGTTGATAAAATATTTTTGAAATTTTAGCTTTTAAAGCAAAAACAAAACATACAGAGCTCAAATTTTTTTTTCAATGCCTGTTAAATGTGCCTTGCTACTCGGTAATATTTTTACTAAGTGGCAAATTTCTTTCAAAGAGCATATCAATAAAATTGTACTCAGTATTGTTTCAAAGTCATCAGAATTTAATTCAAAACTGTTGAGCACAAGGCTTCAGTGTTCAAAAATTATTCCATACTAGATACATATATACATACGTATTAAATTTTTATACACGCATGTATATGTAAATATTTAAATAAAAGTTATCGTTAAAAAAAAATGGAGTGAACTAAAATTTTATTTTCACAATTTTTTTCTATTTACATGCAAAGCTTTTTAAAATCCGTTTAATCCCGATACGTTCGATTCTGAAATACACGTTTTTCAAAATAAACTCCAATCATCGCACCACTAATTATTATACATATATGTATGTACATACATATCGAGCCTTTACCGCGATTTTAGCGTAAGCGACAAAAACCAAATTTTACAGGAGAAGGTTTTTTTTAAATATTTTTTTTTTTTTAAAGGCTCTTAAGAAAAACTACAAGAAATAATTCTCATTATTTCTGTTGCTTGAAAAAGTACTTTGCCGTTGCTGAAAATTTTTCTTGAAGAAATAAATATACGAACATTTTTTTATTGAGAGCTTTAGACGGATTTAAGAAATTTGTATAGAAGACAATTTCTTTTTGATTTATTATGTGTCATTTTATATAAATTTTTCGATTTTCTTGAGAGCTGTGTACTAAGCTTAAGAGTGAATGTCGCTTACGATAAAATGTAAAGTCGTACATCTCCATAACTATAACGATTAGCGAAACAATATTTAGCCAGTTTTAGAACAGTTCTGCATCAAAAAGTTAATTTTAGAAAAAATGTCGCTTACGTTATTTTCGCGGTTAGGGCTCGATATTATGTATGTACGACTGTGTATTCTAATAAACTTAGCAAGTAAATAAGTTTTTTATGGTCTCGCTAAGCATAATATTTCTCTTTTTTTTTTGCCTGTTTTTCTGACTTGCTACTTGATTACTTGATACGTCTACATCCAAGCATAACAAAAAATTAATGAATAAAAATGTATTTTTAAAGAGATCAGCGCTAAATAAGAAATAAGGAGAAAAAAAAATGTTGTATGTCTTCAAACGATTTATAATGATATCATTCAGAACAACTTAATTTTTAACTCGCATAATAATGTTTAGGTGTCATTCGACGTATTTACTAAGCAAAAGATTTGTAATTATGAAATTTTTTTTAAGTTTTTCTTAACAAGCATGAAGATTCTGTGATTCAAAAAAATTGCTTAAAAATCTTAGCATTCTATTGACCATAATTAGAAGTTATATATTTTTGATCTTAAAAAAAAATTTAAAAACATTTAGGCCCACATTACAAGTTGTATTTGATTTTCGTTGCAACCCTGTCGAAATATTCGTTCAATATTGAACTTTCTGTTGAATAGAACTTTGTTTTCGATGCTTAAGCTTACCAACGTCATAATACTTAATGAAAATATGTTCGATCAGCACTTTCGATCACAGTCGCAGATCGAATGTAACTCATAACATGGGACTTAGATTAAAAAAAAATATATACATATATTTAATTAAATTTTTTTAAATTTAAATTAGGAAAATTGTAACCTGAAAAATGCAGTTTTATTGAAGTTATATATTTTCAGCGGAAGTATTTTATAAATTGTTTTTTTTACTGATTTTCATTTTGTTTTAGTCAATGTGTACGATAAAAAATATTTCTCTTTGCAGTGGATAATAAAAGTGATTATAGAAACTAGTAAAATTGTATTATATGTAGTCGCTTGATATTCGATTTAAGTTTTTGCGTATTGTTTATCTTTCTTTTATTTTTTTTTATGATATTTGATTTAATTTAATCAATTTGCTTTATATATATTTTTTATTTTATAAAACATTTTTATAATTTGTTTAATTTCATAATATTTTTTTTTTATAAACCTTCATTTTACATATTTTTTCCTTTCGTTTTAAAAAACTTTTAAATTATTTTATATATTTTTGTTCTATTATGATTTATTTTATTTATATTTCTTATTTACTATTTTTTATTTTTTATTACAGGTAGTTATTTCATTTTGTTTATTTACATTTTTTTTTTTAATTAATTAATTTTAATTGCATAAAGAAATTTATTTTGATGTACGAGTACATTAGAATAAAGGCAATTGTAATTTTATGCAAATATACAATTTATGTTTTAGCAGCTTCAAAAGTACTTAGAATTTTAATTTACTTTATATGGTGGTTTTGTATGCTGAGTTTTTTTAGTTTTAACATCAATACTTATAATTCTTTGAAAAAAAAAACGCTTCACAGATTTATTATTTATTTTAATATTTTTTTTTTGTTCTTTTATTATTTTTTCTTTGTTCGTTCTTACAATTTTCTTAAGTTTGAAAAGTAATTTTCGTGATGATTTTCGAAAGAAAATACATTCATATAAACTAGGTTATTATTTTTATTTAACTTAAATATTACAATAGATTTCTAATAATTGCCGCAAAATCACGTTAAATCGCCAATACATTAATAATTATCAAAAATATTAACAATGAAAAGAGCATTTAAAAAAAATATATGTAAATCAGAATAAAAATTGCAACAAAAAAGATGATACATACAATTAAATCATTAAGAAAAACAAGCGTTAAATTAACGCTGTAAAGACGGCGACATATATTAATAATAAAGCATTTTTTGAGCGCAGACAAGATGTACAAGTTTTTGCCACAATTTTCGATACAAATTTTTAATGTACTAATAATAAAATAACATTAACAAACTCACGCTTACATACATATTTGTGCATCAATTTATGTACGTTTATTATAGAACAACAACAAAATTTAGTATTTAAGAAATAATTTTTTCCAATAAAATGTGTTTTAAGAATGTTAATAAGATAAAGCTGCCAACACAGAAAGATGAGAAAAAGTTTTAGGGCTTTGAATCAAAACATTATAAAAAACATTTAAAATTTTTTTTCTCACAAAATATCAAATAATTAACAAAAAATAGAAAAAACAGCAACAGTGCAAAAAGTTATATGTATGTGCATGTGTATACTTAATTTTTTTTTAGTTAAAGGCTCATTATCTTGAAAAAAAAACAAGACCGTCGAGATGTTAATATTTCTTATCTTTAAAACTTTTAAACTCTTTTCTATAAATATATTTTTTTTAATGTGAATTATTTCTTGAATAATAATTTTTGTTGTTGGAAAAGAATTAAAACTGTTGCCAAAAACAGTGTCAACCTTGTTTTTGTATTGTTTAGTTTTTGTTTGTCAAAATGCGCATAGTTATTACATATATTATATGGTTAAAAAAAAATAGCTCAGAATTTGTGACAGCGACCGAAAATGCACAAATCAAAAAGCAAATATGCATTTATATAAGAGAAACATTGAGTAACTGCGGCTAAATTAACAATGCCAAATATTGTTGCACTTCAAAAAAAGCAGCTGCATTTAATTCACATTTATATTTTAGTTTTTACAATTTTATGTAGCATTTTTAGGCACATTATGAAATGAAAATATAATTTTTTTGCTATGTAAATTCAACGTTGCAAACATTCAGAATCTCGTAAAAAAAGATGTTTAGTGTGCTTACATTTAATATTTTTCACTTAATTGATATCGGTTTTTTATTTTTTTTTTTTTCTTGCTTTTATGTTTTACTGCTTCTACTTTTATTAATTTTATTATATGCATGATTGGAATGTAATATATTTCATAAGTGCAGTCGGGCAGAGACATACATCATTTTAGCGGTATTGCCGCCTACATCTACCACTACTTTTGTAAATAAAGTATTTTATAAAAATATATGCATCAATGCATTCAATTCCAAATCGCTCAGAACTTTGTTCATGCTCACTGCCTGTTAGCTGCTTGTGATATCATCATAATTTTTGAATATACTATGTATTTTATGTTTGTATTTATGTAGATTTATTTGTGTACATTACTGTTTTCTCAACCCATCAGGGGCATCCCTGCAGCGGCTGGCTGTATGTGCGAAAGAAATACTGGTTGCTTTGCAAGTGCTTAGTTTTCGAAAGCTTCGTTGCATAGAAGTCGTATGTTTTCTTGTATGACGTACTAGTTGCCGATTTTTTTTTGTTTCTTTTTTTTCAAAAAACGCCATTTAATATACTTTGTTTCCTAATTTTTTGTTTGCCATGCAGTTTGCCTTTCAATTCCTTGGCATTGGCCCAAGTCGGAACCAATCGATCAGTTCCTTGCGTAAATCATATTTACTTAGATCGACTTGAAAGCCACCTAGCAATTCGTTCTCCTGCAATGTATCATGTGACCAGACAGTGACGTGCAGCAAACGGTTTTGTATGTGCTCCATGGGCATGCGATACTCGAGCTAGAGGGAGAGCGAGAAAAGAAAGTGAACTGTAGTAAGGAGATATTACAATATAAAATGAAAAAGAGTGGAATTTTGGAATAACTTCCGTTTTTACATCTCACTCCCCATCAAATATTAAACCATAGATTTTCAAATAACTATCTAACATGCATATTAACAATATTTTCTACTTCAGTCCTCTAGCTATTACTTACCGTTTCCATAAAGCTGGGCACACACGTCTTTCGCACTACTTTTGTCTTGCGTTTGGTTACTTTTGTTGCATCCGGTTTGAGATAACATTTAACGTAGGTATTTGGCTCCTGGCTTCCTGGCAGCATGGGCAAGCCTTTGGCGTGGTGAATCTGTTAAAAAAAAATGTGTCAATGAATAATAATGTAATATTTTAGTTTTATTGGAATTCTCTTTAAATTTTGTAAAATGATGGTTTTTTTTAATTATTGAACGGTGCGCCTAAAAATATGTTTCCCATACATTTTGGTTTTTTTTTTACTTCTGCAAGGCAACTCATAAATTAATACCAGAAAAGGTTATACTTAAATACTATTCTGTTAAATGTTGAATTTGAAAAAGGTGCTTTTAAATAACAATATTTATAAAATATATGTTTCATTAAAGGCGGAAAGTTTTTCTTAAAACCAAGCAACTTTTGTCTAGGCATCGGATTTTATGCATGAAAAAATAGCCTAAAAATATACTCCTATTTTCCAGCTGGGTGGCGGCGATATGTCGCTGGATTCGAGGTTCGAATCTCAGCCAGGGCAAGTCAAATCTAAATCATAGAAAAGTGTTTTGTTCTAGCAGCGGTCACCCCTCGGCAGGCAATGGCAAACCTGCGAGGGTATTTCTGCCATGAAAAAGCTTCTCCGTTCAAAGTCAGCACAAAATTGTAGGTTTCTCCTTTGTGTTAGAATATAAAGACGCACACTACTAATGGTAGGAGTAGCTCGACGAAACACTGAGGTATAAAGTGTAAGCGCCAAATTATTATATTATATTATATCCGTTTATACTTACCATCACCGTTAAGACACTGCGGCGATATTGCAAGGAAATTTTGATCTGACCAACTTCATAGGGATTCTCCTGAGTTTGTTGTTTCACTTCTGTAAATTTAAATAGATTATAAGTAAAAAATTGTGTATAAAAACACATTGAATAAAATCAAAATAAAATAAGAAACTATCATCAGCACGCAGTACAACGAAAATCTATTAACGCAAAAATGAAATTTTAGATTAAGAGCGCTCGATAACAATGAGCGAATATTTACATATTATACTTAATGTAGCCGCAAAGCTAAAAAACATTATTTTTACGAGTCTTCTTCGAAGCGAATCTACCTCTTCATATCACTTGTATATACAAATTTTAAAATGGATGTAGTTCAAAGTTGTTATGAAAAGTTTTTTTTTTTGCCTCATTTAGTAGTTAAGCGAACTTGTGTAGCCTTCACTCACGTTCTAATCTAATCTTAGCATAATTATTTACTAGAGGGAAAATTATTATTATACTATATTTATAAAGAGCGATATTATAACAACTTAAACCATCTGTATTAGTTCAAGTACCTGTAGAGGTATACATAAGTATATATTTGTTTGATCCAATAGATTATGACTAAGTAGATGTCTAACTTAGTCAACCATGTAAATATTGCTTTTTAGTTTTTTTTTTTGTTGCTATTCACGTGTTTTTGCGCTTCTCGAAAATGTTAAACACACATTCATACATACATACATATGTATGTACGTGTCAACTTACCTCTAACTTTCGACACCGTCAACTTAGCCTCTTGCTGATCGCGCAATAAGGGATGAAAGAATGTATACACTAAATCCGAGTGGGCGATCTCATCCGCTGAATTAAAGAGTGAGATGAGGAAACGTTGTATTTGAGGGAGACGACGTTCGGCGACCGATTTAACGTTGGAGCGGCCGACGTGCATGCCACTCGGTAAACTGAAAACAATGCAAATGGAGAAGATAAAAGAAGAGCGTACATATAAAAGCGGTATACAAGTTCATATGTGTGTAATACAGTGAGTGTCAAACTAAATATTTTAAGGAATTTAAAAAAAAATATTTTTTTATAAAAACTTCTGATCCGAAAGAAGGTAAGTTTTTCAGAAAAAAAAAGGAAACAGTATAAAGGGCGCATTTCACGGTAGATATAGACTTCATCTTTTAAGAAGACAATTTTAACTTATTGGAAATAAATATGTTACATAACTTAGAAAATATTTCAATTTCCGAACTGTATTTCCGAATTAAAAATTAGGCAACAAGCAATTAAATTATTTATTACACTTTTTTTTTAAATAAGGTTAAAAAAATAAAATGACATAAATTTAAATTAATGTTAAAAATTGCTTACAAAATGTATTTAGATTTTTCAAGTATGGCGTTGAATATTCTAAGAAAAATTTTTTTTAATGCATCAAGCATGCAAATTAAAAAAAGTATTAGAGTATTAGCAACAAGCAGAACGCATTTTAGATTTTTCATTCAAACATATTTTTAAGTTGGCGCTTCATTATTTATAAATATTTAAAAAAATTTCAGACCAAATTAATTAATTATGTTTATGTCTTGAAAGACGCCTTACACTATAACAAAACTGGATTTACATTTAAATTAAGAACAAAAGTAAATTTAAATAAAAATTAATTTTTTTTTTTAAATAAAAAAAAAAATCGAAAATACTATGTAATATAATTTTTAATTTTTTAACAGAATGTTAATGTGATACAGATTTTATGCATTTACCCGCATTTTGCAAAAAAATAGTTTTGTGTAGAAAATATTTCAGTACGAGCGCGTAGCAAAAGGCTGAAAAAATCAGTAAGAAATTCAGCATTTCTACATAAAATGTTGTATATATATTTTTTAATTTATTTATACCGTTTAAATTTATAAGTCCATTTTGAGTGAACCGTTTTAAAAGAAATTATCATTAAAATCAATTGTACGATTTTTATTTACGCTCACTGTACATTTTTGTATAGCAATTAGTTAACTTAAATTAAAGCGGACGCATGGCAAAAAAAAACAAAACAAAACGATAAATTAAATTCCAAAACCAGTGGCAAAATTAAATTGAAATTTATTCATGAACGAAATTGACAAAATATTGGAGCCTAAGAAACTTGATAAACTACAGTGTGCCACAAAAGACATATGTATGTACGTAGATATCATAAAAGGGCGCAATAATGTAAATATACACAACTTCTATCTGCAGCAGAGTGGAGAGAGCAGTGGAACTTGATAAGCGAAGGTGTGGGCGCAGGTGCGGCAAAGTAAAACTACGGCAGTCTTTTTTAGTCACTGGTGACTGGTGACGGTTGGTGGTAGCAGCTACTACAGGCTATGAATACTAAATTGGCAAAAAGACAAAGATCAAATGAAATCACATTCAAGCGTAAAGTAAAACGCAAAAGAAGAGTTTGCAAATACAACAAAAAAAATAATAGCACAGAGAATGAAGCTACTAAAGAAAAAATCAAATATAATTGTTTTATTCACAAACGCTCTTCTAGTGGTAAAAGTAAAACCAATTGATATCCATTGTTGTTGCTTTTGTCAAACAGCAGTTAACAATCAACAAGTCAGCAAACCAAACAACACACTCCATAGCTTTTGTCATTCGATTTGATAAACTCGTGCGATGCAGACACTAAACGACCATCGGCGGTAGTAGAATACGCAACAAAAACTATTATACGATATATACAAAAACAAAAATTTGAATATCAAAAGAAACAAATAAAAAAATATAAAATAAAATAAAAACAACAAGAACAAGCACTTCGGGCATAAAACAATTATAATTGAGTTTTTAGATACGACGGCGCGGTATAAAAAAAGCGAAAAGTGAAGTGCTAAATGAACGCGACAGTATCAGCTTATTGCTGATATACCTTCAATAAATGTGATAACAAAATAAAATCAAGAGAGAAAACCAAATCAACGAAAATTTGTTGGGTTCGACAACGCTTCAAGTGTTCGAAAAAAATAAATAACCAGCGTGCTAAAAAATGCGCTAAACGTAACTTCAAAAGAAATTTGAAATACTTTTCGTAACAAAAATATAAAACAATTATTTTCGTTTATTTATAATTAAATTTAAGGGCCAAATAATGGCACAATTAAACAGCTTAGCGGCTGTCGACAGCGACACAGGTAGGCAAAAAATTCCACTACGCGCTACCTATAAATGGAATAACGTCACTAATTTTAACTATTTTCTCCCTCAATCTATGTACATACATACATACATATGTTTGTATGAACCGCCCCGCTCTTGTTTTCATGCAAAAACATACATACATATGTACATACACGAAAAGGTGGCGATCTCTTTGCCGTGCTGGCATCATTTGGTGTGCTGATTTGCATGATCTCCACATTGGTGGGCATCAAATTTTGGTGGTTCAAGCAGCGTTTAACATTCAATCACAGCACGACAAATAATGGCGCAGCAGGTGGTGCCATGCCCACAGTACCGCTACGTACACGCAGAAATCGAGAGAAACGTTTATCGCAACAGGTAATGATGATTGGAATAAAAAAGTGAAAAATGCTTACGAAACTTGCAATTCCGTGAAGCAGAAGGATAAAAGTAGATATTGTGAGGTCTTGAAATTCGTATAAAATTGTTGCGTTGGTGTTAAAGATAACGGATCGATTTAAATGTAGTTTTATTTCACTTTCTAGGCACTTGTTTTCTAGATAACACATTTCTTGTTTTATGGTTTAGTTTTCAAAAGCTAGACATGTGATTGAGCTCTTAAAAGTATTCAAAGTTAAAGGTCCCAGCTATTCTAATTGATATTTATAAAGTAATTCCGAGCCTCAGGTCTTTCTTGAAGCAGAATGTTTGGAGTTATATAAAAAACATCAATGTTTTGCAAAGATAAAATTCGATCAAGAAACTGACCATTAACACAAGACGACATAAACATTACTCTTAGCAACCACTTAAACCTTATAAAGCCGTTGTTTTTTTTTTTTTACTTTTTCTGCTATTCAAACTTCATCTGAACTCGTTTCAAAGCAGAACTCGGAAGTATCCTGCGAGAGAGTTGAACTTTCGTCAAATCTTCGTCTAGTAACCACCCTCAGCATACGTTCAATATTTTATTGCGCCTCATTAGATCTATGCAAAAATCATAAACTTAACTTTCAATTTTTTAACAATGGACAACTTAAAATTTTAATAGATTTTATTGTCCAATGAACAATGAACAAATGACACAAATCTTTATATATAAAAAAAAACATTTTATTGAAGAATATTCCAAAATTGGTCGAAGGTGTATTTTTATTTTCAAATTGTTCATAAGCGATTTAAGCTTTGTCCTGGGTTTAAGTTTAATAAAAGAGAAAAAAAACATATTCAAAGAAAATATATCAAAAATTAAGTATCAACAAAAAAATTTTAGTATCTACTTTGTAATATCTTGGGACTAGAATACAACATTTATAAAAAGATAGATTAAGTTCGCACCCAATCGTTAGAGTTAACAATTGAGTTCAAGCTCACTTCATCGATGGCAATATTAAGGCTGATCTTACTTAGTTAATACTTCGTCCAATAACAGAAACTTCGAAGATCATTATGGGCCCAATGAACTTCGAGTTCTCGAGCTTGTGAAACTTTCTTCAAAAAAGAAATTCAACAAGAAAATTGTATACACCTATTATGTATGGAGACTAGCAGAAGACTAGTAGCCGCTGGGCAACCATACTTAAATTTGCATTACGCATAGCAACCCACTACTGGCAATCGGCTACTGAAAGTATGTAAATGTTTTCCTTTTAAAACGACATTTGAACAAAGTTGATTGTTACTTCAAAATGTATGTACTTGCCAAAAAAGTAAAATCAGGGATGTTTGTACGTTTTACTGTATGCTGAGATCAATCGCTATACGTAATATGAACAACGGTTTGAGTAGCTGTGGCTAGTAGACCGGCAACTATACACTAGTCTACATACATACATAATAGGGGCATTAAATTATAGTGGCCTATATGGAAATTCGAAAAAACATACAAGTATACCCAATCTCTGAGAGTACCAAAGAGAAGATTAAAGCAGGCACTAACGGAAGGTGAACATATCTTTAAAAGCTTTAGAGCATCGACGAGTTTACTCTGCCGATGAACGAAAAACTGTTCAGTTTTATATTATCGGAAATTTAACTCATTTCAACAAAACATTTATCGAATTTATAATAGATTTTGTTGTTGTAGGCCACAAACAACAAAGTGAATGCCAATTTTTTTTGAGTAACTGCCTTCACCGACAACTAGAAAGTAGAGGAATAATTTTGTCTTAGAAAAAGTAAAAAAAAAAAACAATTTCAAAACCATTTCCAATCACCCATTTAAGCTAATAAGCACTGATTTATTGTACAATTGTTTGGTAGTCATACTTTACCGTACCTCCAAATAAATTGAATGCCAATAACCGACATCAAACTATTAAAAAATATAAAGAAAATAACATCTGCATGTTTGTGTGTACATACTCGTAGATATTTGTATAGATGTTTGTTAATGTTATTGTTTTTTCAGCCGCGTGACGCATATCTTCTTGTCTATAGCATTACATGCCTCCGAGCCTTCCACTTGGTGCCTGTCACTTTTTAGATAAACAATGCAACTAGCGTCAAAACAGACTTTTCTGCAAGTTTTCTTTTTTTCCCGTATCTTTGTTTTTTTTTTTTTAATAAACTGCAAACGCCGCTGAACTAAGTGATCTTCGAAACAAACAAATGTGTTGGGAAATTAAAGCTTCGCACTTTTATTTTTCTATCAGAGCTAATTATATATATACATACATACATGCAAAAGTATGTATATGTAGCGCTATCAGCAACACGAAGGTGGACAATAAAAAAACACCCATATATGCACAATTTATTCCCTTACATATGTACATACATATGTACATACTTAGTTGATTTTTACACTATCCCTCGAAAGGAAAATCTACCTTTTTTTCTTGTTTGGATGGGCTTATCATTTGCAGTGACGCATTGCCTGCACATCAACATTCTTTTTTACTCGCAGTATTCATAAACAATAGAATGGTTTTTAGCTAAGATTTTTGCAATAGTACTTTATATTGAACGCATTTTATTATTTCGCATTTTGCTAATAAATTTTTAAATATCTTTGCTTTTGTTTGTACTGCGTAAATGCTAGATAAGCGAGCCCGTTGAGGTTCATGGCGTTTTTCGTCGTCGACGAGACGATGACATGGACATAATGCCAACAAAGCATTTGCCACGTGAGTATTTAAAAACCTTTTAGGTATTTCAGTAATAGGTCATTTCGTGTAGAAGTGCCCCTGGTTTATGGGTGAATGTTGCTTTTTCATATGTACGTTTCCATTATTAATTTTAGATTCCGTTTTTTGTTTATTTTTGTTTTAATTTGTTCATACATTTCAATGCACACTTAAATATTTATTTAATTATTTTATAATATATATGTTTTGGTTTTTTTTATAATATGTTAGTTTTTATTTTAATTACCTTTATTTATTATTTAGTTATTATTTTTATTTTTTAAATTCCTCTTTTTTTATTTTTAATTATTTTTTTTTCAAAATAATTTTTTGATATTTCTAACTATCTATACTTTTTTTATTATTTCTTTCTTTTTCATTTATTTTTTAAATTTATTTAATTTTTTTATTTGTATGTATGTATACTTATTAGCTTCAAAACTATTAAAAAAAATGCATTGAGCACTGTTGTACTATTTTATTTACATATGTATGTGCTAAATTTAATTTTATTTAAAATTTTTTTATTTCCATTCTAAAAATCTTTATTTTTTGTGTTTTTTACGTTTTAATGTAATTAAATTTTTAATTTTCTATATTTTTGCATATTTTATTTTATATTCCGTTAACTTTTTTTTATATTACGTAAAATTTTTTTTGATTATTTTTTAAATTTTTGTTGTTCATACATACATATGTAGTTTTTTTTATTTCTTATTGCATTTTTATTTTTATATTCTTTGTGTGGTTGTTTTATTTTAAACATTTTATTTTTGGAAATTATTTTTTTTTTGTTAAATTTGAATTTTTTACTTATCGTTTTTGTTAACTATTTTATTGTGGTTTTAAATTGTTTCAAGTAATTCTACTCCATATAATTTACTTTTTCATGTTGTTAGTTTATTTTACTTCATTTTATTTCTTGTGTTTTTATATTTTAGATTTTTATTTAATTTTAATACATTTTTAACTTTTTTGTTATAAAATAATATTTAAGTACTCGATTTTTAATTATTGATTTAATTTATTTTTTTAAATTTTATTATTATATTATTATTATTTTTTTTATTCTATTCAAATATGAGTAATTTTTTAAATTTATGTATAATATAATTTTAATTTAATGTAATATTTCACTTTGATTTTCTTCACTTCGTTTGTTTCATTTTACGTTAATTTGTCTGTTTCGTTATATATTTCGTTAAGTTTAATTTTGAATCGTTCCATTTGATTCTGTTTTTCTACTTTGTTTTACTTTTTTAAGCTATTATATTTGTTTTATTTTACTTCGTTTCAAACCGTTTTATCTCGTTTTTTTATATATTTTCACATTATATTTTTCCTTTTCGTTTCATTTAATTTTAACGAGTTTATTATTTATTTCTTTTGGGATTCGTTTTGTTACGTCATCTATTCGATATAACTTCTACTCAATTTATTTCCATTTCTTTTACTTTTTGATTTCATTTCATTTTCATTTTATTTCTTCTCAATTTGTTTCATTAGTTTGCTTCGTTACTGATCCACATTTCATGCCATTTAATAAAACCGATCACTATTCTGCTCGCTATAATTACATAGCCTCCATAGCTGTCAGATTAATACATATTCCACAAACTAATATCTTCCCTCGCAGCCGTTCGCATTCGCAAACTCTCACAAAGCACGCCCTCGCTTTTTCCGTTACCACCGGCACGCCGACAAGACAAGGTGCGCCGTGCTATCTTCGAAGATTATGAACCACCAACACGCGAACCACCACGACCGCCAGTCAATTTACCACCTCCTCAAGTGGACAGTCCATACTCCTCCCCGGGCTCTCCACAACCGCTCACACCAGCCATAAGTTTATTGGAGGAAATGCCTACCTTCGAGGAGCTTGAGCAGAAATATCGGCAAATGGAGCTGAATAAAAACAGAGTCGCCGGCTTGAAAGCAAAATCAACTGAAAGCATATTTCGCATAAGCGATTCGCCACTACAACCACTGAAACGTTTAAATCGAAACTCATACAACGGCGAGCAGTTGGTGGGAATGAAAAAGTTCGTGAAAGCCAAATCAACGTACACAGAAAAGGAGCGCTTCCAACAGAAATTCACCGAAAGACGTGCAACAGGCTACTTGAGACCTGACGAAGAGCATACAAATATTTCAATAGTAGAAGCAAATTCACCGCTCAACGAAACAATGCGAACGCCAAGCGTTGAGGAATTCGGTGAACGTTGTCCAACCGGTTATATTAAGTATGAAGAAATCGACGTGGATGGCTTGGAAGACATTCGCGAAAAACGAGATGATTTACAGTCAAGTTTGAATGCGGGCTCTTCAGCACCGGTTCAAATGATTGATAGTCAAGATTATGAAAACTACCATGGACACAAATATGATCATATAAATCGTGCGAGCGCACAGGACTTGTCTACAGTTACTGATGGATCACCGACAGCTTACACTGTTGATGATAGTCCCGAGGTCAATAGAGCTAATCAGCAGTTAAATTGGAAAGCAAAAGAATATTTGGCGAACAAGCGTGGTACACCAGAGTCACAAGAGAGCATAGATTTCACCAGCGACGAGGAGTACGCAGACGAACTAGATGGCGTTAAACGTAAAACGACATGGAAATTCGCATCAATAGCTGACTGTAGCTTCAGTGATTACAAAAAGGACGCTACTGTGCGATCCCAAACGTCAAAAGAACCGACGTCGCCGATAAGCGCAGAAACAATTACGAAAACTAGCGTGAAGGATAAGGGAAATACCGCGCAAGCGGCCGTTAAGGAAGATACATTAGAACTGCGACTACCGACACAGCCCGAGCAATTATGGGAGGAGCTCGAGGCTAACATAAAACAGGATGAACGTGAAAAACGAGTTTGGCTTGAAATCGAAAACGATCTCGAACTAAATCGAGATTTTGTAGGCAACATCGATGAAGAATTTGATAAAATAAGACACTCATACGAGGAAAATGAAGCAAGCTTCCTCGAGAGCACCAACACTTTGAAACGTGTGCACGAGCAGGTTTCACTGATCACACCCGAACCAGAGGGCTTTGGTAAGAGCATCGATGAAGATTGGGAGAGCTTTGAAAAATTGGCAACAGTGCAAGTCGACCAAAGCGTCGTGCAATTCAATTTATCGGACTTGGAGGACGCATACGACAGCGGCACAGAATCAACGCAGCACATAGAGTGTCGACCTACTGCTTTTGTACGCAATAGCGTGCCATTTAAACGCGAGCTATCGAACATCGTAGATGAAGATGAACCCACATCACCGCACTACAATGAGAGTCGCGTTGAGCTTGTGGAGCCAATAGTATCGAAACTAGATGAGAACTATGTACACGAGCATAATAAGGATAGTATTTTCGAGCCTGTGGAGGAGTCACTAACTGTGTTGCCAACACAAGCACGTGCGCGCCCTAGACCACGACAAAAGGTTACATTCGATTTTAGCAGCACAGAATACTATCAAGCACCGCACAGCCACGAAGAAGTAACTGACCCAGAGGAGCATGACGTAGTCACCAGCTTGCCAGCAAAACATGTGTACAGCGATAGCGAATCAGCTGATGAAGAAGCCGTGACTCAAACTTGGCCTAAACCAATGCAACGTCTGACGAAAATCCAACACACAGCTGAGTTGCATGAGCACTATACTAATAACGCCACAGAGAGTCATTCCAGCCGTACACCATCACCTACTTTATTACCGATTTCAGTGGAGACGGACGTGAACGATAGTTGGGCAACAATAAAGCAACGTCAAGATATGATAGCGAGAACGACGACGACGATAACTTCACGACCAATCTCACCGACTCTTCTCAATTTGAGTGCACAACCGAACCCGGCTCTGCGTAAACGCTTCGCGCAATCGACGACTGCAAAAAGCGTGATTTTGTTGGAGGAGAGCGTTGTAACGCAATCTCAAATGAGTGGTTTTAAGCCACACGCTGCAGTACGGCAGCAGTACTTTGAGCAAAGCTACTGCAATTCAACAGAGGCTTAATTGAAAGCGAATTAAGAGAGGGCGGGGAGAGAGGGTGTATACGAACTAAAAGCAGCTTTGAAGAGGAAATAAAAACCCATTTGGAGGCTTACTGAAGTTGGAAAAGTATTAATTGTAGTTGAACCAAAGTTAGAATTTACAAATATAATGTGCCAAAGTATTTAGATATACATACATACATACATATGTACATGTAGGCATTTAATTTGCAACAAATTAAAAATAAAAAAAGGAATAAAATATAAATAAATATAAAATAGAAGAATTGAGTACATTTTTTCTTTGGTATAAATAATATGAGGCTTTTGAGACAGCGTATTTGTGAACTGCGATGTACTCGAAAAAAAAAAAAAAAAAACATAGAAACAACCGTTAAACAGCTGTGAAAGTACTACAACCAAGCCATGCCGAATGAAGCCCTGACCGACTGACTGGTTATGTTCGTCGGTCCAGCACAGGGAAAACTTGCGGTCAATATCTTAATTATTGTAGCCTTAACTTTTATTGGGGAATGCTGTGCTATAGTGACAGTTCTTGACTGCTTGGGTTCAGTTCAGCAGACTAATTTTCATTTTAACTTGATGTTAATCGTAGGTCTCTTATCTCTGAGCTGTTCTTTTAGGCTGCCGGATCACTGTAGTGTTTTTCAAGCTGAGGTTTCAGCCATTAAGGAGGCTGTGGACAGGTTGCAAATCGTCTTAAAAGCCAACAACGTTTTTATATTTAGCGATAGCCAAGCGGCAATTAGAGCAGTGAGCTCAGCTGCGATAACTTCAAAGATTGTACTGGACTGCCGCCGATCTCTTCAGGAGATGGCTAAGCAGAACAGACTAAACCTCATCTGGGTTCCAGGCCACAGGGACATCGAGGGTAACTGTATAGCGGATGAACTTGCGAAGGAAGGGACAACCAAGCAGATTCTTCCTAGTAAAGAACGCATTGGTATGCCCTTTGGTACTTGCAGGCTGCTCTTAAAAGAATATGCTTATGCTCGTGCGAATGAGAGGTGGGCACAGACCACGACTTGTAGGATATCTAGGCAGACTTGACGTAGATGGGATCGTAAACGCTCGCGTGGTCTGTACACCTTAAAACGGGATGATATATCTCAGGTCATTGGAGCCCTTACGGGGCACTGCCTCATAGGCAACCACGCGGGGCGTCTCGGTGTACCCTTTCACAGATGCTGTAGAAGCTGCAAAAATTATGAAGAGGAGGAAACTGTTCTTCATCTTCTATGCAATTGTCCAGCGCTAGCAAGAAGCAGGCTACGCTTTCTAGGGGTACCACTTTTTGGAGACCTCGGAGAATTAGGTTTTATAGACCCAAGATGCTTGGCGAGATTCGTCAAGAGCTCAAAATGGTTCAGCAAAGGGGAATGAACACTTAGCTAGTGGTATCACAACGGGCCTCCAATCATGGCCTAAGTGGGTCGGTGAAGCAACGGTGACAGCCACATATACCTACCTACCTAATCGTAGGTCTGATTTTTTTGTTTTTTTTTTTACTTTGGTCCAACAATCTAGTGCTCGAGCCTAACAACAAAGTTTTCGGCTTGTAAATATAAAATCTAGCATTAAAGACTCACCTATGCAGTTTCGCCAACGGAAAATGCAAACACAATTTTTGATGAAATTCCGTAAATTCCTTATATGAACGAAACAAATGCGTTGGATCGGTTTGGCCATGACGCGTCACTTGTAAAATGTAAGTATAATACTTTTCCATGTCATAATGCTTCTGACAGCGCACCACCATAACACTCTTCAAGCGGCCATCCTGCTGCATGCTATCGTTGTAAAAATGCACAAACGTGAAACTATTTGACAATTTTTCAATATCAATATTTATTAACTCACGTATATTTGCGCGGCACAAAGGACAAAAGTTCGCCACTACCCTCATCGTTGCTAAAACGCATTTGTGCCAAATTGTGCAAGAAGAAATTGAATTGTGTAAACCAACTCTTTAGCGAGAATTGTATCATTTTGGCGAAGGATGCAGCTGCTTCAGGATTTGATTGTTCCGGCAGCAAAGCGACACGCACATAAGTCACAGCATCCGCTGTCACACCCGGTATGCCGGCAGTGGCCATTAATGCAAGCATATGTAGAATGAGATCACCATGTTTGCGTATAATATTGAATGCACGACAACACAAGTCGACGAAATAATGGAAATCTGTGGAGGGTTTATCGCCGCCATTGATCACGTAAGCCATATCTGAGGTGAGCACGAAAGGTGTGCGATCTCTGTGTGTGTGTGTGTGTGTAGGTAAAGTGGTTAGGTTTTTTTGCTGACAAGGTATTTGAAAAAAAACAGAAATGTATAATACCTTTTGAAATTGCCAAACATTTGTGCATCGCCGAGAAATTTCCCAAAATCTATATGAAACAGGTGACCTGAAGTCTTTAGCATAATATTGTCATTGTGTCGATCACAGATGCCGAGTATGTAAGTCGCTACGCTGTAGCCGGCGCACGAAACTGTAAAGATTGTGCAATTTGTATGTATGTATGTATATGGTTAGAAAAATTCAAATATATTGAGTATGTCTATTCTCTTCGGCAACTTACCTGTAAAATTTTTCACCGCCCGCTGATATTCTAACTGACTAGGATTCTGTTTGGCCAACCACTCAGCAATCGGACGATCCTTGAATGAGCCCGTCAAACCATATTCAACTTGTATTTTACGCAATGTCTCCGCATCGGATACCAACTCGATCATACCTTTTTTAAAGCCAGTAGGCACACAATTAAAAGTAACCATTTTCAGATCCAAACCTTCGGCCAACCACATTTTATTCATAACCCGTATGAGTTGTATGGTAAGCATGTCCTGCTGCAAATCATCACCGGACTACATGTGAGAGTAAAATTGTGTTAATAAAATTATATAACTTATTTTATCCGTTCGATGCAAACCTTAAAAATCGCCGGCAATATTTCGCCATCTGAACCGATGTAAGATATTTTTAACGGCAGCGTATTTGAATTGAAATAACTGCAGTTGCGCACATTTACACCGGTCACTTCCAATTCGGGACCTAATGGCAGTGAGGTGGGTTTGTCGCCCAACTGTTGATGTACTGTGTCCATGCCGAAACAAAGAGTTTTCTGGCGTAGTGATTCTTTGGCCTCCTTTACGGATTCGGCTAGTCGCGCCAAACTCTGTAAAAGGAGATTATTTCCTTTACTTTTTGTATGCATTTTATTTACCTTCATTCTTCTTTTCTCTTTCTCTTTTGCCCCATTATCTCTTTTACTCTCTTATTCGTTCTCTTTTTCTTTTTTTTACTTACTCTCTGCATTCCCTTAAATTTATTTTTTTATATTTACATAGGCATCTTATGTTTCTCAATGTATTACATAAAAATTTCGGTGTAGCGAATTCTTAAAAATTTCACAAAAATTGTAAAAGATTTCTCAAACTTTTTCCCTTTCCTCTTACTTTCTGTTTCCGTATCTTACTTTGTTTTCAAATCTTCGTACTCCTCTGCCTTCTGTCGTTCGTATCTTCCGATTAAAATGAGAAAAATTAGAGCACAAACTATTTTTTCTCTCCTTTTTCTTATATAATCCATACTTTTTTTTTAATTTTAAAATATTTCCCTTTCCTTCTTCTGTCTGTTTCCGTAACTTGCTTTCTTTTAAAATCTTTGCACTCCTCTTCCTTCTGTCTTTTCTACTTTCTCTCAATTTACATTTAATATGTTCTCTCATATGCTCTAATTTTTCTCTCGCACAAACTATTTTTTTCTCTCCTTTTTCTTATATAATCGATACTTTTCATAGTAGCTTTTCTCTTTATTACTGTACACATTCTCTTTATATGGTTCTCAGTCTCTTTATTGCTTTATCTTTTTCCCTTTTCATTTCTGTTTCTTTACTTTATTCTAATCATTTCTCACATTTTTCTTCTACTCTTTCCCATTTCACTTGTGTCTAGCTGTTCACGCTTTCTCTTTAGCCTCCACAGTATCTCACTCCCGCGCTCTCACGTCCACTTACCTTGCACATCATATTTTGACTGAGAAACCGCGCCAGCAAACGTTCACCACACACCGCTAGCAGCGCGCGCAGCATCATCTTGTTGCGCCTATAGTAGCGCGCCTGAGTTATCAGTGACTCATCCATTTCATTTGCCACCGAAGAGGCATCGATTGAGTTTTGTGGATCATCACCGGGCAAACTGTGCACCAGCAGCCAGTACATGTGATGTGCAATGCGCGGCGATTCCAAGCACTTGCACAGCAAGAAGCGCGCCATTGCGGATGATTCGTAGGTGTCGTGTTTGAGCGCCTGCAACAATTGTGGCAAATAATCGACCATCTGATCATTGGGCAACTGCGATATCCATTCGACGGCTTTCTCGCGCACTTTAGCGTCTGGATAACGTGGAAGGAGCAATTCCAGCGCTTGCAGCGGTGAAAGTGGCTCCCACGAATGCAACAGCGAGTGCAGATCCATGAGGCTGGCATAGTCCCAGCTGTGCGCAGCATGCAACACCTTCGGCAATGCGTAGGGGAAACTCTGCAAATACAGCCGCTTCTCCCAAAATACCTCGCGCTTGTCTTTCGCACCCAAATAACCCTGTTCGGCGGTGTCCAGCAGTTCCTGCTGCAAATTCGCATCCAGCGAATTAAAATCGTAACGCGGCGCTGGCGGTGGCTGTTCCAAAGGCTCGGGAAACAAAATGCGCCCACCATAGGGTGGTACTTCAATGCTCAACACCGGACAGATATCCGGCTGCGGATGACAGCCACGCGCTGGCGCAGGACCTAAAAATTTATCCGTTGTGGGCGGCCACATTGAAAGCAAATATGAACCACAAATCATTTCACGTTTCTGATCAAACAATTGTATGGCACACCAGCCCAGTTCGGTGGCCACTTGCCGACGTTCGCCATTCGCATCTGTATTTTGCTCATTCTCCGCTGTTTGTGTGCCATAGAGCACAAATATAAGTCGCGATTCGCGTGGCAGTGTGCAAATTGGATTCTTTTCGAACGTGAGCCACGAAGAGAAATTTAAACGTGCAAACAGACCGCCACTCATATCATTCGAACACTTGGTGACTATTGGATCGGATACGAAACGTGTGCCATAGTTGATTTGCACGCCAAGCGAGTAGTCGTCGTAACGCCAAGTGGGCGGCGGCCGGTGCAGGCAATTGATGCTGACGACAATTGGTTTGAGCACACATGAAATGGGTATTGGCGCTGTAAAACAAAAAAAATACAATGTTAAGAAAAGACGTTTATCCATTTTCAACAGTTTTTACTCACTCGTTGAATAATCTAATGACTTTACAGAGAATCCCACACGGAATACATTCGAATACAGCTCGATCAACTCCTGCACGGCATCACGCAACTGACAACACTTCATCTTTATCTGATCTAACTTGGAGCGCGGCACTAAACGCACCTCTGCGTAATCACCGTGGTCGCTAACTATCTCCGGATTCGTTTCCGAACTTTGTGCAGCATACTTCACTTGACTTTCCTCGCATATACGCTTGAGATCGGCAATACAAGCAGAGATTTCCAACGTATCTATTGAGCCGAGTAGCGCGCAAATGGCCTTAACCGCTTGTGCAACGCCCGAACATGAGAGTATGGTGCGTGAATGCGGATCCGCGGATTCCAGTTTATCGATCTCTGTTTCAAGCGTTTCTGTGTGTTGGAATAGAAGGTGAGCTTTTGATTGGATTACAGCTCATATCCGTACATACCTATTAAGATCATCATATTATCATAGTTGATAGTGGTGGCCATTTCATTAGGTAATATATCTTCGGCACGTAAGTCAGCATCACGCAAATCATCACTTTGTGTACGCGCAATCACTTGCATATGCTCCTCGGATTTAACGCACAACCCCAATTGAACATCCCGCTCCAATTTGAGGCTATTATGAACACATTCCAATTGACTAAGCTTCGATGTGGGTGATAGCCACTCAGAGACACTGATTGGCTGAAAGAAAATTTGTAAACAATGTTAATGCAAGTCGATTTTAAATTATAAATTAGGTTAGGAAAAATATTCTGATCGTCAGAACTTCTCATGCGAATGCTAGCAGGCAGAAATTTTCTGGTTAAGCAATTTATTAGAATGCCGCTTGGCTTTTTTTTTTTTGCATTTCATCCTTACCTTCACCACATAATCATTCGGCGTTCCTCTTATTACGCCCTCCAGCGAACAAAACGCCTGATCAATGACCAATTCCACAGTCGTATTAACTTAAACGATGAATTAAAAATAAAAAAAAAAATTTTAAATATACATAGATACATTAAAAATCTGTTAAAAATCAAAATATTCTTCGATCATCGAAAATCACACTCACTATCACATGTAAAAACCACCGGCACGCCATACCCTTTCACCTGTCCCTGCAAGCGCGCCAAATCCGCCTGCGGCAGCAACGCCTTCTGTGCAGGATGCACTAAGATTTTTATGCTCGTCTCAAGCGGATAGTGATAGTTAAATTCCGAGGCAATTACATGACCCGGATTGGTCATTGTGTCATTATACAAATAACGCATACGCAGCTCCTTAACCATGAAAAAGAATTCCAATAGCTCTGGATCGACAGTGCGCCGATCGGTAACCACTTCATAGAGGCGCGTGCTTGTTGTTTTTCGCCTATCTAGCGTTGCATTCGGTCGCACGAAGGAGCTGACATTGGAATAGGAGCTCCCAGCGGTAGCAGCATTACCACCAAAACTACTGCTACTTTCTACGTTATTGTCTTGCTTAAGCGTTGGATAGAGACCAGGCAGAAAGGGTGGCGAAAGTGAGCCACTATTGCGTGGCGGCAGCGGAGGTGGGGGCGAACGTGAACCGCTGGGTGATTGCTCATCAATCTCATAGTGCGTTGAGTTGGTGGCGTATGTTGGATCATAGGTGAGTACTTCATCGCGACAGAGGTAATCGGAGCGCCAACCAATTGATGAGACTGTTAAATAGATAAAAAAAAAGTGGTTGAAAGAATATAATTTATTACAATAACGTTTTTTTTTTAATTTTATTTCACTTACCATTTGGACTTACGGCGCTCTTCTCCAATTTATTCACTGCCTCGTAAACGGGATCCGAATACTGTGTGCCACCGCCACTGTAGAGATAGTCGAACGGATCGTATTCCGCGTAATAGGAGGTACAATCCGACCCATCATCGCAACCTGTAAGCAGTGAGTGCATCGTTTTATTTTCGCATGAATTAGACACTAACTTGTTAGATGGGAAATTTTCACTTTCGCGACTGCGAAAAAAAATCAAAAACTGCTGCTGCGAGTCACATTGGCATAGATTAATTATAATCAAATGCCCCACCAATGGTTTAACAAATCATATTAGATGGTTTTTGTTTTGTTTTTGTAATGACGAAAAACCAGCTGAACACTATAAAAACAAAAACAAAATTCAAATATAAAATCGCTTTGCGCTTGGCCGGGAGACAACAACGACAAAGGCGACGACGCTGGCGATCACGACCGGCCAAAGACGCGCGAGAACAATAAAAACAGAAATATTTCAAAATATATATTTTAATAATATTGTCTAGGAATCGCAATCTAAACGCGTCGCATTCGAGTGTGGCGATAAACAAATTGTTTTGCGCTATTTACAACGCTGCCACTGACACATTTTTCACACATATGTATGTGTATGTATGCATGTAGGTACATATGTAAGTATGTATGTACATTTACCTAAAATTACTACCGCACAACAACAGCAGAACATTTTCACAATTCAGCTGCGCGCACTAATTTGATCGCACTTCCAACTCGCGAGCTGCGGGCAAAATCCGATACAAAATGTGCAAGTTCGTTGGAATTTTCACGAGACTGTGGATTGAAGTGATTAACTAAAAACAAGGGAAAGTGGCGCTGAATTGGATTTTTGTTTTTTTTTGTTTTTTGAGAACTAATAAATTTTGTGTGTAAGTATGAGGACAGCAAAATAAAAAAATATATAATACAAAAACTATTTTTAAACTACATATTAAATTTCGTAAGTTCTTTCAACTCGCGACATTTTGCAAAACTATAATAGAAACACAGTTGTAGATATGTAAATTTGTATATATATGCAAGGGGAACTCGAAAGTTGAGAAAAATGGGCACTTTTTATTTGCCCCGAATCCCGAAAATGAAGAATGAGCGGTTTTGAAATAATTTAATTATTTTGAAAAGAATCAAACGCGTAAGAAATCTTTTAGCTATCGTAAGTCATTGCCATTTTCGGTATTCCGAAACCAAAATATTCGGGATCCCGAAAGTATATAATGAGTACCGAAAAAACTTTACTATTTTCTAAAATGCAGTTCGAAGGTGTTGTGTAAATTTTAGAATCCTGTTACAAAAGACAGAATCCCGAAAATATTTTGATATCTTAAAATTTCGAATGTAAAATCTGGGTTTGATAAAATTGGGAAACGAAACTTTTTTGAAACTTTCGCTATTCCGAGATTCTAAAAAAATTTCGTTATTTTGCTAACATGAAATTAAAATTTGTATTAAAAAACTTAAAAATTCGAATCCCGAAAATTTTTTTTTTTAAACCGAGAAATTATTTACCAAAAGACATAGTGGCAATTTTCGTAGTATGTTGTTGTTTGTTTTCTTAAACAAAACATATGTACATAAAATACAATTAAAATTAATTATTTTAAAAGAAATAAGCAAACTTTATAGACAATTGCTTCTAAAGAGCACAAGATCACCAAAAAATCAAATAATGACTGACTAAAAAAATAGGGGAACAAAAATGTGCAAGTCTCTATTTATAAAGGGAGCTACAAAAACAAGTTTCTCATTAGTTTTTTTTTTTTTAGAAGAGAAGAGAATTGTTTCTAGAATAAATAACATAATACAGCTCGCTAGCTAATGGATAATACTTACGATTCGCGCAGCCGATAATCTGATAACACTGACTCTGACATTAATAAAAGCTTAGCAATATATACATACATAGAACATAAGAAGGTTTCGCTCGGCTTTCAGTTTGACTTCGATGTCATCTCGAATTTTATTTTGTATTAAGGTGCAAAAAAAGAATTTCGACGTTCATTTTTTAAACCCTTAAGGCGCTTTTTATCCCTACCTTTCTTAGGATGAAACAAAAATACCTATAAAAAAAAACTTCGTTGATACTTAGTATTCGTTTTTTGAAACTAGCTAAATTTTTGTCCAAGAAGTGTATAAAGGAATTTTATTTTCGCACTTCACTACTTGTTTATTTGGATCACCTTTTATACACGCATATCAGCATGTTTTTGTCTAAAGCAAATACCTATACGCTTGTCGACTGTTAATTATAGCAAAGCAGTGCTAATCGCACAATCGAACGGCGAATGAGTTGATTGGATGCCTAACTCGTGGACATATTGGCTAACGGATTATTAAGTGGCCACTAAAATCGTGGAAGATCTGCAAGATAATGCGCAAAACAAGACAAATTGACAGCACAACTTGAAAGGCATTAAAAAGCAGGAAAATATTGTAGGAGTATTGGCGTTCCTTAATTTTAAAAATAGAGTAAATAAAAACGGTTTGAGGTGAAATCTGAAGGTATGGTGGGCAATTTATTTAGAGGCGCATTAGGTTTGAAACTGAACGTTTAGTTTAACCCACCGACATTTATCTAGCGGAATTTGATTATCACAACGAAGAAATTCGTGGAAAAAAGGTGTAAAGTTGTAGCCAAATACGAAAATCGAGGAAACACCAATTTTGACAATAAATTTCCTAAAAATTTAGTAACATTTATAAGCGTAATCACATTCTCTGCCGCGCACAACAGCCACAGACTAGTCGGACTCAATGGGAGAAGCTGCAATCGCTCCACAATGCTATACTCAGAACTGCCAAGAGAAGCCTTTTCAACTCGCCTCAAATCCACCTCCAAAGTAAGGCGCAAGTACTCAAACTTACAGAGCTGAGTACAGTGTTTTGCAAGCTGTTTTTACTAGGTTGATGCCGTGGTGATCATTACCAACTTGAGACACTCTTCACCGGAACTTAAGTGGACATCTCGTGCACTCAGTGACAGCGTATTTTACTGTATACGAGAAAATTGGACCAAATTCTCTGATAGCCGAATAATTCGCGCCAAAAAGAATGTTGATAAAGTTCAGCGGCCAGATCCTCTCTTTTAATGACTTGCGAATCAGCTTAGATTTGATTTTTTTAATTTTCTTCTACCTAATCAGTGCTTGGTATTTCGAACAGATCTAATAGCTCAAAGGTCGAATCCAATGATACGGTGTGTGGCGGTTATGAAATCTTTGAACTCAAGGATAGCTAAAATCTCAAGGGATAGCTAACTGTTTGAATCCACTTACCAAACAACTAGCACACTCTAGCCGTAAAGGAGTAACGGATACTGAAATAAGGATTTCAATTCTCCCTGGAAATTGATAAAACCTGTACGAGTTAGAAAGTGAGCGAAAGCGTTCGTTATTTATTACTTTAATGAGCATGACAAAGTACTTTCCGAGTAGCTCTGAGTAGCCTTTAGGGGCAGCGCCATGAAACGCATATGTAACTGATCAATTGCGTTACGCTGTGTATTTCTATATGCATTTAGTAATAAAGATTTGCGATATTTATTCGATTTATAATCGTTATTAACGGTTACAGTTACAGATTGCAGTTGCAACATAGAAAATATTTAATCTAAATTTTAAGCTGTTATAAATTTGCGATAGAAGCCTGCAAACAAAGGCTGGCATTTATATAAATGTGTAACATAGAAAAGTCAACTCTTGTATGCGCATACATACATACATACATATACATATATACATACATATGAAAAAAAAAATCATAGAATGCAACTTATCACCAAATGGGTATGCCAATAAATAAAAGAAAATAATGCAAAATTGATAAAATATTGCAAAACTTAGGAACGAATTGAATACTTAAGTAAAACATGACGAAATTAATAAAGAAAATTGTAATGTATGACTTTAACGAAATGTAACTCAGAGCCACACATTAAAAAAAAAAAACAATCTGTTCATATGGCAAAAAGTATGCACGAATTATATATTTTGTGATATTTAAATAACCAGATTTCTTCTATAAAACCAGTATAAAACCATAATTTTCTATACCTACACAGAAACACACACACACATACCTACGGCGTACAAAATGTGAAATGAAACAACAATTTTCGGTTGATTTTTTTTTTTGTTTGCATAATTTCGAACGCAGCGCTCGCTTGTGCCCGCAACGCCTTGCCAATATACAAACTGTCAGAGTCAATCAGTCAGTCAGCGGGGAGAGACGGGCGGCTACAAGCGTTGCAGCGCTCCAAATTCATGTCTTTTTTATTGACAAATTCGCATTTAACAAATTGAGATAATCAATCACATTATTTTTCCATATGCTAGTAAATTACAAATATTTGCAGTTGAAAAGTTTTATATATTTTTTTTTTAATATAATTTTTCTTTTGAATGAAATCGACTAACAATATTATTTTTTATGAATATATAATTGTTTTTTTTTTTTTTTTAATTAAATTTAACTTAATTTGTTCTTGGAAGTATGCAAAAATCAAGCGCAAAATACAATGTGTAGCAATGATTTAGAATTTTTATATTTTTATTTTTTGTTTGGGGCTGTTTAGTTTGGTGGCAAGTTTTTGCTTTGTTAAATAAAATGCAAGACATTTGCTTATGATTTTAATGAGTTGCACATAATTGTGGATTTCATTTCATATTTGTGACGGAAAACATGATTTAGTAATACTTAATACTTGTATAGCTAATAAAAATATGGTTGCAGGTGAAAGTTCTTATGATTGGGGTATTCACGAAAAGTAACTAAATATAACACAATTGCTTCTAATGAAGAATGAGGGTGAAATGTTTACCGGGTTTCATGAAAGTTTTTTTTTTTTAACATAATTTAAATTTAAAATATGATTTTAAGAAAATGTTTTTTAACATTAAAAAAATTTATTAAAAATTAAATATGTACATATGCATGTATATAAAAAATATTTTTTAAAAATCATATAATACTGTATTTACACATAGCCAATAAATGTACACAGAAGATAATAAAGGAAATGCTCTTCTGGCAACGCGACTCAGATCTGATGATTTATAGGACTTTTTGAAGCGATAAAAAGCAGCGTAAAAACGACTTTTGAATATCTTCCTACGAGTAACGAAGGCAGGAGACTTTCAGTTGGTGTCACTTCAAACCAAAACAAAAGAAAAAGAGTGTAGCTAGGGGGCGCAACGCCTTGTTGGCGGCAAAACGATCTCCGCTGTTCTTTGAAATTTAGAAAAATTCTTTAAAAAAAAAAATATTTTTTATTTATTATATGTAGAACAAAAAGAGCTGTACACTCACATTGTCATAATCTGAATAACAACGAAACATATTAAATTAGCTCGAATACTCTTTAGTCTTTGAATTTGGCAAACTTTACAGCATTCTTTAAAATAGCAATAGAACTTAAAGGTGCAGAATATGCCTGGTCTCGGCTGCCCGAAGTTGTAGCTACGCCACTGAGAGTGTAGAAAGTAAAGCCTCTCAACTCTCAACAGGATCTTTTGGAAATTATCTACTGGGATTATATATACATATGTACATATGTACATATATCGGTCAGTTCGAGTGATAAGAAAAATTAAATCCAAAATTTTTAATAATTATTTTATCTAATTTGTTAAAGATATGTATGTAGGTATAACGAATTTTTTATAAAATGCAACGATATATTTTCATACACATTTTGATTTTGTTTTCGATATAATTAAGCACCTTTATAACAAAAAAATAATATTTAAAAAAATCAATTAAAAAGTATCAAATATTTTGGTTACTTTATTTTATTTTAAAATCAGCAAATCCAACAGTGGCAGTGCAAACACGTTGTTATATAGCGCAAAAAAGTATGCAACGAAAAACGGTAAGAAACTTAAAAAACGTACGTTAAATTGGTCAAAACTGAGAAAAATATGTTTCAATATTGCCAAACGTTATTTTAAATAAAGTAAATTTTGAGATTTTCGATGCTCACGAAATAGTTCAAAAATCAATGTGACACCAAAATGTAAAAAAACGAATTTTAATCAATTCAAAAATCAATGTGACACCAAAATGTAAAAAAACGAATTTTAATCAATTTATAGTAGCGCTCGAAAAGATAAATGGGCAGGTTTTATTATTTATAATTAGGTTACACGTGAATACCCCGTTTATAAATAAAAAAAAATTGCATATTGAATTGTAGTTTATTTAATATTTTGAGAAATTTTAACGCGCCTAAATGTATGCACATACTTTATTGTAAAAACTTTGCATTTTTAGACGCGCTTTTTTAGTATTGTTTTGGGATTTCTTTTGGAAATGTTCATTACAATAAACTTTCGTGCATACTTTTTGACTATGTCGTCTATATTTTTTTTATTAAGCTTTATTATTATTAGTAACTACAACAAAATGAAAACCTTAGGGAAAAGGCACATTAGATCAACTTAAAAAAAAAGAAAATGAATTTACGAGTATGTGTTTAAATGCACAAGTATACGTGTATTCCCATCTTTGAACTCAAGTAACTTAAAAATTTAGTGGGACCGCATGTTTCCTATACTCCTATTTTTTTTATTGGAGCAGCTTTTAATACCCCTTTGATAATGGAATCATTAACCAATTTGTAATGTATAGAAGAAAAATCTTCCACGTCGTTGTTTTTTACTTTTTGATTGGAGATGCTTCATCACTAATATTATGGCAAACCTTAACCAATTTTATTGTCAAGTCATATCATATAATTATTATTAATAAGAAAAATCTTCAATGAACCAAATTTTTAATGAAAAAATAAATTAATCTCAATTTCTTTGTTTTTCTTAGAGGTCAAAGATAGGACACATGAGGGAAGCGCTATGAATTAATTAAAAACTTTTTCAACAGCGATGCAAGAGTAGGAAAATGTGCGAACCAACTGTTAGTGCCTTTATTTATTCCTACATTTAGCTGTCACAATGACAAATGAGCACAGTTTTGTGAATTCTATTTATTTCATATTCCATTAATATTATTATTAATTTCTCGTAAATATCATCGTCACTTTTTGTGTATATTTATGTTTTCTTTTATGTAGTTAAGTAGATATTTTCATAATTTTTGGTGCTTGTAACTTTCATTATTACTTATTTATAGATATAAGCTTCCTTACGTCCCTTTTAATACATATTTTTAAAATTATTTTATAAATATTTTTTGTTCATTAGTCGTTTTAAATATGTGTATGTATGTATGTGTGGTAGTAGAAAAGCGTTTTTCTTGCAACAAAATGTCTTGGTTATTTTTTCCAAACTGGAAGATAGAGAAATAAATCAAAAATAGACAATATTTTTAAGAAATCAAAATGTTTTTAAAATATGTACAAACATATGTACATATGTACAATAAATATGCATACAAAGTATGAGCTTAGAAATTTACATAGACGTAGGAGCATTCGCCTTTTAATACAAAAGCGTAGGTGCATAATTAGTAAATAAAGCATGCCAAATATGGATTGAAAAATAAATCATATTAAAAGTAATGAATTTAGTTTCATATTGTAATGAATTCAATGAGTGTAATGTTAAGCAAGGACACAAAAAAATTGATATAGAAACATTTCTTTATATTTTTTTTTATTGTTAACAAATTCTAATAATTGACAATTTTATTGAGGTCGAGGCCAGTTTATGGAAAATTTGTGTAAAAAAAACAACAATAGTTTTTAGTGGTAGAAGTTATAGTAATATTTCGGAAATCACCACATTTCCTCATCAGACTCTTCTTTTTTGTTTAATTAATTTTTTTATTCTTCAACACCAATTTCCCAGGCTTTGAACCCGGGAGCTCGGAGTTGCAGAGCCAACACGCTACATGCTGTGCTACGCTAGCCGAGTTGGCTGTGTTGTTTATTCCATCTCAATAAAATTGTCAATTAATAAAACATTTATTAGGCCAATAGAAAAATAACAAACGTTAACAAATTCTTATAAAAATTTGTATAAGAAAAAAAGCAAACATGCAATAATTTTAAGGGAAGCCCACTTTTGCATTGCGAATTGTTTTTAAAAAAGGTTGAACTTTATAGATTTGTAATAATTAACTTAGAGAAATGAGTTTGGCAAAAAGGTGTAAGAATAAAAAGCAACAAAATGTTGACGGACAAGAAAATATACGAAAATAATTTATTGCGACTTATGTATGTATATAGCGACCAACCTCTAACATGGCAACCATATTTACTTAAGTCGAAGGTGTGCTGCTTTGGCCTCAGCGTGCAGTGCTGTTTTGGCCTCAGCGTGCAGTGCTTTTATTGCATCCGATAACCTGATTGCTCTATTTATAACCACTTATGCACTTGAGTCGCCAAAATTCTTAGCAACTACATAGTTACCAAATATTGTTTCTTCTGTACACACATAACTCTAAAACTTTTGCAATTTTCTAGCAGTCGGAAATTGAACGCAATCTTCGCAAATATGGCCCTCTTGAGGCTATCGACTTTTTCCTCAAACCTTAAAAGATCTTGTAATTAGAGGAAGAACAATGAAGTATGAAGGCTTTGGACATTTGTTTCCTGATACGGCGAATTATTAGGGAAAGTCGCGACTACAAAATTGGATATTTATACAAAAATAAACATGATTAATTTTATTGACAGTGGTTATGTATCTTAGTGGCGCTAGAATCGAAATATTTGGAAAATCGCGTATTCATAGTTTTGGCATTAAGATATGTATGTGAGTTTCAAGTTTTAAACAGTTAGCCTTAAATATGTGGAAAAATAGGAACTAATACATAAACAAAATGTTCCCCTAGTTACAGGAGCAACACGGACCATTAACGGCGAATGTTTTATAATGTTGCGACAACAACAATAGCAAAAAATTTAACATAATAAATTAGCAGTTAGGAAAGTTTGCGAACCCTTGGCCTTAAGACAAGCATATTTATTGTGAGTTTAATAAAAGTTCGTTGGCTTTTAAATTTTCTTAGGAAGCAAAATTGAAGAAAGCAGTTTACGAATAAACTAAAATTCTATTACGTTGTAGAGAAACAAACTAACTACTTTAAATAAGATAAACAAAATGCTGATCTCAGTAAAAACTTTTCAAGCTGAACAATGATTAAGCAATTTAATGCCAAAAAGAAACAAAAACATTCCAAAAAAAAAACTTTAGAAAACATTTCGATGTTCGCCTTTAAAAGTTAAAGCCGCTAAAATTTGTGTGATTTTCAAGCTTAAACGCAGCCTAAAAATGTACATATACCAGCCGCTCTGTAATGCTTACCTTCTTCCTCGGCATTGAGCAAGGGATCGAACGCTTCCAGTACGCTGACGCGCGAGCTACAAGTAAAATATTGATTAGTAAACAGTAAAATATTTATACACACTCGCATAGCAACATACTCATCCTCCTGACTAAGATCTATCAAATCGTTGCCAGTGCGTTGCGATTTGCGAGCAGGCGGCGTTGGACGACGAAAACCAGCACCGCCAGCAGAAACAGTCGCTCCACTGGCACCATTACTGCCATTGGACACAATCGCTGCCGCAGCAGATTGCGATTTAGCAAGCGGCATGGGCGATGTGACTGTTGAAACGCTGTTCGCTGCAGTTGTGAGATGCGGTGACGCCGCTGCTGTTGTGCCATAATATGGTGCAGTGCTTGGTGGCATGCTACCGCCATATTGAAAACCATAGTGTGAAACCGTTGGTGGAAATTGTGGCGACGTAAAAGCGGCACTTGCAGCAGCTGTAGCGGGTGCACTCTGTGAATAGTTGCCGGCATGTGTTGGTGTTGCGAAGCCACCCACTGTAGGGACGTAAGCCATGCGTGTTGTGGGATGAACGAAGCCCGCTGGCATTATAGCCGCCATGTGCTGATGCTGCTGCTGCTGTTGCTGTTGTTGATAATACTGTTGTTGCTGTTGCTGCTGTTGTAATGGCATATTGTAGAGTTTCTGCAGCTCCTCGTTTGTCAGCGGCACTTTCTGCTGTTGCGCTGGAGTCGGCGTAAATGGCACCAACTGCAACGAATTGCCAACGGCACCGCCAATTGCACCCCCAGCTGCTGTTGGCGCTGCCGCATACATGGCAGTGTTGTGTGTGGGCGTGGCCAGCGGTGGCGGTGTGCCACGGTAGCCAGCTGCAGCAGCATGTATTGGTGTGATGGGCGCCGCAGCTACTGGACCGAATGGCACCAAGGCCGTTTGTTGACTTGTTGTCTGCAACTTTTGCAAATCTTCTATCAACTTTTCGAAAGTATTCGGTTGCGCCTCCTTCGCTGTGGGACTGGAGAAGGAGATGAGATCGCTTTCGAGCAGTGCAGCAGGTGGCGTTTTGGAGCGTTCCGACGCCGCAGTCACAGCGGCCACATTCAATGACACATTATTGTTGGTCTCCGAATGGCGCCGATGTGACGGCATTGGTGTGGCTGTGGTAGTCTCATTCGAATTGCTGCGCGACTGCTGGTAGCGCGAACGCAATTGCGCATAGAAAGCGACCGCCGATTCGGCCGATTGTTGGCGCTGTTGCACGGAATGTGAATGTTGCAACGATGGTGATTGTGATTGGGCGCGTTCATTGTAGTAATGCGCAGCGGTGCCGTACTTCTTAGCGCGACGATAGTCATCGAGCGCTTGTTGCTCCAAACTTAAAGCGGTCGCTTTGGCCAAATCATCTTGAAATTGTTTATCATAATCGACCTCTGATTGATTGGACATTTTTACTCACTAAGATGCGAGGATGTTGGAGATATCTATTTGGGGAAAAATGGTAAAAAGAAGAAATAATTAAAGTAGAGCCTAAATGAAGTGCAAAAAATTAATTAATAATTCTCAAAACGCTCATTCAACTATTTGAATACTAAGTATATTTTTTTCTTTCAGCAAACCTTTCTGGGAACCTCAAATTTCAGTATAAATTATTGTATTCTTTGTTTGCAAATTAACGTCAAACTAAATTCTTCCCAACAAAAACAAATATTGTTATGAATTCACTTGAATTGCGGTGTTCTCTCGCCCTAATCACGTACTGTAAGCGAAAATACAAATGAATCCCTCTAAAAGCCAAAAACCAACAACACCAAACTAATTTAATCAGCACGAAGCGTTGATTACTGATAATATTCGTTCGTTGCTTTTATCTAAATGAAAAATAAAAATAGCCATACAGACACACACACACATATGTACATGCATGTGTTTGGGACAATGAAATGCATAACAAAGTAAAAAAAAAGGCGTTAGACTGCGTTGTCCGATAAATTTGATTAGGAGAAAAGTAAAATGTTTATTGCCATAGGGAATAGATATGGGCGTGAGTACAGGTTAAAAATTATGCATTTAGTTACAAAAAAAAAAATGAGGACACTTTTAGAAATCCGATCCACTTTTTTCAAATTCGATTATTGCTTATAAGCAGAATAATGGGAATAATAGTTATGTGCATATGAAAATGCACCTAACCTAGGAATGTGGCCCCAAGTAACAAACAAAATCGATTATTAAATAATCGACTTTTTCTTTTCGAGATTTTTTTTATGTCGCTTTTTAAAAGTACGTGACTACATTTTGCAAATGATTTATCAAAATAAAATTACCCACTCACAACTATTGCCTCTGATTAAATTTTTATCGTTCGTAGGAAATAATATTTGCCTGTAGAGATGCGGCATTAGTAAACTTTCTCAATTTTTGATCAATCGCACAGATATCATTATTTACAAAAATCGATTTAAAACATAAAATTCATATTATCGATTTATTAAAAATTACATTCTCTCCCATGGCAATGTGAACTCAGACATGTCACCTCAAAGAACCGGGTATTTGAACAGTGAAAAACGAATACTCATAGGCATGTTTTAGTTTTTGATGATTATGTTTTGAAAAAATAAAGGTAAGTAAGAGTTAGAACTAGATATGTCAACCCCAGGATCCCGGCCTTTTTTAGCTCCCGAATATCCTGGGATAATTCTATTCAAATCCCGGAATTGCAGATAACAGTGAATTAATTAGTAATTTTTTTTTTATATGGTATCTTTCTCAAAAATTCCCCTTTCAAGGGCAAAACAAAGCTTTTAGAGATTTCACAATCGACAAATAACACAGCTTGTTAACTCCCTTAAAGCTTCGTTGTGTCCTTGCCATTATAAATGACCTGTAAATATCCCACTCGAGTAGAAAATTAGCCTCACTAGGAAAGCGATGTTAATAGAACCAACGACGAGGTGCCTGAAGTGGATAAGGCAGAAAGTATCAAAGTCAAATTGCATCAAGTTTTAACCAGCAGCTCGCAATTGTCCAATAATCGAATGGCATGAAAATTATCAGAAGGCTTGGTAAAATAAATTGATTGTTTTTGTAATGTTTTTGTGTTAGCGTGTTCGTGTACACAAAGCCTCAGCAAAAAAGGCTACTTTGTTGAGAGTTGCTGTTTTTTTTTCAGGGAAAATAATAAATTTAACATACGACTATTTAAATCTGTATGAATGTAAATATTCGCTAAAGGTTTCTTAATAGAACGCTTTTATTTTATTGTATTTTCCACATTAAAATAAGAGCAAGAATTCAATAAGCTGTTGGTGAAAACCGCACGTTTTAGATCTGTACCATGGCCTAGCCGCAAGACTGATAAATCGCATCAGTAGCAGATTAGTCTCTGAAATAGGTTTCGGGAACAGCAAACGACATAAACCGCGACTAGCATTTATGATAACATGAATGAATGAGTAATGAGTGAAAAAAGAAATAACAATGTCTGATAAAAATAATTGGAAATTAAATTAACGTAATAAATATAAACATAGTACATGCATATGTACACAGTAATGCATCATTTATTAGATTAAGTATGTTTAGTGCGATGGTAAATAGAGATACAATTGTTTTTAAGAGATGTCGGTTTTTAGTTCAGTTAATAAACGGTTTGATGAGATAAAATAAACAAAGGGCGGAAGGTGTTTGTTTACTACCAATAAGTCGCTCCCTAATATATGTATACTAAGATCTCTTCATTCATATATAAATATGTATGTATGTATGTGCATACCAAGGTGGTAAATTATCACCTCTGACAACATTGTTCTGCTTAATATACTGAACGTAATTTAGCCAGGGTCGTCATTATCGTGCAATCATCGGCATATTAAATTATATAAATTATCTCAAGTAGTTTAATCGCAGTAGAGGTTTTTCAATAACGATAAAGGACAAGAAGCACAAAATAAAAAGGAGAATAAAAAATTTCGGGAGAACATATGTCTGTATATGCACCTTGTGGGTCACTACCTGCGAATTTTAAGATCTAAGAAAACCTTTAAATAGCTCATTGTGCGAATCGCAAACACAGTTAGAACGCTGTGACAGAATTCTTGACCTGCTAAAAGTCAAGAAATGCCGGTGTTCTGCAGTGTTGCAATAATTTTCTTTCGATTCCCACTCACTTGCAAATCGAAACCAATTAATTGTATTGATTTGAAAGAAATTGAATTGAAAGTAGTAATATTCGTCTATTTATACATAGGTCGAACGATATTGGCGTTAAGCAAAAGGCACGCAATCGGAAACAAGACATCAATGAACAACAAATGGCTAAACGTTGAACCACAAGCAATAACAATGCAATAAAAAACGAAAATAAATTAAAAATAAACACGATACTCACTGCACTAAGAGTAAGTGATTGAGCAGATACACAATGGAAGTATTCAAGGCCTCTGGACTGCTTTGTAAACAAAATTAAGTCAATAATAAAAAAAGACGTACATATGTATGCAAATAATGGCAGAAGCATATGGTTTCTTTTTTTTCTACCTTCAACAGACTCTTTTGAATGAAAGTTCAGCAATAGCTGATATACATACATATGTAATTTAATTTTTTTTATTGTTGTTGTAGAGTAATTTATATCAATAGTAGAGATTATAAATGCAAACGTCAATTAAAACTGGTCAGAGCTTTAATATATTATGTGGCTACAATGAGTCGAAGCAGGCAAGAATGGAAACAAAAAGTTTGTTGGTGGCTGGGGCTGATAAGAAATATTTTTACTGTTTACAAAACTTTACAAACCCCACAGCAAATACCCTAAGAAGTGTAGATGCTGGTTCAGAATTATTTTGAGAAATTGTACATGTGCACATTCATACATAAGTACATATGTATGTATGTACAAATGTATGTAAGTATGTACATCCATGTTGATATGTTAGTCTCATGTAGGTGGTGCATTGCATGTTCGAATAATAAGTACATACTTAAATAATAAGTTCAATTTCATACATATTGTAATTACGTAGTCATATTTTGTACTTAATGTCCAATTCTTTTGTTTAACCCTGATTTTTTATTTTGCGTTAATTTGAACAAATTCACTAATTAAATGTTGTATTTCAAAAAAGCAGTTAATTTATTTAAATTTAGTAAAGTTGGAATTTTGAAAATCTTAAGAAAAAGTTAGTTACTTATAGTTACAGCTGCAATATGAAGCCCGTGTGTAAAACTTGAAATATACTTTGCATTTGCAAAGCAAATTACCTATAAATTTCCAGATATATAGGTATATGAGATTTAGATACAACCTGAGTAAATGCATGCAAAAGCGAAAAGTGGAGATGTGGAAAGCGAAATGGAATACAATATTATCAAAACATATCACCAACGTTGTTGGTACATATGTATGTACATATGCATGTACACACTAGCTGTAAGTATGGTCTATTAATAGAATGGTAGTAGGTAAATATGTACATATACATACATATAACGGCTTTAGCAAATTTTGTATATGCAACGTTGGCCAACACAACATACCGTATATGTACCTACAACACCTTAGCGGAACTAATTGCGGCAGTCTACAAATATGTACGTACGTACATATGTACGCATTTACACTACTATAGTAACACAAACTCAGTGGCATGAACGGTTGGAACGTGTCACTTGAGACTGGCACTCCGCCATACACAGTAAGACGTCATCATCCAATGTGCGCCTTAAGAAAGAATGATTATATTAACTGTCTTACAACATAGCAAGTATCCGATTACAACGCATTAAATAGAAAAAGAAATGCCCCAATGCATGCATGCAACTGCATATACAAATGTACATACATATATGTACATATGTATTATATACGTTCAACGACATCATCCAACGACTACAAATATAAAAATTAAAATCAATTCAGCGATAAATCTAAATTCTTAGTGAGACACTCCGCCATTCACTTACCTAATTTTTGGAAATGAAGACGATTGCTATTTTGCAGATACGTACATATGTACATTGGCAAATTAATTGTTGAGTTTCTCTCAATTTCCAACGCCCGTTCGTCCAGCGTAGGTTGGGTTGCGCCACGGCTTTAGCGCTGCGATGGCGTGTGTTGGTCGATGGTGGCTGCTTAATGTTGAACTCTTTCTTGCTGGTTTATTGGAATATTGCAGTACATATTTTCTTTCACAAGTACTCAGTCATATATTAATTTTCACTGCACTGCGCCACTACACTTCATACCATTTTCTTTTTACTCACTTTTCATATTATTCGTTCCGCATGTCGTGTTTTTATCACTTTAATTCATACCAATGAAAAAATTCAAAATATTTAATTAATATATCTTTTTATTTTTTTTTGGAATTAAGCAAATATTTTCTGACGCCTCTATGGGATATA
Source organism: Philophylla caesio (assembly GCA_963971545.1). Classification (NCBI taxonomy): domain Eukaryota; kingdom Metazoa; phylum Arthropoda; class Insecta; order Diptera; family Tephritidae; genus Philophylla; species Philophylla caesio. Next base: position 7,312,601 of record OZ020608.1, read on the forward strand.
CCTGATTCGGTTGGGAGTAATGTAAATAAATTAAGAACAATTGCAAGAAAATTGGAGAAAATTATAAAAAAAAAACAATCAACTAGAAACCGACTGACGTTTTCAACTGAATGCAAGCAAATTTTCAATTTTCTCTATAGAAATGTCAAAACTGCTATCAGCGCTTTTGCATTACACTGCAGGGCTGCCGGCTCCTAATTCGAGTTTTTCACCACGACTCATTTTACACGAAATTTCACAAAAAAAAAAAAAACGTATGGACGTAAAGTGGGATTGCATATTGCTTCATTCTTTATATTAAGAAAAATATACTTATGTTGCTACACAGAAACTATTTTATTTTAATGCAAATGTAATGTAATACAATAATATCACTTTCTTTTTACAGTGGAGAAATTAGCAATTATGTTTAAATAAGGCACGGAACGAAAAATGCAATTTTTTTGTAATACACGTTCATTAAGTGCCGTACACATACACGAGATGTATTCTATCGTTCTTGGTACACATACAACTTTCTTCGCTTTACTTGACAATTTTAAATTTAACAACAAAGCTTGAGGTGTAGAAGGTTTGCTACATAGAACGCAAAGATTGACAAAAGATTCGAATGGACCACCGATAGTAGCAAAATACTGATTGTTCATCACGCTTGCATAAGGCAAAAAGTAGATATTGCAATAATAATATTAAACTTATATTAGATATTAGCGCTTGATTGTAGTCAACACATCTTCTTTACTAAACTGGACACTGTGACGCTTAATCGCTTCAATTAATATTTCCCTCCATATTATTCTATCTATGTAAATTACATAACAATATAATTTGTTATATTAATAACAATATTAAACCGTATTTCTCGTTTTCCTTTTTTTACAAGTAAATATACTCGCAAAAATTATGAAATACTAGTGAATTTTCTATATCGTGTGCATATGCGCGCAGAAATAAAATAGAAATGTAAACAGTTGGTTGTCAAAGTGTACAAAAGTTGAGAGTTCGCCATGACTTTGCTTCGTTTTGCTTTGCTTTATTTTTTTCGCCTTGAATTTAGCAGCACTCATATAACATCTGTACTTTAACTTATCTGTCAAAGCGAAACTCTGAAGCAAAGCAAAGCGAAAGTCTAATGGGTACGGCCCTTTATTAGAACTTTGCTACTAAAGCAGAACCACTTACTCTTACATGGATATGTCTTTTGAAATACAATAAAATAATTTTAATTTTGATACGGTTATCCTTAATTTCACTCAAATACGCTGATGTATTAATAGATTTGATCAAAGAAAAAAACCGAATCACTTAATTTACTTTCCTTCGAACGATAACTCCGAAACGGCAGCACTGATACGCTTTTGTTTAAAATAGAGTTGCCAAAGGTTCCCATCCAATAAATTTCGAATAATTCAGGTGATCATTTGCTATGACAAATTGAGATTTGCGTGAAATTTATAACATTAACGTAATTGTTTTCAATTTTACTGAAAGTTAAATAACCAATTTTTGGTTTACCATTTAGTAACAACTGTCTGTGAGCATTTTATAGAACACAATTTTAAACCGGAAATACCTTCACACAGTACCTGACATTTCCGGCAAAGTTGGCTGAAAATGGTATATAGTATACATTCTTAAAAAGCGGCACAACTCAAAATATAAAACACAGATATACATACATATGTAGATATCTATGTATGTATATGATGTGTATGTGGCCGCTGTGGGTAGCGGTGCGTGCTATAACTCGATATGCCGCTGCGTTCAAGGTTCGTATCTTAGCCAGGGCAAGTAAAATCTAATCAGAAAAAAGGTTTTTTCTAATAGCGATCACCCCTCAGCAGGCAATGCTGTTCAGAGTCGGAACAAAACTGTAGGGCCCTCCATTTTTGGTAGAATATAAATACGCACACCACAATTGGTAGGAGAAGCTCGGCCAAACACTGAGCTATATTATGTTAGGGCCAATTTATTATTTTTATTGTTTTAGTTAGTTTTTTTCTCAAAAAATTGGAAAAATAAAATGATCCAGGATTCTTGTCCAGGAGGTCCTAGGATCAAAAGAACATTGATAACTTTCTTTTAAAACAATATTTTGCCCCGGGCTTTTATAACATCTAAACAAAATGAACTTATTTTTGGTCACTGATTACGACAGCTTTTTGGAAAAAACAGTCGATCTCTTAAATTAAATGAAAAAACCTTTGATTTCACATAAAACCATTAACATTTTATTTGATCGAATTTATTTTGATTTTCAATTTTAATTCATACACAAAGATTTTGTACACGACTTTTAATCGTTATATTTGCTTCTTTCTCACAACTTTTATTAATACTCGAATGCCTTGCATATCTACGTATTGGAATTTTTAATGATTAAATAATAATGAATAGCAATAATAGTGCAATCAAATACTTCATTTATAAATACATTTCTGTTTTTTTTTTTCGAAGCTTAGTTTTCAATTCAATACTTAAATGTATATATATGAATACGTTAATATGTATACTACTTTTTATGTAAAGTAAATAATTAATGCTAATTGGGTGAAATACAATATTTATAAAGATAAGATGGGAAGAAAGTATTAACAATTTCGCTTAGCTATTAAGAATCGCAGACCATTGAAAACTTTTATTGATTAAGCAGTTGTTAGAGCAACAGCTGCCAATGCTATATTATATTTTTTACACATATAGTAATATTATTAATAAAAATTGGCAAAATATGTGCATGACCTATTATTATGCCTACATTTATTTAAGTACTATTGAGCCTTTATTGCAAATGTAAGTGACGCTTTGATGATAAAATAATTTGAATGAATGCCACTACGATGGGTGTAAGTGGTGGTTGTAGTAGTGGTAATGGGGGTGCTAAATATGTATATTAATCCTGATGCTAATGGTACTATTTTTTTGCGCCGATGCGTCAGTTTGTGATGTATAATTTTAATAGTTAGCTTATATCTTGCTTCCTTTATCGCTGCTATTGACTTAGTTATTTTACTGCGTTTATGTCGCCACTAATCAACAGTGGCGTCGGCCGCGCCGGGCGCCGTCTTTGAGATCAATATTTCTTTTTTATCACTTTTATTATCATCAAGCGTTTCTTTGAGTTCACTGTTTGTGCCCTTATTCATATCCCATTCGAATTCATTCATTTCAACGCCCTTTGCTAATTCAGCTGCAACCGACTGATCCAATGGCGTTAAATTAATATCGCGTTCAAATTCATTAAATTCATCATCCATTTCTAACTCGGTTATAATCACATCTTTCCATGGCCGCCATTCATTCAAACGTGTCGTATTGAACTGCTCTGGCAACGGTTCGCCAGTCACATCGCCAAGACGTGTGCGCAAACGTTTGGATATACCCTCAAGTTCATTGAACTTATGCTTGACTGCATGACCAAGATTTAGGTGTGTGATATCAAGGGAATTCCCAAATTGTTCAATTACATTGTCGATGGAAGTGCCATCAGAGCTTTGTGCGTTACTAGTAGCAGCAGCAGCAGCAGCAGAATTAACAAACTGTAGTGTGGATGCTAATTGCGTTTCCTGCTGTGACTGTGGATGCTTATATATACACTGGGCTAGATATTTAACATACCAGCCATCCACAGGATTTGCATTCAACTGCAACTCACCATTTATGCGTCCATTGAAATCGATCACATTGAAAGTGCCACCAATATGCATGCCTCGCAAGAAAACGCTCAAGTCTAATGCAGTAAAACCGATGATGGCATCATCAATTGGTTTCGGCATTAGTCGCGTGGCGGAACCAGAGCCACTACCATTGCCTGGTGGCACATTTGCTTTCTTCCATAGCTTTAAAATAAAATTTTGCTTGGGCTGAAAGGGAGAAAAGAAGAGATTTTTTTTGAGAAACGTAACAAAACGAAGTTAAATACAAAAATAAATAAATACAGACCAATAAATAAATAGAAAGGAATGAAATTAAATGAGCAATATTTAAATATAATATAATAGGTACGAATAAATTGGAAAAAAAACTTTAACTACGATTTGTGGATATGAAAAAGGTATCAGTAGGTTTTGTAATATCAAATTAACGCTACAACTGGTACCATGCCCATTTTTTTCAAATTTAGAAAAATTCACATTTCTTCCCTGATATCAGTAACGAAGTTTCGTTAAAGACTTTAAATACATTTATCTTTTGTAAATTTTTTTTTATCATAAATGGGCTAAGTCGGCCAACGACACTAACCTAAACTCAATTATTTATATTTTTTTTCTATTTTTAAAAGAACAAACTCAATAACATACGATAAATAAAAAATTAAAAAAATAATCAATTAAATCGAACATAATAAGTGGAAACAAAAAACTCATTAAAAAAAACAACAATCTTATTAAAACATATGTACAAACTATCTCACGAAACTTTAACTGCAGTTTTAGGCTTTAGGCGCTGCGAGAGAGGGAGAGAAAAATTATGTAATTGACAACTGTGTGTTCGAAATTTCCAGTGGACAATGATTTCAGTTTTAGCAGCTAGATAATATACCAGTAAAAAATGTTTGTTAAAAAGCTGTAACTAACTTTAGTCGAATTTATCTTTACTAAGTATGAGACGCCATCTTGCATGATATATTTTAATTTTCAGTGCTAAAAAACAAGTCAAAGCGAAGTTTTCAGAAAACTGTTTTTACAAGGCAAATAGTTCTTGGTATTTATAGCCTTGAACTGCAGTTAAGTTTTCAGTGGAAATATTTGTGCTATTAGGACAAATTTCATACATTCTCCAAATATTCAGCGCCCACAGTAACCAAAAAGCGTTGAGTCCAACGCGGATGCGTACAACGCTCCACAACATCTGTGGCATAGACGTGCCCTTCATGCGACTTATAACGCCCACAATTGCCCAAACACTCATCCGCTTGGAATGTAACGTACGTAGTTGGGGATTCACCTGGCGGAAAACGTTTCGATGCCGAACGCTTAGCTGCATTCTTTCCACCTTTACCTTTAGCGGCTGGATTTTGCGGCAATGAAGCCGCGCTATCAATGCACAGTTCAAATTGGAAAGTTCGCTCCTGCAAAGGTACCATTGGCTGTGCCATCTCACATTCAGTCGACGCAGTTGCTGTTGGCGAAGAAGTAGCTGGTGATGCTGTGGTTAAATTTGTTGCCGCCGCAGACGATTGGGTTTGCTGCAATGCTTGTTGTAGCATTTCCATTAAATCTACTGTGCGCCGAATACTTTTGGGTTTGTTGGCTGTATTAGCCACTTGTTTAACATCAACTGGTGGCATGCGAAGATTTGGAAAGAGGGGATCTAGTATAGAGTTCATGCCAATGCTGCTAAACAAATCGGAGTGTAGAGGTCGAAAGCCGCGCTCTATTTTAAGATTGTTTATCTGCTCTTCGCTACCAATGGCCAGCAAACACTTAATATCGCCCAGCTTTTCTCCACTCGGCCCCAGAATGGGTGACCAGGCGTCAATAGAAATAACTGGGAGCTTAAAAGGAATTGAAGAAGAAATGTTTACAACGTATACAACTTTGAAAAAAATAAAAATTAAAATGTGATGTTGCTTACCTTCTCTGTAACCAAGCGGTTTGCCATCATTTCGTTGCTGAATGCTATGAAGAATTGATGCAATGGCAACAATACCACACCCACCGGCTCTAGCGGCGCTTGAGGGTTTCCATTGCTGTCCACAGTGGCTGCGCTCATGGGACGTTGCCAAATTTGCAGTCTTAAATGCTTACGCTTCACACGATTCAAAAACTGTGCATCACGTATAACGGCAAATTGCTGTAAGGTATTTTGAAGAAAGAAAAAACAAACACATATTTTAGCTTTGGTAATTAAAAAAAAAAAAATGTACTCCATTAACTAACCTCTTGGTAGTAGAACTGCTGCACACCCTCGGATTTTGCTGAGGCCGGCTCTGCACGCCAAAAGCGATCACAAACAAGATGATACTCACGATTCAAGCACATTACCATATCACGCACCTCACATGCGTACACGAAGCCCGTAAGCAGGCGTATTTTAAGCGTTTCAGCATTGAAGCTGCTACCGGTAGCAACTTGAACGTCATTGTTGTCTTTAATGTTGGATTCATTAGCTGGAAAATAAGAGATGAAAGTAAGAAGCGAACTAATACGTGGAGTACGGATGATTTCGAAAGTATAAAAATGTGATTTTCCGTTATTGCTTGTCAGAAAACTATAAGAGCGTTTAGTAGCGTTAAAAAAAAAAACAGGGTTGATGTAATACCATGCTTTTAGGCGTTTTTGTTTAAATTTAATTTGAATATGAAACCAATTTCCCGAGGCATCTGGAGGAGCTTAACAAGTCGCCACTCATGCTACCGGTACGAGTTTTGACTGGGCACAATCCGTCATAGCTGTCTTGACGATAATAAAATGGGAATCGTTTGCTCTAAGCTATGCTAATTTCGCGCAACTGAGCGTCAAACTTCTCTATTCATACGTCTTCAGTAGTTACAGGACATTAACATTTCTCAAATCGCCCTGAAATCGATAACTGTTCCACTTAAAAACACAAATTTAATTAGAAACATAAACGAAGTTCTACGTTTTAATTCCAGCAAATCTTAGACTTCCGGTGTTAACCCATTTATGCGATATATGAAATTTAAATTTAAAAAAAAAAAAAATGTATGTTTATTTTTCCGTTGGCCTAGTAAATGTTAATAATTTCCATTTTTTTTTATTGAGCTCAAGGCTGGTTTATGGAAGATTTTTGTGAAAAAACAAAAACAGTTTTTAATCAGACTTCTTTTTATTAAATTAATTAAATTTATTTTTCATAATTACTTCTCCCAGGCTTTGAGAGGCCGGGAGCTCGGAGTTGCAGAGCCAATACGCAAGTGGTTATGAAAAATAAATTTAATTAATTTAATAAAAAGAAGTCTGATGAGGAAATGTGGTGATTTCCGATATAGTACTATAACTACTACCATTAAAAACTGTTGTTGTTTTATCACAAAAATCTTCCATAAACTGGCCTTGAGCTCAATAAAAAAAAAAATTAAATAAAATAAAAAAATTGTAAATTTTAACAAAAAAAAAAAAAAAAACAGTTCAATAATTAAACGACACACTTATCTTCGTATATATTTCTAGCGTGAATTAATAGTTTTCACTTTGGGATGTTAAAATCTAATTTTTTAGTGAGAAATGTCCGATTGTTTTCATTATGCGGCCAAAAGTCCAATATAAATTTTATGTTTAACATTTTTTTTAAAAGGTTGACTTTATTCTACACCTTTTTTAACAGTATTTCAGAAAAACACAAATGTATTTCAGAAAAGATCAATTGTATTTCAAAAAAACGCGAATGTATTTCAATAAAACACAAATGTATTTCAGAAAAACGCAAATGTATTTCAGAAAAGCACAAATGTATTTCAGAAAAACGCAAATGTATTTCAGAAAAACACAAATGTATTAATTTCCTCTTTTTCTGAAATACATTTATGCTTTTCTGAAATTCATTTGGCCTATTCTGAAATACATTTGTGTTTTTCTGAAATACATTTGGGTTTTTCTGAAATACATTTGCGTTTTTCTGAAATACGTTTTTCTGAAATACAATTGATCTTTTCTGAAATACATTTGTGTTTTTATGAAATACATTTGGCCTTTTCTGAAATACATTTGCGTTTTTCTGAAATACAATTGATCTTTTCTGAAATACATTTGTGTTTTTCTGAAATACTGTTGGAAAAGGTATAGACACTTTAATTGGTAAAGAAATTATAAATTTATGACCGCAAGGTAAGCTTGGTTCCTTATCTATCAACCTAAACTTTTTCGTTTTAGTTCTACTAGAATTTTTTATACTGAACTGCATTAAAGCGTGGATGTGTTTTAGGAATATACATACATATGTACATAGGTATGTGCATTGAAGCGTGATTACTATAATAATGGGAAATATTTAACACTGTTGAGTGTAACAATTGAACATAATATTTGTGATTCACTCTTCCAAAGTGGATGTTTTGAATATAAAAATGTAATTAATTTAATTTGGTGGCGGTGGATTACCTCTAAATAACAAATATTCAAATATGTACATATGTATGTACATATGTAGCGACAGCAAAAGACAAAACAATATTATGTATGTCTGATACCGCTTAAATTTTGCTATGTTAAGTTTTCTCTTTGAACCGGTTTTATCAAATTTCATTTAAATTGATTAATTAATTTTAATTTTATACAATTTTTTAATCTTAATGTATGCGTGTAAAGATAATACTTTACAGATAGTCGTGATTGTTAAGTCGATTTAAGTTGATTATTAAAAAAAAATTGTCAAAATAACGATAAGGAAATGATTGGAATAGTATATATGCATCCAAACCCAAACACAACACTCGTAAACTCAATTAAGAATAATAATCTATATCTACATACACATGTATGTATATACATATGTACATACATAGGTTCTTTAATAAGAGCAAACATAAGTGAAATAGACACATAAATAAGTTTATAAGTATGCACGTAATCAAATAAAAAGAAAAGAAATTCTGTTTTGTTTTGTTTTGTTTTTTTGTTCTTTGTTTTCTACTATAATCAAGATATTTATTATGCATAAAGTATACCAATCTAAGAAAAGTACAAATAAAAAGATTTCTTCTTTAGATTTATCATCTTCATTATCATTACTATTAATGCCCAGTGCAACATCATTTCGCGTATGAAATGCACAAATACAATTTTCGTATTCATCAGTTATAATAAAATTAGAAAAATATATGGTAGAGGTACTATTTTTAATAGACCCATAGAGAGGATCTTCTAATTCACCATAGAGTGGTGAACTCGCGCACACGCGCACACACAACGTTCTAATTCTTCGTATTCTTAGTCATTGCATGTCGTTTTCTTTGAAGAACAGCAAATGCTCGAGTTGATATTCACCTTTAGTGCTCGAAGAGGTTGAGCTTGTCGAGGCTGCTGACGACGACAAAGCGATGCCAGCAATATCAGTGACGCCACCAGCTGCCGTTGAATTCTCCTTTTGTTTGTCACCGCCCGGATGCTGTTTAATTGCGGACGCCTCACAGCAAATGTTAGTTGAATTGTTGTTGTTGTTGTTATTGTTGTTGCTATCAGCAGATTTGCACAGGAGTAAATTGATTTTTATATAGATATTTGCTAGCGGCACACCACGTCGCTGAATGGTGATGCGCTTGCATTGTTCCAACAGTGCGGCATCATACAATTCGCGCAACTCAAAAACACCCATGCCGAGCATTTCATTTAAGCAAGTACCCGGTTCGCGCGACCACACTGTAAAGTGTATGCGCCCAAAATTTGGCATATCGACGGCGGTAGCGGCAGTAGCGCTGCTATTATTGTTGTTGCCATGCAAGCAATCAAGTTCATCGATTAATGGCTTTAAATTGACATCGCGTTGCGCCTCCTGCCCGAAACGTGTACACTGTGTTAGACTATGGAACTTTTCCGATTCGAATTGCATAATGTGAAACATTTCGTAGTGTGGCACATGTTTGATTAGCTCGTGCGATAACTGACACTCGACGGTGAATATGGGACGTGTTTCATTGCGCAGTAAATCCATACACTTTGTGCCCTCTGGCTCGAGTGTAAGTGCTTCCAATTGCAGTTTCACACTCTTGATGCGTCTAAATAGCTGCAGCTCTTCGCGCGTCAACTTCTCAATCGATTCGTCGACACCATCCGCGTAATCGTCCGACACATATGCGTCGCTATCGACGCCGCTTTCGTCATTCTGCGAATTCAACTCCAGCTCTAGCTTCGGTTCCGATTGCTTTGGTTGCAGCTTCGCCTCACCGGCCAAGTATGCGACCAGCTTGGCGTCGAGCTTACGCATAGCCTCTGTTAGGAATAGAATAGAAAAGGAAAGTTTAGCAAATATTTTGAATGAATTCATTAAAATTTTATGCAAGAAGTTTTATTAAAATTTTAAGCCATTGCTAAAAACTTTGTTTTAAAATAAAATTAACATTATTTTCATACCCATTATAAGTTTTAAAAAATTCGGTTATTTAGTAAGTCACTAAAATAAATAAAGCGAAGTAGATTTATATTTCTCAGTCAGCAAAGCGTCTGCGCTTTAGAATGGTAAGTATGGATGTGTGTGCGTGTGTGCGCGCCTTAAGTGTTTAATGCGAGTAGTGCTTTGGCTGCTTTCGTCGAGTAGAATGAAAATTTTACCGGTCGCGTAGCTATTTATGTAAATGAAATAGTTCTCAATTTGCGAACAATAGCGCACTTTTCCACTTTGGCGTTATCGGCAAATAATTTCAATCGGATTTTTTGTCGGAAGATTACTCACGAGCGAGGGAGAGCGACAGAGTGAGAGAGAGAGTTCATGTATCGCGACACAGTGGAGTGAAGAGATGTAGCATTAAAATTTAAGACGTTTGTTTTAATTGGCATTTCATTAGAGATTGAAGTGATTAAGTGTAACCATCGAAAAGGGATTAACTGTCGTCGAATTTTGTTTTTAAACATCTTAAAGAAAAAAACCTAACATGTTTCTAATATTTGTAGCCTAGATACATACATACATATGTATGCTTGGAAATATATAATTGAACTTTGATTCTTTTTATCAACGACGATTTGCGACATTCGTTTTAATCATTATTTCAAAGGGCATTAATAAAAAAAAAAAATTATTTACAGATTTTAATTAACTGATATTCGTCGCTTGCTCAAGTCTATGACGTTATCACTGGACTATAACATAATCCCAAAAAACTGAAATACCTGTTTTTAAAGTTTTTTTTCGTATAAAATGATTTCTTGCAATCGAATATGATGTTTCCCGAAACAATGATAATATTTAGCTCCGCCAATATTTTAAAAATTCAAAACCTAAATACATTATTATAGTGGCGAAAATTGCCAATGATTTCAGTTGATGACCTCCGTAACGCACATTTAATCATTGCCGGTTTCTTTAGATACTACCAATTTATTATTTTTAATGATTTTCTCAACTTTCATGCACGATTGTATTACGTGTCTATTCCAAAACCCTAATTGATTAAAAAAAAGGTTCCACAAACAATAGATTAGATGTTTTATTTTCAATAGTGACAATGCTTTAACGCTTAACGTTAATTTTGTATTTAAAAAAATTTAGTTCATAACTCAAGAAAAATCTCGTGGATAAAAATTGCAAGCCATGTAAAAACTTTCGAAATTCAAAAAATGTTCATCAAAAATTTAATCAGATTTTTTAAAACAATATTTGTGTGCAGTTTGTTAATTTAAATACAAAATTTTTAGTGTTATAATCAGAGTTCGAAAATAACTCGTAATTATTTGAGAGAAAAAGTAACGCACAAAACAGAAACAAGTGTTTTATTTTTTGTAGGTGAGTGCTTTTGCTCAGTGAAAAACATTATTTTTCATATAATTTCTGTTACTGTTGGCTTGGGACACTCATCGGTGTGAAAAAAAGTTTTATTTGGTAACAGAAAAAAATGTTCTACATTTGTTATTATTTTACTGGTATAAAATTTTCGCTTTAGTGCTTGTTATTATTGTTAGATATTAGGAAAGACGATCTCCAAAAAACTTGGAAAAATATATACACCCAATAAACATTTAGGCTTGTCCTCGTACTTCTCCAGTAAAGAAATTTCTTAGAATTTGACAACATTCGCCCTCAGAACGAAAAATTTACCAAAAAGTACAAGAACGCAAAACCAGTAAAAACTTGCAAGTTTGACGAACAGCTGATTGAATTTTTGTCCGCATCCAAATAAAACAAAATGAAAATCGTTGCATTAGTGATTTCCTGAAACATTCCACTAACGAAGCTTAACTAAATCAACTTGTACTTGCTTCCTGCATGTTTGATACCCACATTTTATAATTTTCGCCTTTAAAACTCTTAAGCAAAAATTTCGTATTTATCTAAATTGTAATCAGCTGCTTTTGATCAGCTGTTTTTCCTACTTGTAAGTTTTTACTGGCAAAAATTTGTGCAGTAAAAATTATCAACTTCCCCTCAAAATGAAATGTCAATTCGCTCTTTTTCTTTTCTTGATTTCTAACAGATGTACATACATATATCGATAAAAATTCCGTTAATTTTTTGACGAAGATATTGTGTGGTGTTTTCCATATAAAAAAAAAATATTTTCAGAACAACTAATGTTACATTTTTACAGACTTGAATCTAACAATTTTATGATCTACAAAAATGGTATTTATATTATTAAAAAAGTTTGAAATTGTAATGAAATATGTTTACAATCCTGGTTACTGGGCTTTTAATATAATAATAATAATACTTTTGGCGCTTACATTATATAGCTCAGTGTTTGGCCGAGCTTCACCTACCATTTGTGGTGGGCTTTGGTTACTAAAATTGATATTGAATTAAAGAAAAATGTATTATCAAAGTTTTTCCAAATGTAATAGTTCTATTTTCTGCATGTAAAAACTTAAAAAATGTTAAAATCACATTGTTTTTGTTAATAAAATGTGTAAAAAGTTGGAAAACTTAAACGTCAATAAGTATCCAACCTTTTATAATTGAATCATGGTTTATGCCAAAGTGTCGTTTTCTAATAGAAATTTCAGTACTTAGTTGAAAAATAATTCGCAGTAGAAAACACAAAATGATCATACAGATAGATTTTGTACGGTGAAAAATTCGTTTTGCTTGATACTTTTGTGTTTGTGTCAGTGAAAAATACTTTGAAAATAAGTGGAGAGAGTTATTTTCGAGATCTCTGGTTATAATGTTCAAGTCTGAAGTGGCCGCGTTTGTGTTTTGTAAAATTAAATTATTTTTCCAAATTTTTTACGCTGATGGCAAAGTTAATCAAAACTAAACAACAACACACTGTTCAACAGAAAATAGAGCAAAGAGATAAGCTCTATGATTTGTTATAATTACATACATACATATGTATGTATGTAGGTATGTAAGTATATGGAATCAAAAATTTTATTGGGAGACTAAATACATGCATACATACATACATATGTACATACATACATGCATATTTATTAATGATTTCAAATTTGACAAAAACAGTGGAGTGCAAACTACTTAGATGCCTAAATGTGTGGCGGATGCTTCAAGAGCCAATGAACCGTCGTGTTTTTATAAATTTATACATAGTTATGTATGTTAGTATGTACATATGTATATGTTGAAGTATATACATATACCTCTACTAGATCAGGATGATGTGCTGAGTCGATTTAGCCATGTCCGCCCGTCTGTCCGCCTGTTTAAACACAAACTAGTCCCTAAATGTTTGAGCTATTCGAATGAAACTTTGCAGTCAGGTGGCTTTTTATTATTTTTTCGACATTTGTCGAAATCGAACGATTGGACGACTATAACGTATATAGGAGCCGATTGTTCAGATATTATACTTTGCTTCATAACTCCATCATTTAAGAAGCTAAAAATTTCGCTAGAAGGTCTGCTATTATTAGCTCTCTACAAGCAGTGAAAATCATATAGATCAAAGAAATATAATAGATAGTAGCTAACATACAACCGATTGTTCAGATATTCCAATTAGCACGGAATAGTTATTATTAGAACTATTTAAACAGTGAAAGCCATTAAGATTGGAGAAATATAGCATATACCTGCCAGACAACCGATAGTTCTGATATTGTATTTTAAGCGATAACCCCTTCATTTTAGCCGCTAGAGGCTTGAAATTTCACACAAATATTAATTATTATTGGGACTGTTATCAACAGTCGAAATCATTTACATCGAATAAATATAATAATAATAATAATTTGTCGCTTACACTTTATAGCTCAGTGTTGGGCCGAGCTTCTCCTCCCATTTGTGGTGTGCGTTTTTATATTATACGACAAATGGAGGGACCTACAGTTTTGTGCCCACTCCAAACGGCAGATGTATGTATGAGAAGCTTTTTCCTGGCAGAGAAACCCTCGGAGATTTGCCATTGCCTGCTGAGGGGTGACCGCTATTAGAAAACACTATTTCTATGATAAAGATTTTGCTTGCCCTGACTGAGATTCATCTCTCTGAAATGAAATTGGCAAGCCAACTTTTACTTAAGAAAAAATTATCTTGTGGATAATTTGCCGTAAATTATCCGTGAAAAGAAAATGTTTGCCGTGGTCATATTCCAAGAACTCTCACATGCACTGCTAACTGCAGCTGAAGTTAGCGTGCCACCTTTAAAAAAATATCAAGGAGATAAGCTAGGAAATTTTTTCTTGCACAGTAATTTGCCGCTTTTTGCCGTAATTAATGTTTTGTGCCTGAAAAGAGTCAAATCGCGATTGGTGCCAAAAAACAATAAATTTTTTCAAAAAACAGCGTCGCATGGAAGTCTGTTAAACGATGCTTTCTGACTATCAGGACAAGATGGGCGCATAATAGCTAGACACGAGACTTCGGTCTACGCTTACGATCCAGAAACAACCGATCAATCTAGCGAATATTGTGCCAATTGGGTAGCCGAGACCAAAAAAATCACGCCAAAGTCGCTCAAAAATCAAGTTTATGTTGACAGTTCTCTTCGATTATCGTGGTGTTGTGCATTACGAATTCCTTCCAACCGGCCAATCTGTTAACAAAGAATATTATTTGAGTGTTATGCGTCGCTTGCGGGAAGCTATTCGCCTTAAGAGGCCGGATTTGTGGAAAGACAAATCTTGGTTATTGCACGACGATAATGCACCTCGCACACTGCACTCGTTCTTCGTGATCATTTCGCCAAAACTCATACCGCATATCGATCCACAACCACAGTATTCGCCTGATTTGGCTCCGTGTTATTTCTGCTTCGGGGACACCGATTTGATTCGAACGAAGAGATAAAAGGCGAATCGAAGAAAGAACTGATGGTCATTCCGGAAGACGAGTATAAAACATATTTTAAATATTGGAAAAACCGTTGGCATAGTTGTATTGCATACGGGGAGGATTATTTTGAAGGGGATGAATTAGATGTAGAAGAATAAATAAAGATTTCAAAAGTTATAGAAAAGGTCTTACTCCTATTTGTATGCAGTAGTATGTAGTTTACGCCTTATGTTCATTAATTTATTTTTAAGAATTTAAAATTCAATACATTCCCTAACATAAACAATATATGTAAATCCAATTTTAAAACTTTGTAGAAAACTTTAAAAAAAAACGCCAAAAATTTTCACACATATTTTCAATTTTTTTTTTCAGAAGTGTTACAATTTTTTTTAGTATGCAGTTTTATAGCCCATTGAATTTTAGTCTGACAGTGTGAAAGTTGCTTTTTTAGAATTTTTTTGTCGCAATTGTTTCCATATAGCGTATAAACAACATTTATTTTTATATGGAAGAAAGTCGCAATACCGTTGAGAAAAAAAAATTCTAAAAAACCAACGGTAATTTCAAGCTACTTGAAAATGTATTTTTTCCAGTACCAGTAAACATTTTTCGTTGGCAAACGATTTTGCTCAAAAACACGTAATTTTTAACTTTTTCAATTATCATAAAAATTTGTGATTTTTATTAACAAAGGGTAGACAAACGACCGAATATCTTTTCTCGTGAAACTGCATTTTGTAGAGCCTGCTTCACAGAGCTGCGAAGGTTAAAAAATTTTAAAAGACAAAAATAAATAATTTTTTTTTAAAAAGTTAAAAATAAAATAAATGAGGATAAGTATATTTATGAAAACAAAAATAAAAATTTGTAGGGCTGCCTTTTCATTTTATTCCGTTATTTAACGTAAAAAAGCGGCAAATTACTGAGCAAGAAAAATTTCCCCTAGCTTATCTCTTTCATACTTTTTTTAAAGGTGCATGTGACAGTTCTTGGAATATGACCACGGCGGAATGGGGAGAAAAAATAAAAATACACGTGTATCGGCGATTTTTTATGTATAAAAGTATATAAAGAATATATAGTAAAAATACTTTATACATAAAAAAAAATTCTGTATAACGTAACAAATAAAAGCCTAACAGGCTAACCTAATATTCACAGCTTGCGTTTTTGGACGAAACACAGGAACTTAATAACAAGTTTGGCAATTGATTTGGTTGCTATTTTATATTAAAGAAGCAATAATAATCTAAAAAATCATAATCCCAAACAATGTACAAATTTACAAAAAGTTTTCATTCAAAGATTTTTGATAATTTTGTTGCTAATCCAAACTGTTTAGGCCAACAGCCTAATTTCCTACACATTTAATATACATACATACATACATGCCACCCTGTTCCTTTTTCAATACGATCTAAGATTTTCAGCACATAACGGTGATCATTCGGTGCTCCTTAAAATCAACTGTTTTCTTCGTTAAAATAAAACGGGGGTTGGCGGACTTTAGCATAAAACAGTAGTTTACCGTTCCAATTTTGCTATTCAAGAGGATCGGGACTAAGACAGCGTACAAAACGTAAATTGTTATAAAGTTCATTTAAAAATAATTCCTTTCAAATACATACTAAATAATTATTTATCCACTAATTCATTTCTTTTCATTCCACACAACTGACCGCGAGACCATTTGCATTTGCGCCAGCTTGTGTTCACAAACTAAAAAGTCAGTATTCGTTATATTGAAGACAATGCACATCACATCACCATCAACGGTTGGATAAAGGTCAAATCGAAATGTCACGCAAAATGAAAATTGACTTAGCTTTTGGCGCAGGCCATGAACCAACTATACCAGATCACGCAATACGAAGTAAGAGAAAAAAACAATTTTCTGGCAGTGACGTAGTACTTTTAGACACCATGTTTGTTTGCTGTCAAATGAAACGAAATTGTAATAAAGAGGAGAAGAAAACAAGAATTTTGTGATTGACTGCTGTGAATAATTTTTATTTTTGAAATGTTTATTAAGTAAATTTTATTGGATTTTCAATTTGGCAAATTATAGGCGTCAACTTTATCGCCAGTTCGAGCTTCCATCAAGTAGTACATACGCCGGCCCGGCGCAACACAATTGGTTTGGATCATAAATACCGCGAATCCTCTAAATGTAAATTTGTGCAAAAAATCAATGTTAAAAAATAAAGAATCTGAAAAAAGCTTGTGGCTGGATTACTCTCAAAATCTTCAGAAAGGAAGTGCTCACTGCAAATTTTTGAATTTTTTTCAACATACTGGCCGCAAAAGTCCACCCTTTTTTTTGCGCAAATTAAGGTCTTTATTGCACCCAATCACAAAACACTTCATTTTTTTTTAAATAAATAGCAAACTTTTCACGAAAATCTAAAATGCTAGAAAATCAACACGAATAAGTTAAAAAAAAGTATGAAGTGTAAGCAAAACGATAAACTTCAAAAGCACTACGTCACTAATTTTTTTCTCAAAATCAATTACAAATACACGGTTGCCTGAATACGTAATCTGTAGTAATTGGTTCATGGGCGCAGGTCGTTCAATTTCGGTTGCTCGCATACAAGTTGTATGAGCATGAGAAACTTTTGACAGAAAATTGCTGGAGTGCGTTTATAGGCTATAAGAAAGCCCCATTTTACTTGTTTATTTATTAATTTTGAGCTAAAAGGCCAATTTAATGGGAAAATTTTTGGAAAAAAAACAGTCAATCTAACGCTTTGAGCTGCTATTTTAGAGATTGCCACATCTCCCCATCAACGTCCTACTTTCAAGACTTTCCCAAATTTAATTTGAGAAATCAGGTACATATGTATGTACATACATACATACGATATATGTATGTGTGTATATATGAGCACTAGCACCCAATCAATAGATGCGCCTATGTTTTCCTTAGTTTAATAAATAAAAAAAATTATGTTTTTCATGACACAGTTTTTCTGCTTTTTCTTAGTATTAACAAGTAAATAAGTTTGTAATAAAGTACAGTTGCTATGATTCTTAATTTCTCAAGTAAGCATTTTTAACAAATAGACTCGGCGTTATCAATATAATCAAAAATCGACATGTGCTAACAATCTAATGAAAAATCGACACGTGTTATCAATCTCTTGAAAAATCTACACGTGCTCAACATGAGCCGATTTTACTTCGAAAAAAAAAAAACAGAAACAGCAGAGCTTACAGAGATACCAAACAATTACATACATATATAACTACATATAAATATATTATGTGAAATTAGTTACAAAAGCTTAGGTTATAAATTCTCTGTAACAATACATTTTCATCTAGTTTTCTAGATTTCTATGCTAAGAAATAAGCCTAAAAATATGTAGCATCTTAAGTTTACGAAAAATATATTAATTGATACAAATTTCGCTTAAAGTTATGAAGTGAGTATTTTAGGTTGTATTTTAGCATAAACATCTACAATATATTAAATTATAACTGTCGATTTTATATTTAAGAGGCAAATATATTTAAATGAGTTTCTTATTCACTAATTCTGAGTGTTACAATCGCCTGTTTCCTATATTTACAAATTCAAGAAAGCTATTGTACGACTCTTGCGGGCTCCATTGGACACAGACCTAATATTTAACACCCACAAGAAAATCGAAAAATAATATAGAAATGACACTCAAGAATTAAAGAAAATGTCTTCTATAAAAATTTCTTAAATCACTATAAATGTCTAAAAAAAAATGCTCGTATATTTCATGATTCAATTATAAAAGGTTAGGTAAATAATGACATTCGAATTTTGACACTCCCTTATACAATTTTGTGTTACGAAGTATGGAAAACGTGTTAGATTTTGTTAGCTTTTCTTAAAAACTAAATAATACTTAAGTAGTAAAATGTTAGTGATTTTTTTTATTAAAAATTACTAAGACATTTTATTTAAATTAAGAAATACAATAGCTACGCTTACTAAATTTAAATAATTTTAATAAAATAATGAACTAAACTACTTTATGGTATAAAGCAAATATAAGTTATTTATTCGGTTTATTCCATTTATTTATTTACCATCGGTATGAGGGTTATTCTTAATATTGTGATGAACTCCTGAACGTTGAAAGGCCCTAACATTTTATTTCGATAAAAAGTAAGCGAATTTATGGAGTTAATGGCGTTGTAAGAAATTCGCAAAAATTCGAGATTTTAGAAAGAGAATATTTATATCATAAAAGAAAAATAAATCAAACTACATTACACAAGAATTTAGTTCTTACAAATTCTTGTTTTTGTCATTTAGATGATTATTAAGTCACATTATTTTGAATTTATTTAAAGCCATTCCTTCTAGAAATTGCAAAAAACATTCCACTCTGTCACATCGTATTTATGTATATGCGCGTGAAAAGCGTTCAATGAAAAATAGCGCCATCAATCTTGTAATCAGAAAAAATACTGTCTTTAAAATCCGGATTTAAACTTACCGTTTACGCGGACATAGGAAACAAAAAGTGTTGCCTGTTAGTTTTTGGTATTAAAATGTTTTGAGGTAACTACTATTATTATTTTTAAGAAGCAACACGGTTTTAATGCCAAGGGAGCCGTTTGACAAAAAGTGAAGGAGCTTAGTAATCAAACCTTTAATAACACTGTCCAACAAATGAAGACTTTTTGAATGGAACATAATAGCGACCCCATAATTCTGAAAGGGTATGTTGAGTATATCATTTTTGTAGAACAAACTTATGGTCCAGCACGTCTGAGTTTTTTTTTTTACAGTGGGTCAAAGTTTTCATTTTTTGGTCGAAGGGAGCATTATGCTATATGAAAAAAATGTTGTAAGTTAATGTCTGAGAGAATTCTTATGGCGAGAACTCAGTGTTTGGCCCGGCCGAACTTGACGACGTTTTCACCTGCTTTGTATATGTTGGCGTGTAATTTTGCCAATTAATCGTAGAGCTTTATTTAAAACAATGGTGTCTTTGGTGACCCCCACTGAAATTTTCCGCCAAACATTTTCGTAGAATATTTTAATCCTAAATGTCCTTTTTTAAAGGATATTTTTTGATTTTCTCGAAAAAAGGGTCAAATTGACCCATAAAGAGACCAGTTAGAGGGTTAAGATCTTCCACAAAAAGAATCCTCATACAATTCCACAATACAACTCTGACGATAAGAATTCTCTCAGACATTAACTTACAACATTTTTTTCATATAGCATAATGCTCCCTTCAACCAAAAAATGAAAACTTTGACCCACAGTAAAAAAAAACTCAGACGCGCTGGACCATAAGTTTGTTCTACAAAAATTATCTACTCAACAAACCCTTTCAGAATTATAGGGTCGCTATTCTGTTCCAAAAATACTGTTGGACAGTGTAATTAAAACATGCGTATATTTATTTCTTCAAGAAAATTTTCAGCAACAGCAAATCAAGTATCAAGCAACTAATATAATGCAAATTATTTCCTTTAATTTTTTTCTTGAGAGCTGTATTCAAGCCCTTCCATTTTTTATTTTAAATTATGGCGTTTTCATTCCTCGAAATTATTTTGTTTTTCTCAACCCTTTCAAGGCGTTGCGTGTCCATTTACCCCTATTTTGCGCTCTGATTAATCAATGCTGCAACAGTTTTTTCTAATACAAATAGCGATTCTTCAGGATGACGCCATTAGAAAAAAAATATCAAAGTTATTTACAAAGACGTGAAATTGATAGATCAGCTGCTTCATATGACCGACTTAGCAACCAATGACTACTTACTTCCTACTACTTTACATTGAGGCAATTAAAAAAATACTAGTTTCGATTATATCAAATGCAGAGTGGAAAAAGGCTTATTTCCATTTTTCATTTACCAATCTAAGCCGCAAGAGTTAAAAGTTAGCCCTCGTATCTACAATTCAGCTCATGCGCCTTGTCTTCTATCACTTTATTCTCATAGCGTGAGCATAGTTCTGAGTTCAATGTGCGACCTAGCTAAACTGTATGGGCGAGCTTACGTTTAAGAACTACTTTTTAGATTGAGACTGTACAAAAATATATATGCAAATGCCTATATACCCTGTACTTTTGTTTAGTTAGAAACATTTTTCCGGTCTTTTATGTCACATTTACTTTTGATAATGAAGATTTAAAGTGAGAACAAAAAAATGCTTGTGAATATATAAAAATTAATTGATGTGATGCAAACACTTTACGTCACATTTAAATCGATTCGTTATCATGATTCAGTAAATTATTTAAATAAGTCATTAAAGCACAGGGATCGGCGCGACTTAATCGTGTTAGCAGTGCGCTCATTACTCATTTCGTATGCTCTTCCACATTTTGCCGGCCACTACTATGGAATGAGTATGCGAAGGAAAAAACATCTTCATGGAATCTCATTCCGTTATTTTTTCGATGTTTAATTTATACAAAAAGCGTTTTTGAGAATTAAGTATGTCGAGTGTATCTCCACTCCGAGTTCAAGGGCATTTTAAATAAAATTGTTTTAATTAGCTGGGCTTTGTCACCCATGAGTTTATTCGCTGAAACTGTAGTGAAACTTCTTCCGCTTCCTGAGAAGTTTCCGAATTTCACTTGAGCTATTTTTTTAGTATCAGTCTGCTTTTAGTGACAGATGTAATTAAGGCACTAAGTTAACCTTAAATTAACCAAGGAGCAGGGATCTTCATTGTAAGATCTGTAGCCCGTTTCTGTAACTCATTTCGATCGATGTTCTCGATGGAAATTCTCGATTTGACGTCACACTCACTTATTGTGTTTCTGTAATAAAATTAGTCGAATTGATCGAGAACCCTGTATAGTCGGCTGATTTGTTCCATTCCATTTCAGTAGGAATACTCGATTGAAAGGGTTTCTGTAATCAAATAAAATGAAATATTGCTGATTGTTGTTCTCACTTGCTGTTGGGGTGATGAGAATTGCTTATTTAAGTGACTTTCATGTGTTTGTGTACACAGTTCGTTTAATTTAAAATTGAAGCTGTTCGAATTAAAGACCGGAGTAAGTATATTATAGTTAATATATTTTATATGGATAATTAAAAAAGCTTTTATGTATTTTTATTACAAAGAAATATGTCGGGTCGGGTTACCAATTACCAATAAACTCATAGGTGAAATAGAAACAATCTTTATTTATCAATATTAAATGTTTTGTTCACATATTTTGGTCAAAATGGTCACATTTCACAATACGATTTTTATAAATATGTAATTGCTAATCCGATGTCATGAATTTCCTGTCCATTGGCATTCCATTTCTCTCACTGTTCCATAGTTTCTCGATTAATTCTTACGGAAACACTCTTTCTCGATGAATCGACTAATTTGGATCGAATCGATGTGACGTCACCATAATCGACAATTTTGTCGATTTCTTACAGAAACGGGCTACTGAATTAACTGAGTATACTCTAGCAGGACAACAGATGACCACTCTAGCTGTTCTTTGTGCAAGAAATACTTTAAAATATCCAATGATGGAGTTTTGGCGAGCTTTTAACGTCGTTTACAACGAGTGACACTTCAAAACATTATTTCGGTATTTGCTCTGTAATTTTGTAATATCTCAATATGTAAGTATGTAAAAAGAATAATCTTGACCTATGTACATATACATATATATTTTTTTAAATTAACTTATCAGCGTTTTAACTTAATTATAAACCTAATTACACACTACACACTCATCTTAATTGCTACTCGCTGCCTCACGTGAATTCGTTGATGGTGCGAAAGACAGCTGTTGACTTTAGTGTTATCTGCTTTAGACCTGTTGTTTAGAAATAATATGTCGGCTAATGCATGGCAACATAAATTTATTGCGTTAGCAACAACGAAACGTTTTGCAATAAAACGCGGATGAGTTCATAAGCTTATCAATTATGGCGCCAAAATTTCATAACTCATGACGCGTTGCTTAATAATTTTCAAATTGTATTTGCGAGTAAGCAACGATTTACTGGCGTTTTGATATGTAGCTGTTCTAATAAAAAAAAGTTTGAACGCGAGCTCTTTAATTTCATCAAGTTCATCTCCACTTTTCTTAATAAAAAGCAAATAGTTTTTTTTTTTTTTTATTAAATAACTGTTTTTTTTTTTAGTTTTAAAATTAAAATCTTACTCACGCTTTCAAGCGTAGCTCATACACCGATAACAGTGGCCATCTTCATGGTCGGGCCAAAATCATCGGTTCCGTGTAATGTCGCTATGCCCTGAAACCTCCTCCGAAAACGGATGTAGTCCGAGGCCGTCGACAGAAACGTCAGGCAATCCGAGACCAATTTCAGCCGCATCATAAGATCTTTCATAGATCGAAGTAGATATTTACTTTGCTTTGCCTTAGCCACTTGGCTACCTCCTTTTTGGCTACTTCCTGGTTGGTTGCCTGAATTTTAATGTCAAACGAGAGTTCCCCACAATAAGCAACCCAAATTAAATTACCAACTTCGATGCATCCGTAAAAATATCCACTAAACCTTCACTCCAGACGATTACTGACCTCCCACCCATCTCTTGATGTGGATCTGAGAATCCCTTCCCACACATCCGTATGTTACTCTTAGCATGAACTCGAAATGTCTCAAAATCTGCGGACGGCAGTGCTCCGGGAGAAAATAAAATCCAAGGCTTCATAGTTTAATAGCAGAGCTGCTTTGATTACTGTTTTATACAGAGAAATTCCCATGCGCATCGCTGCAGCTACGTAGGGCAATTGATTCTATCTTCACTTGCTCTTCAATGATTGGCTTCCAATATATCTTCCTGTCAAGTATAAGCCGCAGATTTTTTTTTATGAGAAAGCACAATCGGTATTTGTTAAATTGTTGCCCTATTAAATGAGACAAGCTTCACCTTGTCAGAATTAATAGCGTCTCCCCAGCTAGCGGACTAGTTGGTGACCAAATTTAGGTAGACCTGCATGAATTCGAACAGAGTGTTCACAAGTTTACCTCTGACTAAAAGTGCCTAGCTCTCTCGGTTTCTTAAACAGATTCTCGCAAAGTTGTTTAGTTGAATGGTTGTGTTGATGCGTCTTTCTAGTGTTGCTACGATGGTAGTTCATTTTGCGCCTTTGAATTTGTTTCTGAGTTCGTTATTTCTTATACCAATAAGTACAAGTTGATGCTTCTGCCACATATGTATTAGGAAACAATCCTTCGGTTGGGTACTTACGTGTGATTAATTTCCCTTGTGCTTACAAGTCGCACTACTATGAAGACTTTAAAGTTTGGGAGTATTTGAAAAAATTCCCACCTACATACATACGTGGTCCACATCCTCCCTTACATCAAAATCTGTTATTGATACACTGCCATCTTTATTAAGGTTGCACTATCTGCGAGTTTTCCCATTGCTTCTTAATAAACTACTTTAATAATTTATAGCAACGAATATTTAAACAAAAATAGATCTGTCAAAAAATTTCAATTAACAATTTTTCTACTTCCTATCTTTCTCAGTTCCTCGGCAAATACTTAAAATCGGCTTTAAAAATCAAGGCTTCCTCACACAAGCTTTTCAATGTCAACGACAAGAGGCACACATATTTATGTACATATGTGTGTATATGTATATATATGTTTTTATATACATAGATACTCACATACAAGCATTTATAAATGATGGAGAATCCGCGCATCCAAAGCTTAACCAAAAGAGAGCCAACAGCAATGGCGCATAGACGCCACAAAAATCACATCAAATACATATATGTACATATGTATGTACATATGTAGGAATGGACACATACATATGTACGTATATGCTCATGTAAATACATATGTATGTATGTACAGTTGTAATTGAAGGTCAATGTCATAATCTAAAACCGCTTTTAGAATTCGCAACATGCATGCCAAATCAAGTATTACGTGTTTATGAAAAGCCAAAGAAAAAAAAATGTCAGTGTTCGTTAATCAAAGGAAATTACAAAAGAGCCGGTGGAATGTCGTTTTTCTACAAATGTATGTACATATGTACATACATACATTTATACATACTAATAGTAAAAAAAATCAAATGCATGCGAATAAAAGTGAACCCGGCGATTTTTACGAGTTCGAAACGAGAGCGTGAGAAAAAGAAGTAAGAAACTAAAATTGGGAGAAGTAGCACTCTTTTTTAGCATGTTGTCTGTTGTATAGTGAACATGTTTGTATGTATGCACATACATACATACATACATATGTACATACAATTGATGTGCAAATGAATTTGTTTTATTTGGTTTTTTGTTTTGCTTATTCAATTTCATTTTATTTCTTTTTTTTACCAATTTTTGTTTTTACTTTGCAAATGTGTCTACATAACATTAAATTAGTAAGCTGCGCTAAAGTTGATTATGTCCGGCAATTAAAAAAAAAATATATATGTATGTACATACTTAATATTTTTTATATTTTATTGAATAAATATGTATGTACATACATATGTACATACATATGTTTATTTCAATAAAAGTCCGTATTTTGCACCAATTATAGTAATGGATGCTTTATTCAATATTTTTATTTCCATCTTTTTTTTTACTTTTCGCAAAATATTAAACACCCTAAATAACATTCCAGTTGATACAAATAACTAACTTTCCGTCATTGTCAAGTAGTTATTTTTTTTTAATAGGTAATTTACCTACAATTAATTTTTTTTCAATTTTAATTATTTTTTTATTAATTTTCAATTATTTCTCAATTAATTTCCAATTTATTAAAAACAATTTTTTTTCATTATTTTTTTTTTTAATTTTTAAATGAAAAACAAAATCCATACTTTAATAAAAATATGTAAAGCCAATTTCAAAACTTTGTGGAAAAAACTTCAAACGTTCAAAAAATTTTCATCCTAATTTTTATCAGAAATGTTAGAATTTTTTGAGTATTCCGTTTTATACCGTTTTTTTTTTAGTCAAGCACGTTCCGGTTTTCTTCCATATGAAAATAAATTGTGTGTGTGCGTTGTAGGAAGCAAATATCGACGGCGATTTTTAGGCATTTAAAAGTTCCACAGGGCTATACATACATGTATATAACATATGTATGTATGTACATATGTATGTATGTACATACGTATAAATTTTGCGAATATTGTAAAGGGTATTTTTGCTTTAGTTGAATAATCAATGAGTACAATTTTACTCAGTTAAAACTGAATTTATATACACATGAATTAAAATTTCTTAAATAAAAAATTGCTAATCATTAATAAATAAATGAAATGGTGTTTATTTGATTTCCTAGTAAATATGAAATAAAATTTTAATACTTTATCAGCACACTTTATTTTGTGTGAGCAAACCGCGTCAAAACAGGGTATAAGCCCCCCACAGTGAAGCAACCCTCTTCAAATTTATTTTTTGGCGCAACTGCAGTTATGCCAAACTCGCTTTTATGTGTTTGTTAGATACTAATACATGTAAAACCCGGGCATGCGCACAACGTACATTTGTACTAAAACTATCTCCCTTTGATTGCTGAATTTTTACACATTGCACAGATAGTAGGTTACTGCCAATATATAAGTTTTATACATATATGTATATGATTAAACCACATTTTTTAAACTTTAAACAAAATTTTGATCCAAAATAACAATTTTGAAATTTTTTGGTTATGCCGTTTTGTAGCTCATTCAATGTTAGTATAAAAAATTTATTAAAATTTCGAACTTAAAAAAAAAATTTACGCAGTTTTATTTCAATTTTAGTATAATAAACATAACACATTTATTTTATTTTATTTTTGCGTTCTATATGTATGTATATATGTATGTACATATGTATGTACATATGTATGTATGTATGTATATAAATGAAATTGCCAGTAAAAAAATTGTCAAAAATCTGTTGTTGTTTGTAGGCACTTGAAACTTGCGCTTAATTGTATTATTGAAATTGACTAAGCTATAAAACTGCATATTCAAAAAAATTCTAAAATTCTAAAATTTTTAAGTTTGAAATTTTGATGCTTCATTTTAAATAAAGTTTACAATATTGGTTTTTATTGCTTTTGTTATAGAACGAACGATATTATAATTAAACATTTATTTTAAATGATTAGAAGAAAAATTAATTGTCAAAATGTGTCAATATGTTTTTGTGCTATAATTTGTGGAAAGATGGTACTTATTTTTAATAGCAGCTGACTCATTTTTCCTAGAATCAGTACATATGTATGTACTTAGTATGTATATTTGTTTGTGACTGTGTTGAAATTGTATCAGTATATCAGTATGTACATATGTATGTACGAATGTATGTATGTATATATTTATATTGCGACAGTTGCCACAAATTTTCCGATGTGGTCGATAGACTATAAATTAGTGTGTTTATAGTTGTTAAGATGGACATATTTTTGCACTCGCATTTAACTGACATCGATATACATACACACATACATACATATAAACTTGTACTCATGTAACATTTCAATCGAATGTCATTCTATAAGGGAGCTTTCAAGTAGCTTTAATTTATTAGGACACATGTGCCAGCCCGCCAAGTACATACATAAATGCAAGTCCATTGCATAAGTTTGTTTTATATGACGCAGCTAATACAAATGAGAAAAAAAAACAAGAAAAGTTAAAATAAATCTGATTCAAATTACTTGCAAAAAAAAAAGGGAGGTGTCGAACCGATTGCGATGTGGTAAGAGCCACAAGGCGGTGTAGATATAAAAATGTACGTCACAAATTGCACCTACATACTTTACTGTTAATTGAATAGAATTCCAATACCTAACTAAATAATTTTTTTTTTTTTTACGTGCAGGGTGGTTTAAAAATGGCCATCAAAACTTACGTCACAGCACTGGGGTTTTTATAGGTTCATAGACTTAGAACACTACAACCTGTTGGAAACCTTTGCTCGCCCAGCGCAAAGTTTTCGTATGAATTCAGGTCTAATTGTTAGAGGTTCATCCCGCTTCTTTGTGCTAAAGAATTTTGATGAAAGTTTGTTTAGCAAAAACCATACGACTTTATTTTTTTCTTTTAAATTTTTATTTTAATAGCATTCAAAATAATTGGAAATTCGTTCGATACCTGCACGCGAAAGCGAAGTAAGTATGTCAAAATTCGCAAAATCACTAAAGTTTACGTACATACATACATATAAATGTAAATATTTATTTTGGTTAGTACGTAAAACACAGAATAAAACTAAAAAAAAAAAAATCTGGTATTTCGCGCTATCTAGTCAAAGTAACAAAAATACAGCGGAGCAAATATTTTGAAAATCTATTCACTTAGTTTACTTTTAATATAAACAGAGAAAGAACTAAAGGGAAAGCGAAAATTGCGAGGGACTCACTTCGGCAACATTAAGGCAGATGTAATGATGTACATACATACAATATGTATGCACTTGTATGAATTTATTTATAAATACATTCATATGTATAGCATACAAGAGAGAAAGAAAGAAAGAAAATAAAACGACTGCCACCCAGACGTTGTATGACGTTTTGGTTGTGAGAACCCAAGCATTTATTTAATTTTATCATCTGCCGTTTTGCAGTTTTATTCACACACTTGAATGGCTAGAGTAGGTATTGCCTGTGGTAAACTTGACGTTCTCCAAAGAAATTCAAAATTAGATGATATTGTCTCGACTCATGTAAGAATGTCAAGAATGACGAAAATATTTAGAGATTGGGAATATGCTAAGGGTACGCTAATGGCATGTGACCGAAATTTTTAACCGACATGCTTACTCAAACATGGCATACGGCCTTCACCACACAAATCACACTGATGAGTCCATATTTTGCTCCGTTACTTACATTGCATTTCAAAACAACAAACATGTGTTCTTATAATTTTTTATGCTTTGTTCTTATTTTCTCCGAACAGGGTGTTTACGACCCAATGCAACAAAATTCGCAGTATAAAAAAGTTAGTACGTATTTGTTGGCCAGATTTAAAATTTTTTTAATACCCA
Source organism: Philophylla caesio (assembly GCA_963971545.1). Lineage (NCBI taxonomy): Eukaryota > Metazoa > Arthropoda > Insecta > Diptera > Tephritidae > Philophylla > Philophylla caesio. Next base: position 7,341,402 of record OZ020608.1, read on the forward strand.
CAATATGTATAAATCTTTTAAGAAAAAATTGTCTAATAAAATATTACTGAGAAAATTGTATTCATTGATTTCTATGTTCACTTTGGTTGTTCTAATTTTTTCGACCATGTCTTTATGTATGTAAATATAGTTCTTGAGTAGTTAATGTGAAATTAGTTGTTTTTTGCGAGTAGTTACATTTTCTCTACTGGGTAGCTACGCGAATACTTTTATATATGTGTACGTACATATATGTATGTATGTATATAAATATGTATATGTGTATATACTTGTAATTTTAAATGCGATTCGCTGATTGCATAATGGTTCAAATGCGTTCAAATGATGCCGGCAAGCGGACGCAAATGTATGTACCTATTTATTAGGCATGTACATACATATGTATGTATATGCTTTGTATATTTTATGTACAGTGACAATCAAAATAATAGCAGTGAATAGAAGTACAATTAAAATGTGTAGCTCAATTTACGATTTTAGTTTTACAAAGTGATAAATTCAGGTCGCTAGAATATACCCATTGATTTTCGAACATTTGTTCGACGATGGTGTGATCGTTTTCTTTCATACTTTTGAACGAAACTAATTTTTTATGTGTGAAAACGAAACTAAAAAAATGGATGGTATATTTTAGCCACTTAAAACTTGTACTTGGATGGTTTGCAAAACTTAATAATTTTTTAAGTTGACAACAAAATTTTGTATTAAAATTTTAATTCATTCCGAGGGCCATCAATGTCTGGTTCATCCGCTGTATACCTACATATGTATGTACATACATACTCGTATAGAAAAAACACAGTTTACGTATGAACTATGTATGTAACGGGTGTTTTTTTTAGGGGTATAGAACTTCGAATTGAAATAAAACACAAGAAAATCATTTTAAGGTCCATCAATTTGGCTTTATTGGAAGGATAATTTTATGCCATTAATGTTTAAATATGATTTCGGGCATGTGGCCGCCGCGGCTGGCTCGAATAAAGCCAATTCTACAGGTCCAATTTTCAAACAATTTTTCGAGCATATGGGACCGTATGTCGGCAATAACGCCACGAATGTTGGCTTCCAATTCCCCTTACGTTTCTGGTTTGTTGGTGTAGACGAGCGACTTCACATATCCCCAAAGAAAATAATCCAATGGTGTCAAATCACACGATCTTGGTGGCCAATTGACAGGTCCATTCCGCGAAATTATGCGCTCAGCGAATGTTTCCTTCAATAAATCGATTGTGACGTGCGCTGTGTGGCCGTCTTGTTGGAACCACAACTCATCCACATTCATGCCATCCAATTCGGGAACAAAATAGTCGGTTATCATGGCTCTATACCGGTCTCCATTAACGGTAACTGCCTCTCCAGCATTATTGCGGAAGAAGTATGGCCCAATGACTCCACCAGCCCATAGAGCACACCAAACAGTCAGTTTTTGTGGATGTAATGGCGTTTCAAGGGTCTCATGTGGATTCTCTTCACTCCAAATGCGGCAATTTTGCTTGTTGACGTAGCCATTCAACCAAAAATGAGCCTCATCACTGAACAAAATTTTGCGATGAAAATCAGCATCGAGATCAATCTCATTTTCGGCCCATACACCAAAATCACGACGCATTGCATGGTCTCGCGGCTTTAATTCTTGCACAAGCTGGATCTTGTAAGGTCGCAAGCCAAGATCTTTGCGCAAAATCTTCCATAAAGTTGATGGACAAAGCTCCAATTGCTGTGCACGGTGGCGAATCGATTCATTCGGGTCCTCTTCAACACTTTGCTCTACAGCGGCAATTGTTTCTTCGGTGCGCACTGTTCGACGTCTCTGCGGATGCGTATTATCACATAGAGTAAACGTAGTGCGAAAACGATCCATGGTTAACCGAATTAATTGCTCTGATGGACGATTATGTCGACCATAAAATGGACGGAGCTCACGGTAAACTTCGCGAACTGAACCATTATTTTCGAAATAAATTTGCACGATTTGCAAGCGTTGTTCTTTTGTCAACCTGTTCATGACGAAATGGCAAACCAAACTGAACATAAATGACATTAGAGTTGCCAGATTTGACCTCAAAATGCCAGTTTTATCTCTATTCGAAAAACAAACCTGTAAAAAAAACACCCTTTACATACATGGATCGTTTTCGCACTACGTTTACTCTATGTGATAATACGCATCCGCAGAGACGTCGAACAGTGCGCACCGAAGAAACAATTGCCGCTGTAGAGCAAAGTGTTGAAGAGGACCCGAATGAATCGATTCGCCACCGTGCACAGCAATTGGAGCTTTGTCCATCAACTTTAGGGAAGATTTTGCGCAAAGATCTTGGCTTGCGACCTTACAAGATCCAGCTTGTGCAAGAATTAAAGCCGCGAGACCATGCAATGCGTCGTGATTTTGGTGTATGGGCCGAAAATGAGATTGATCTCGATGCTGATTTTCATCGCAAAATTTTGTTCAGTGATGAGGCTCATTTTTGGTTGAATGGCTACGTCAACAAGCAAAATTGCCGCATTTGGAGTGAAGAGAATCCACATGAGACCCTTGAAACGCCATTACATCCAAAAAAACTGACTGTTTGGTGTGCTCTATGGGCTGGTGGAGTCATTGGGCCATACTTCTTCCGCAATAATGCTGGAGAGGCAGTTACCGTTAATGGAGACCGGTATAGAGCCATGATAACCGACTATTTTGTTCCCGAATTGGATGGCATGAATGCGGATGAGTTGTGGTTCCAACAAGATGGCGCTACATGCCACACAGCGCACGTCACAATCGATTTATTGAAGGAAACATTCGCTGAGCGCATAATTTCGCAGAATGGACCTGTCAATTGGCCACCAAGATCGTGTGATTTGACACCATTGGATTATTTTCTTTGGGGATATGTGAAGTCGCTCGTCTACACCAACAAACCAGAAACGTTAGGGGAATTGGCAGCCAACATTCGTGGCGTTATTGCCGACATACGGCCCCATATGCTCGAAAAAGTGGTTGAAAATTGGACCTGTAGAATTGGCTTTATTCGAGCCAGCCGCGGCGGCCACATGCCCGAAATCATATTTAAACATTAATGGCATAAAATTATCCTTCCAATAAAGCCAAATTGATGGACCTTAAAACGATTTTCTTGTGTTTTATTTCAATTCGAAGTTCTATACCCCTAAAAAAAACACCCGTTACATACATACATATGTACATATGTATGTATATCCATATGTATACAAATGAAACAATAATTTACAAATGAAAAACCGCTAGCGTTTTCATTAATTTTAAGAGTTTTTAATTTAATTGGTAAGTTTCTATATCTAAAATTAAAAAACTGTGCCTCCCCCTATTTCTACTCACCTTTTGCATCCTCGTTTGCACGCGCAGCCGCTGCCACTGCTACCGCTGCTGTTGCAACTGCTGAAGTACTCTTTGTTGCCAATTGGTGCTGCGGTGACATATGCAACGGCGATGGTAAACCCGAAGTAGTTGGTGACGCTGACGACGACGACGGCGACGACGATAGGGACAGCGCACGCTGATCCTTCAGCTGTTGCAGCGTCGTCAACTGCTGTTGTCCCAAGTTGCTGGCGACGCGCGCATTACGCTGCAGCGGTTTCGGCGCTGCGGTGGTGCAAGCTGCAAATAGCATTCTGAAGCGTAGCTGGATTTCACCTGTCTTCAGCTGCTGCTGCTGCTGTAAATGTAACAACTCCTTCGGCTGTACACCTTTGACGACGCCGTTGCGGTGGAGCGCATAAACTTCTGGCGTATGCTGAAAATTGCAACCACTGTTGTAGTTGCTGGTAAATTGTCGCAATATAATCGAATGACCGATAAAGGTATGTGAGCACGGCTCAACGTCTATTCACCTCCGGACAAACGCGTTGTCTAAATGTTGTTGTATCACTAAAATCGGGTATAACACAATTATTTTTGCAATTAACTTAGATGCTAACTGTTACGATGGGCTCACAAGAGTTCGGAAAATCTAAGAATAGCGAGATTGCTCTGCGCACTGGTGTGTAGTTTGCCAGCTTGTTGTTGGATCAGCGGGAGTGCAATTTCAGCTCTCTACTGCATGTATTTTCGTAGGAAGGTATACCTTTTATGTGATTGTAGCGCAAATTATTGATGCACTCTCACGCCACTAAATATACTATGCATTTGCTTCCTGTGTACTCCCAACTAAGCTTGGGCGTTTTTGCAATCTTCCTTACTTCGCTTTCTTATGGTTTCGATTTTTCCTGGACGCTTTAATATTGCTGATGAACTATTTGCAAGCAAGAAGGGCGTGACTCTTTTACTATTACTGAAAAATCTATTCGTTGGCCTGACACTGAAAAAATATGAAACGCGAACTATTTACAAACGTTGATAGAACCAAATGAGATATTTTTTTTTAATAAAATGCAATATTTCGCAATGCGTTAATCATCCACACACACGAACCGCGGAATTTATTTGTTTTTTAACTATTTCGTACACACACACGTGCCCACATAATTTTCACAAACAACCGTAATCACAATACGCACCGGTGATTTTCCACAATATACAATTGCATGTATTTTTTCTATCAATTAAAACTTCCAAGAATTTCACAAGACAGACGGGCCGCAAACCGAACAACGATACATACAAATACTAACTGGCACGAAAGGCTCACGATGAAGGAAAACTTTATGTATTTCCTCGTCTTTTTCCGGGTCCTATATAAAATATTATAGAACAGTAGGAGTTACCACAAATACACTTATGGACGTGATTAGACGCTAATTTTAACTTTTCTTGTTTTAACCGGCTTTTAAAACTTGTTTTAACAATCTGCAATAGCTCTCCTCGTGAACAAATACAAGTATCGATAGTTTTGTCACGCACTGAAGGCATTCATCAGCTGCTCAGCTGCTCAGGTGGGCTAAATGGATCCTAATTAGCGACGATATGGCAACTTCTGATTGGATATGACAGCTGGCGCCGGTTCTCCCTGGCAGTGTTCACAACACCACAACTGGATATCGATAACGATAAAAGATATTAAAAAGTATCTATAAATTAATAAAAATGTTAATTCGGGCGTAAAAATATTGGTGGTGACCCGGTGAAGAAATATGCAAAACGAATATTTGTAAAAAAAAAAATGCAGACGAAAAATATATCAGCATTTGTTATTGTGTATTGAAAGTGATTCCATATCGACGGAAAACTTGAGGAATAACGGAAAGTCGTTGCGATATCCATCGAAACTCAACCCCGTCGGAAAAGCAGAATATAAAAAAAAGTTTACAAAGGTAATTTTACTGATAAATTCACTTATTTCTAAGCTATATCTACTTGTAAAAATTAATAACGCAAAGTTTTTTCCCAAACAAATTACCATTAGAGTGCACATGTCAATTTTATTATTTGTTATTTATTTGACGTTCGAAGTTTTATCAACGATTTCTGTACCAAAATCACTCATAAGAGACCATAATTCACTAGATTTCACTCCATACCACAAAGAACGCACAACAAGTACAACAAATAATATCTCACGTATTTGTAGATGTCTCTTTTTTAAATCGTTTAAAGGCCACCAACGCCACCCAGTATCGTTGGATGTATTTCGTTTACTATTTTTATAGTTTTTGTTGTTAGCGTTGTTGCCATTACTATATTTTTATGCAAACATGCGCAATTCATCGCGATGTACTATCGGTTTAGGTGGTGCGGGCTCCTCCCATTCTCCTAATTCGGCATCATAGTATTGCGCTGCGCGATATGGGCGCAATTCCCATGGTACTTGATCTTCCATGGCAGTCAACTGTACTCCTAAATCTTCCAGGCAAGGTATGTCCGATCGCACAACATCGGTAACACATTCGCGTTCGATACGCTCAACGTGCAAATCGCCAATAGGTTGTCCTGGACAGATTAACTCTGTAAATTTGGCTTTTAATAGGAAAGTGGGATCCCAACGCATGTCATAGCGACGATAGCCCCACCATTTTTCGTCCTTGCGCATCACACGATGGAACCAGTCAACCAATTCGCTCAGCGTATAGCGTTTAGGTCTATGAAAATAAAAAGCATTTAATATGTTTTAAAATAAAATTGAACATTTAAACTACCCCACAGCTTGGTAAACTTGACCAGCAGTATCAGAGTCTTTGGCGCAATTGACAACGGCTTGTGCTACATCAGACACATAAACCGGTTGCTTTACCGTACGCTCCCCAGCAAACCATAAAGGCATGGCGCGGAATTGGCGACGCCAAATGTGAGCGTAGTAACGGAGGAAACGATCCTCGGAGCCATATATATCCGATGGTCTAATAATAGTCGCTTCAGGAAATTCATCCCGTACTGCCATTTCACCGTAGTATTTACTCTTCAAAAAATTACTACCACCCTCCAGCACATAGCTTATGGGTTCAGGATTGGCGTTCAGTGCAGACAAGTGGATCAAACGTTCTACACCGGCTTCTTTGCTGATTCTATAAAATTTATCAGAGTTAAATTTATTATTTTAGTATTTTTTTGCTCTATACCTAGCAATACGACGGGCGCCTTCTACATTCACATCGTTGAACTTAAAGTTTTTGGTCTCGTAATCACGTCCAATCAAATTGATGACAACGTTCGAATATTTCACTGCTTCCCTTATAGATTTCTCGTCTCTTATATCAACGAAATGGAATAGCACTTGACCCAAATCGCCGGTGACCTTAAGACGGATTGCCTCGCCGAAATCAGCACGATAGGGCATAATCATCTGAGTGCCAGTTTTTCCTAGCTTATTACAAACATAGCGTCCAACAAACCCTGTACAACCGAACACAGTAGCCACAATTCCATTGAAACTGCTGCGGCCACCAGTACCTCGACGCATAGCGCTGACATCGGATGACTTAAGTGGACGGGGCGTATCGGAAGAGCTTGAGGAATGGCGCACGCAAAATACACTTAAAGCGGCACTGCCCTGTTGCTCTAAAAGAGGGGAAAAAAGTGATTGTAAGATTAAAAAATAAATATTCCAGATACTCAATGAAGTTAAACGAAAGTTACATAAGTTATATGCCCGCTCCTTTCGCCAGTGTTTTATTGCATTTTATTTGCACTTACTTGCTAATTGGCCGTTGCGCAGCAAAATCAACGAGGCCATGTTTAGATTATACTATTTAGTATTAGGAGAAATCCTCTAAAACCGTCAAACTATTAATTTCTCCCCCAGGAAAATTTGCAATCAGTTTCACCAAAAATTACAATCCCTCGAAGCAGAAAAACAACCACACATCCAATTTTGTATTGTCAAAATTTGACGTTATGCCTTCTCCATAGAAACATTTGGTAAAGAAACGATAATTGGTTATTGGATTTCGATTTTATGAGATTTGCGAAATAAGGGGTTTCACATATGAATAATTACTTTTTAACAGAAAAGAAATTAATTATTTTTTCAATTGAACTATTAGAACTTAAAAATTTTATGCAAAATTTATAATGAAATATTAAATATTTTTAGAATCTTTTTAGAAATTAGCAAAGCGAGATCTTTAGTATATAATGAATCGTTTTACCTTGCTTTTTTCATAAAGTTTCTTAGCATCATAAAAACACACTATGGGGAAGGTGAAATCTAATTAAATTAACTTAGTCTATAAAAGTGCTTCATGCGTATCGTGAAATTTCAAAGAACTCGATTTCACTTTCTGTGTAATCCACAAAATACAAGAAAAATAATGTTACCCCTATTAACAAGTCATTTTCAGATATAAACATTTTACATGAAAAAAGCAGTATATATTATGTAATCCACGAACGTTCTTAACGACATGAATACCCATACAAAATTATCTCGAATTCATCGATATTAAAAAATCCAGATATCGAAAGCGTGTCGCGCTTGTCATATAACTCGATAACTCAAATAAAGAAGTTGCATCTTTAGTGAATTGTGAAAAAAATACTTTGTGATCTTGTAAAAGAATATATTAGTTTTCAGGTGAAAAATTATAGAAACATTACATTGTTATCACATTTTCACAAATATTCTGTAATGTGGATTTGTACAAAATAACTAATTATATTCTGAGCAATAGCAAAAAGGAAAATTGTTCGAATATTTGCATCACCCAGAACTCAGCTTTAACAAACTGCGTTACCCTGCCGGTTAACCTGAATGTGGAAGTGAAGCCATTGCTGAAAAATGAATCCTGCTATCGGAAAATCGGCGGCTCCAGCAACGAGTGAGTGTAATATTAAAAAACTTCAAGCAAAAAATTAGTTTTGTGTTCTACTGAGGTAAATGAGTTGCACGCACTAGAGCAACACTCCCCTTTGGACAGCACACCACTGTTTCGTGCCATAAAGTATAAATCGCAACCCATTTTATTACGTACCGTTTTGTTGTATAAATTAATGAATTATGAATTATTATTTTGTCAATTTTTAAAAATGTCAATATGCAATGTATATACATACATAAATTAATTTTCCAGCAACTACAGCTGCTCAGTTGCTCTGCTCCGCAACCAGCGCTGCCGAAAAAAATAAGCAATGGCAGCGTGAGTTGCTTATGGAGCGGATTCGTTCTCGCTCAAACCAACACAAATCATTTGCCGAACTCTCCAAAGCTATGCGTATGTCCATGCTGGAAAAGCGTTATGCACTTGATGCGGTGGAGAAGGCCAATTTGCAAAAATGCCTTGATAGTATGCAGCACTGTATTAAGGTAACATCGAGACAGGGTCTCGTGGAACGTCTTGAGAGTCTATCACGACAATTGGGTCTCAAGTTTATGGAAGATACCTCTGGATTGTTTATTTCGACAGACATGTTTTTCTTGGAAATCATTTTGGATGCCAATGGCGCACTCACCGACGTAAAAGTGCATCATGAGTGTAAAATTGAACAGCAATCGTGCAGTGAGTTAGTCAACTGTTTGAACCGTGGTGATTTCGCTGATTTCACAGTGCAATTGGAGGGACTCTCCTCCATTTATCAGTTGAATGCTGAACCAAAAGTTAAAACAAAAGCCTTTGTTGCTTTACAGGCTATGGAAACAGATCTTTACAATCTTTTTCAAATGCAAAATTTCACCAAAGACTCGCAACAACTTGTTAACGCATCATCCGTAGGTTTAGTGTTGAAGCGCCGTGGTGGACATCCAATGAAACTTATCTATTTCGTTTCACCTTACGACCTCATATCGCTGGAATCCAAAACGTTGCAACCTCTAACCACTGAACTGATTACTAGCAAAGATATCGGCTTAAGTGTAACTGTAAATTTGGAAGCATCTTCAGCGAATAAATTACAAGTATTACCGATTGTCAGCGTAACTAACGATCCACAAACGGGACTTGAAGTTCCCATATATGCGCCATTGAATCAACAAAATTCAATGCTCTTACCAGCTACATTTGTATTACGTCTAAATAAGCAGCTACCCGTGTGTCACGCCTCTTTGAAAGCGCTGGGGGTGCCGCTCGGTATTGCGACCGATAGTGCAAGCGGCATTGAATCGCCAGACAAAAAAGAGGTGGTTATTTCGCCCATTATGAATTTGGTCGTACAGACAGCTTCGGAGCAACAATTGAAGAATTCACAAAAGGGATTGTTTGTGAATTTGCCAGATCAGACACATTGTTATTTCTTTACCGAGAACAAAAAGTTGCAGGTGGGTATTATGCGCAATAATATAATTTAATCAAATAATGCACAAAAATATGCGAGAAATAGACTTTTTGTAATTTTAGTAATTTAAAAAACATTTTTTTTAAGTTGTGATTTTTTATAGACCCGTAGCGCCATTTCCGACAGCGGAGTCGGTTAATTCGCGTCGTTGGTGGAATGTTTTTAGTTGAATTTTTCGCTTAACTTTTAGCTCAAGGTCGTCTAATAATTAAAAATAAAAAAAAAATGGGAATTTACGTTTTATTCAAAAAATAATGCTAAAAAATAGTAACCTTAAAAAATAAAAAAAATATGTAACTTCTTAATTTTTGACATTTCATAGGAAAATAATATACTTTAAAAATATTTATGTAAAGGGCTTTTTTTTTTTTTGGACATGTGGTTTTTAAGAAGTAATAAAACGCATTGTAATTTAGGTTACGGCCAAGAATTTAGCTTTATTATAAAGATAAGGGTTTGCCATTATGTTTTAAAAATGATTTCGAATAAATTCCAGCCGATATGCCCAATTTTTGCAGCAATTCCCATTCAATTTCATTTAGAACTTCATAAGAAACAAATCCTAAGTCGAGATAATTATTTTTAAAACTATCGCAAAAATATATTTTTTAAGTTAATTTTCAAGTTGAGTGCTTTTGTTATTTCACGAGCTCTACATTTTACACGCGCACCATTATTTAATTCTAATATTCCCCCCCCAGGCCACGCTCGTCTCTTCGATTCCCTTTACTGAACCCATGCAAGTACCGAAAGTCTTAGAATTTTTGAAACGGCAAGCGCTTTTCTATACGCTATTAGCTAGTTGTGTGCGCACACAATCAAAAATGGGCAATGGTAAGTGTGATGTGGACTTTATGTTGTTATAGTTGTTCAATAATTTTATTATCATTCCCATACAGACATGGAGTCCACAACAATACTCGAGGTGAATGCTATTTCCTTTCAGCAGATTAGCGTCTCTCTACAACACCCCTACGAAGAATCAATGGCTACTGTTGAGTTCGATTTACGTGATGGCAATGTAAAGTGCACCATCTACTCGCTTACACACAACTACGATTTGATGTCGTTGAAGCTCACGAACATCGTTGAAAAGTGCTTATCCATACCGGTGACGATACGTGCGCTACTCAAGTTCTGGGATCAGGAAACCATGAAAATGTTTCAACGTAACGTTGGTGGTGGCGTTGGCGGTGGCATGGGTGGCGGTTTGAGTGGCGCAGGCGCATGCGGCGGCTCCGGCAGTGGCGGTTATACAAATTTTAATATGGGTGTAGGTCCCAGTGACTCGGTCGGCGGTGTTGGTGGTGGGGCAGTACGTGGCGGTAATGCTGTAAAAATGGAACCCAATACACGACAGCAACAAATGCCATCTATGGCTTCTGCATCGACAACCTCATTGGGGGTTGGCAGCAATGTTTGTGGTGGTGTTGGTGGCGTAGTCGCAGGTTTTCTGCAATACAAAACTGAAGTAAAGCAAGAGGATTTTCATGACAGCCCAAAGAGTCAAATGCAAAATAGCTTAGCGCTGCATGCTGTTGAGAGCAACTCTTTGGGCGGCTTACACCACCTTCAGCAAACACAGCAACAGCAACAGCAACAGCAACAACAACAACAACAGCCGCTGCCACATGATCAACTAGCTTCGAGTAAGCAAACGGAAATAGAGATCGCCGATAAATACAAGAACATTTGGATGGACAAAACGACGAATTTAAAAAACTGCGTCAGCATAACACCCATTTCGCCGGACAGCAATAGCAGAGGCGCGCAGCAGCAGCAAGTTGTCGATGTAAAACGCGCTGTCGGCATTGAAATTATACCCTTAACGTCGCAATGCGGTGCTGCGAATAGCAGCAATGGCGGAAGCGTTGCGACATCTATTCCAAGTAGCACAAATGTTACGCAACCCGGCGTCAATACATCCTCCACAATCACTATAACACCCATAAATGCTGTTGGTGGCAACAATATTGCCGTCAAAGATAAGAAACCCGGCAACAGCGGCACGGTTGTTGGCAGTGGCGTTTTAAGCACAAGTGCCGGCATATCAGCGAATACCAACAAACGCCCATTGGATGGTCCGTCCCCCACCGACACACAAAAGGAGAAGAAACGCAAAAAGAAGCGTGACGATTCGCCTATGGGTCCCCCTGAAAAAGTGTATTCGCGACAGAACTCACCGGCTGCTACCATCGAAGCAGCCGCTACAGTGGTGGCGCGTAAATTTTCATCGCCATCCTCCTCCCCCAAAGGTGGCAGCAGTGGTTGTATGTTAAATAGTGGCAGCGCTGCGGCCACACTTGCCGCTGCCGGCAATGCGGCTTTGCTCTCGACACGTCCCAGCCCGAAACATTCGCCTGTCTATAGCAGTCCAAAGCACACAAATACGGCATCGAATAGCCCGAAATCGCCGTTTGGAACGCATTCGCCAAAGCATGGTTCATCGGGCAAACCGAGTATGTCCACACTGAAAAGTGCCACTGCAACCAGTCTCAGTCCGAAAGGCGACAAAAGCGGTTGTGGTAGCGGCAGTGGTTTAGTTGGTACGGCAGTAGGTCTTTCAGCGGCGGCAGCGGCCGGAGTTGCGGCCGCTAATGCAGTCAAATCAGCTATGGGTGTCGGCGTGGGCGTGGTCGGCATGCAACAAATGAAGGCAATTAATCATTTAGCTGGACCAACGTTAATGAATACAGCGGGTGGTGGTGGTGGTGGTGGTCTTGGCGGCGCTGGCGGTGGCTATGGCGGAGTTTCGAATATGACCGGAGGTGGTAGTGGCGTCGGACAGTTGATGAGCGGCAACGGCGCAGGAGTGGTCATGGATATGAATCCGGCAGCGTCGCAAGCGGCAGCCATGCGCAAAGTAGTCGGCGGCGCGGTAAGTTCATATAATTTTCAGTAGATACAACATTAAATCGGTTTATAGAACGTACATACAGACATACATACATAAATACATACATATGTATCATTTTATATTAAGTGGAAAGATTGATTTGTATTGATAAAAAGTTGTTGGGGATTTATTTTAAGGAAGATATAATAATCTGAGAATGGCTTATAAGAAGTAGCAAGTTTTGAGTTTGAAAAATATTTTACCGAAGCTTGGCTAATTCGAAAAACTTTTGTATACGTTTTGTCTCTCAAGTAATACAATAAGAAAATAAATTTATTTTGATTCTTACTCATAAATATGTATGTATTTATTTGGCTTCGAGACTTTACAAGTTTTATTTTAAAATTCCTTTGCTTTAAAGCCAATACAAGCGTTTTTATGTAGGTAGTTTGAATAAATCTGTTTTTATATTTTCCGCGTGGCATTTGCATATCGTCATTCTTCTTGATTTCACTAATTTTTATTTATAAAATCATTAACTATTTTCCATTTAAAAAAAAATTTAAATAACAATAAAGAAAGAAGGAAAATTCTAACAAATGTAGTTTGTCTTTCTATTTTGTATTTTTAAGCATTTTTATTTTAGTAGCTTGAATATTTTAAGGTTAAGGGTATTATATTTACATACATGCATACATACATACATATATGTACATATAAATTTCTATGTATGTAGGAATAATCACAAGCTCATTTAAAAATTAATATTAACAACTTGAATTATTACATAACAAAAATAAAAAAAACCAACAAAAAAAAAATATTAATGAAAAAAAATAATTTTATAATTTGAAAAAAAAAAAATAATAATAAATAAAATTAAACTATTAAAGTAAGAAAATGTTGTTAAAAATAAAGCAATAAAAAGTTAAAATTAAAAATTAAAAACGAATGTAAAATGAATTAAAAAAACCGTGACAAATATGAGGATATTTTTAGAAACGCAAGAAATTAATGTATGTAAATGTAATTGACAAAAATTAAAAAATCGCAATACTAAAAATAATAAATTAGGTTTGTCTTTTGTCTGACTGATTTAAAGCAAAGAATAAAATAAAAAATGTACATAAATTCAGTAAAAATGTAAAAATAAATGTTGCTTTGTATTATAAGGAAGAAAGTCGGAACATTGTTGACAAAAAAAAAATTCTAAAAAATCAACGGCAATTCTTCGCTACTTCAAACTGTCACATTGTTATACTAAAATTGAATGGGCTATAACACTGCATACTCAAACCAATTTTTATACTTCTCAAAAAATAGTTCAAAATCTACATACAAATTTGTAAAATTTTTTTTTTAGTTTTCTACAAAGTTTAAAACTTTGAACTGAATTTTAATTCAAAATTTTTAAATATAAATAAAAAGAAGTGTTAATCAATGTCATATTGAATGCTGTTACTATTGATATGTATGTATGTAGATATGTATGTATGTATGTAAATTTAAAAATAAAAATAAAAATAAAGGCAATTACTACAAACTACTGACAATAAAATTAAAAATTATAAAAAAAAATTAAATTATTGCAATAAAGTAAAAAAAAAGAAAAGCACGGGAAATAAAATTCAAGAAAGAAGTTGAAATTATATAAAAAAAAATAATTGAAATGAAAACAGTGAAATAAAAAAAGGATACTAAAATCTGTATAATTAAAATTATACTCACATATTAAAATATAATATTGATAAGGTAGTAACATACATACATACATATGTACATATGTACGTACATACATACATACATACATACATACATACGAATTTTTTTTTTGGAAAATTAATTGAATAGCAAAGAAAATAACATTTAAAACATTATCAAATTAAAAACACTTAAAAAAAATTAACATTATTAACTTTTACTAACCGTTTATACTCTGCTTTCACTCTCTTTCTCTCGCCATTTTTTTTTTAAATTTTGTATTTTTTAATATTAATTTTTTTTTATTTTTTTAAATTTGTTTTTTATATTTTGCTATATTTTGTTATTTAATTATATTTTGTTATTTTATTATATTCTTTTATGTAATTGTATTTTTTTTTTTTTATTTTTTTCGATCCTTTCTGTTCTATTTCCATACCTTTACACTGCGCACGCATTCGCTCCATTTACTTCGATATGTTTTTTGTTTTTTATTTCTGTTTCGTACACCCGCCATGTAATTATCCACACACACACTCTCTATGATACGAAATTCTTTTGTCAGGTTAGTTCGACGGCGTCAACGATGTCAGTCGCGCAAACAACAGCAACAGCAACTCAAGCGGTCCCGGTAGCGCCACTGCTGGTGCCGCAACCCTCACCGCCGGCCATTGGCAGCAGTGAGTCGAAAGTTTACGAACAACACACAACCGAGTCAATGCATCAGCATTCTAGCACATCTAGCGAATATATGGTGAAGACGAGTCAAGAGGGATTGAAGCTCACAATCAACAAGACGAGCGGTGGTGGTAAATCCAGTGGCAGCGCCAACAGCAGCAGCGCTAGTGTTGGTGTTGGTGGTGGTGGCGGCAGTGGCAGTGCTGGCAGCAGCACTAGTACGTCTTCTACAACAGCAACACTGAAGTCTTCCAAATCGAATAGCGCTACGAGCGCTACAAATACCGCCATCAAGAAACAACACACTGGTCTAAAGCCAGGCGTCAATAGCGGGCCCGCTTCAAAAAAATTACAAGCAGCCAAGTCGCCCTCTAAGAAAAGTGCCACATCCAAGCACCCATTTCAAAAATCCAATTCATCAGGTAGTCTATCAACGAAGTCATCGACCGCTACTGCCACAACTGGCACCGGTTTGACCAAGAGCTATAGCACAAATTCATTTAGCGATTTTGTTAGCGGCAACAACTCAACGCGAAAAACAACAAAAAAATCTTCGAATAATGCCAGTGTAGGAAGCACAACAACGGCTGGCGCGCAGCCCGCCACGCGCTTGGATCATCAAGCGGATATGCTAAAAATACTACAGTATGCATCACCTGCAATGGCAGCCAATATGGAGGGTTTCATGAAGGGTCTGCATAGCAAATTTCAAATACCAAAAATATCACAACGCGTCACGAATACGACTACGAACACAATTGTAAATGGCAACACACAATCAGCGCCGACGACACCCACAGCGCTCTCGCCAACTTTGGCCGCTACCACTGCTGCTCCGATTGCTAGTAATGCAACCGCCGCCGGGTCAATGAATAATAATCATACCAACGAAGCCTTACAACATCAACATGCGCAAAATCCGCTTAACAGAGCCAGCACGAATATGCGCACGTCACCGTTGCACTATGCAGCTACAGTGTCTGGTGACATGTCATCGTCACAAATTGGTTTCCAACAAACTGCCAATACATTTCAATTAAATGCAAATTATCATTCTTCACAACAACAATCGGGCGGCATACAAATGCAGCAAGCGTCACAGCAATATGCAAATCATCAACTTCAACAGCAACAGCAGCAGCAAAAGCAGTTGCAACAACACCAGTCCCATTATACGTCGCACGCGCTACAACAACAAACGACAGCGATGACTGTTGACTATCATCAGATGAACGCCGTCGCCCACAGTCAAGCAAGGGACGAGACGGTGTTTAGGACCAACGCTGCAACTGCGGCTGCTGCTGCTGCTGCTGCTGCCACATCAACGTCTGGATTCGGTAAATGACGTTCATTACTTACTACTTTTCGTTTTTTTATATATTGAAAACTGTTAAACGATAAACGAAGTGTGCAGTTAACTTATGAGTTAATAAGAGAGCAAAAAAAGTATTGATGCTTGCGAACCAGTATTGAATTATGTACTTAGATTTTCAATAGACACCTTTACACGATTGTGTTCATAAAGAAAGACAGTTAATAAAAACACACTTACTCTAATATTATATATTTAAGTTAGGTCCTTTAGTGTGTTAATTGTGCGCTTAAAAGAAAAAAAAGTAGGAAGTCTGGATTTCACGTTTATACGACTTTTATCTCCATTATGCATCACTAATTAAGTTCATATATTCACAAGAAATGAACACTTGCCGCATCGTTTTAAGTACTGAAACATATTGAAAAGCGATAGTAAACTTTTTTTTCATTTGTCAGACTCTAAATAAGCTATCAACTGGTACTTAATTACATACAAATCCTATGTGTTTTGTATTAATATTAAGCTAAAATTTATATGGTTTCACGATGGGTCCAATTCAGGACTTACATACATACATAAGCCTGTCCGATACATACATATATCTACAAGATTTAAAAATACGATTTTCACAAAACTATTTTATACAAAAGTACTATCTATATTGAAAATTATGATCGAATACTAAACATTTATTTTCTTTCGAGCTGAAAAGTGCACATCTTTTGATTTAAAATTCTTACTTAACATATATGAAAATGTTTCTTAGTGATTTCACGAATGAGGTTACCACTAAAGTTGGCTTCGTTTATTTCAGGCGAGGTACTTTTTATATACTTAATATATCTTACATTTGGCAAGACACATTTTATGGTGTCGAATTTTGTACGAATACTTAATGAGTAGCAATGCGCTTATATGAATGTATAAAAATTATGAAATTCAAAAGCACTGAAATCTAAACTATACACATGCGCCTTAATGTATGCAATGATTTCAATGCGATTTGATTCTGCTGCTGAGTTTTAAAAATATCGTTGAGTACTTAGAAACCAATAAAGCACATTCATATGCATTTTGTAATATTACAATTTGTTAACTTAGCATAATGAATCTTAGAAATACGCTATAGCGCCATTTTGCTTAATATACCTAAAATTTTGTCGCTATTAAACGATTACAACCATTACTACACAGGTTATCTAATGATTTCCGTCCATTGAAAGCTTCTGTCTCTCCAAGCGAGTTATTATTATTGGATGTCTGTTTTTCGGTAACGTTGAGAACGAAGCTTTTATTGTTTCCTGGGCAATATTCCACGCTTAGCGGAATTCGTTTTGAAATTCAGAAAAGAAAATACTGCTGCCGACTTTGTTCTATATGCGCATGTAATAAACGTATTTTAAAATCATGATTCTGCTACTCATTTGTATTTTTTTTCAAATCGAATTTGTCTACTCTTTAGCTCTTGTTGCTTGGAGACGATTGGCAACAGATCCCTATGTCGCAGATTAATCTGGCGCTTTTACAAATGTTCGTTTGTTGTGCTTTGTTAACACTTGTATGTCTTGTGTTAAATATTAAGTTCAGACTTTTATTAAGATAACAAGCAAGATAACGAGCTTTTAAAACAATTTGTGTTCAGTCGCTAATTAATTGACGATTAACGTGTTTTATGTTGATAAGAAAATATAATACAAGTATAAGAGAGAGAGTTTCATCCATACATAAATTTGTGTGCGTACATACATATATGTATATATGGCGTGATCGAATACACTAATGAACAGAAAGAAAATAAAATACTCTCTTTCCTTAATTGGCCTGCAGTCGATGGCAACATCTTGTTTTCAGAAACTTGCTTCATGCTGCTGAGAACACAAATATGTTAGCCATTGCCTTGGGCAATAGACGATCTAGGAAAAAAATTGGGGAGGGACAACGGTCCAAAGGAAGTGTAGTACAGGAACTATTGTTCCTAAACGCCAGTTGCTAATGCCTTTGTCTAGGTAGCGGCGATACAGAAACATAGCATATACGGCAATTAACGCTGCATACTGTGCAATATTGTTCCACATAGCACGACATACATTAGGATACTCCTTACTTTTGAGACCTTTTGTAGTGTAAAATATGGTGGTGCGCTGATTATCCTTGGTTTTTTTTTTAATTGTGGAATCGACAATAAATATACATTTTTATAACATGCCAGCTAGTTGTATTTTTGTTGCTGTAAATTCATGTTGTGGCGATAATCAATATTTTGAGTTACTTGAGAGTGCGACTAAAAATTCTCTATAGAAAGGAGGCGTGACTTAAGATGAACGCATTTTAAAGTAAAAAGTATTACTAAAAAGGCTCGAAAACAAAAAAATGTACATTCTTTTATTAGACAAACTCTAAATAAGCTGCACATGATGACAGGCTCACCATCGAAATGCCTGATTAAGAGTTGAATACTCATCATTTGATTAAGTGCTTAATCAGAACTTAATTTGAGATATGCGCAATAATGTTGCCGTCCTTTATCTCTGATCTACACCAAGCTTGACATACAAGTCGATTGCTTTGTTAACGTGCATTGATTCTAGTATGTTTTCGAAGTCTACTGCTTTCTAGGCAACTCTGAATTGTTTGATTTCGAACAAATATTATGAAGTACAGTTTTGTGCTTGACATATTTTCTTTACGATTATTAACATTAATTATTTTATAAGATATTTGTATGCAACGTTGTATCGGTTATGAAAAAAATAGCTCGTTGTAAGCTTGCTTAAAATTATGTAGTAATTAAGATACTTACTGTTGTAGATTTTAATTTTTGTTAAAAAATAACTAAAAATTTAAATTTAACTGTTTTTTTAATTGATTTAATAAAAAAAATGCAATTTTTTGGAAATAAACAGTGCGCTCAAAAGTATGCTGCGATTTTTTCATATCTTGAAAAATGCCATTTTTTTTAAATACTTTTCGACTAAAGCGGTTAGCACTTACATGTTTAGTACAAAAAAGAAGACAAATTTGAAAATTTTTATGACTTACAACATATATTATGTACATACTATGTAGAAAATATGAACGAAATTTTGTAATTGAAACAAAACAAATTAATATTCGTTGCAGGCAAAATAAAACACATTGTTGAAAAATTAATTAAGCATATAAACAAATGTATAAATTACTTAAAAATAAAATAAAAAACTTTTTAGGAAGCATAAAGTGAATTTTGAAAGCATTTTGGGATTTCCAAGCCATTCAAATCAAGGTAAAAACTTATTGGAAAATCGAAAAAAAAGAAACTACCAACTAACAGCTGCAATTTTTAGTTGGGAGTTGCCAGTTGCCAACCATAATATGTATCATTTGGGCAACTTGCAACGCAACTGCGATTCGTTTGCTATCGCTAATCGTCACACAAAGTGTGAAACATCAAAATACATACCGTGTCTTGTGACTCCCAATCAATTTCCAACATGTTTGCTCAATTCTTCAGGTCAAATTACTCCATTAACTCGTCTCTGAGCAAACCTTATCCATATAAACTCTGTTCCTTCACCTCTGCTATTATTCAGCAGATATCTTCCGAGGAAGTATTTTATTATTTGAGTAACTTAAAAGAATCATTTAAGGCTGGCCTCGATTCGATCACGACGTGTTTCCTCAAAAACTGTGCTAAACATATTTATGAGCCCTTAACTAATTTATTTAAGCTTTCTCTTAAGCTTGGGATTTTCCCTTCAGCTTGAAAAGAATCATTCATTATACCCCTTTATAAGACCGGGAGTAGGTCCTCTATAGAAAATTATCGCGGTTTAGCTAAGCTTTCTGCTATTCCTAATTATTCGAAGCCATTGGTGTTGACCATTTAACGTATTCCATATCCTCTACAACTTCTAGCACACAACACAAGTTCTCTAAGGGTAAGGTTATAAACTTGCTTGAGTTCACAAGTTTCAAATGGATTCAGAGAATTTATGCACACTGATGTTATATACACTGATTTTAGTAAAGCATTCGACAGAGTAAGTCACTCTTTACTGATCCATAAACTCGATCTCCTTGGTTTTCAACCTAATCTCCTTCGTTGGATGTCTTCTTACCTCATTGACAGAACACAACGAGTTCTTTTTAAAAATAGTTCCTCAAACATTATTCATGTTTCTTCAGGGGTCCCGCAAGGAAGTCACCTTGCTCCGATTCTGTTTTTACTTTTTATAAATGACTTACCTTCTGTAATAAATTATTCAAAAATTTTATTGTATGCTGATGATGTAAAGCTTTTTAGATCGTATCATTCTGTTGAGGAAAGGTCCTTACTACAAGCGGATTTAAATAGCATGGCTAACTGTGGTGAAGTACTCGTAAATTACATGCCACTTAACCTTGAAAAACATAAAGTAATGTGCTTTTCTCGCAGAGCAGTTCAACCAGCTTCTTATGACATAAGTAACCATAACCTCGAACAAGTGTTTAACTTTGTTGATCTTGGAATTACAATGGACCCGAAATTTAATTTCAATCTTCACATAAATGTTACTGTTAACAAAGCCAAGGGTGTTTTTGCATTTGTAAAACGGTGGTCAAAAGAAGTCAATGACCCTTACATCACGAAGGCTCTGTTCACAACGTTAGTGAGGCCTTTACTGGAATATGGATCTGTTGTTTGGAACCGAATAGAGTCAATTCAAAAACAATTTCTGCTTTTTGCTTTAAGAAATTTTCGTTGGAATTCTCAGTACAACCTGCCGCCATATATAAGTCGTTTAAAACTCATTAATCTTCCTACACTTGCTGCTCGCAGAGAAATTGTTATTTTGGTCAAGTTACTGACAGGCTTGATCTCGGGTATGGAGGGATAAAACCGTTGGGATTATTATTATTATTAAATTCTTTGATAGTCAAATAATATCAGCGAAGCTAACAACGTCCGTTTGCCATCTCATTCATACATATCAAGAATGCTCGAGATAGGTACAAAAAAAGTGTTGGCGCGATCGACATCCTAACTAACACATTTCTCACTCCACAACCCGTTCTCACTTTTACCACGGTCGACTACTCTCAATGGGAAGCGTTCATAGAAGATGCCTTGATCTCATCGTGTTCTGTCTTGAGGCGCGTGGAGAACATTACATAAGCGTTTGGGCATACCAAGTGAATGTTCTTAAGTCAAAATTCTTTTATGATAAGTTTTAAAAATAATCTTTTTATTTAATTTAAAAACTTGTAAAATATAATAAAAATACCGTACGTGAGTGTAAAAAATCACCGATAAGTAACAACACTCAGATCTGAAAAAAATGGACTTGTGACTGCTCTATTTTTTTAAGGGTTTTACGATTTCATTGCATTGCATCTTTAGGGTTCAATGTTTTTCAAAGTAAAAAAGTGTAGTGCTCCAAATTTGGTGCGATATCCGACAGTAAACGGTATGCTAAGCAGAAACTCTGTTGCTCTTATAGCGCACATATGTAATGGAAAGATCTTTCCTGTGCGAGTTGTATACTTTTCTAAATGAAAAAATAAAATATGAATGTCTGAGTTTAAAAACCACTAACTCCAGTACTTACCCACAAGTTCACTGAGGCTTATACTTGTTTCGGGCGATGTGTGGTCAGCTAGGATGTTTTTTATTTCTTCATCGATATCGGGAAACCTTTTGCGAAATCGAATATAGTAGAAAACGGCCTTTTCTGAATAGCTCATTTCATGTACTAAATATAGTTAGGTATTAAATATGTATGTATGTATATGCAATTCAGTGGTAATAGTTAAATTTTTTTTGTGTGAGTGAATATATAGAAAATAAAAACTTATTCAACGTTCAATGACTTTGAGTGGCAAAGTGACTTTCAAGGTGACTGCGTTTTGTTTTCATTTTGACATGGTTTGGTATTTTCATATTTTTAACTATGCGTAATAAATTCTTCTGAGGATTGAATTATTTTCTTGATGAACTGAAAACAATGCTCAGCAGAATTTGTTATTGTTGGAATAGCGTCATTTGTTGCTCATTTCAAGATTGTGAAAAATCTTCTAAAAAATTTACAACCCTCCAACGTTATAGCGGTTGGGGGTTTGTAAAGTATTTGGCATATTTCATGGCTTAACTTCGTCGAACAATTCATTTCACGCTTCAGCTCAGTGAATTGGCCCCTAAGATGCTGAGACATCACATTTCTAGAACTTGCTTCAAGAAGCAACTTAAAGTCCAAAATACTATTATACTATTGAAACACTGTCAGTCAACATTTCGCGAGTATTTGGCAAAAAAAAACAAGTCAGAACAGACCATCTCAACGGCCGTAACGACCCACATACATATGTCTGAAATAGTCTTTAAAGAATGTTTCTTTTGTGCTTATGTTTGGATCTTCAAGCAAAATCCAATTTTTCAATTGGTTTTTGTTTTTGAAAAAAAAAAAAAACCTGTCTTCACGCAAATGCCGCTTTGTTTCACTGTGCGGCGCTTGCGACGGCGTCAATGACCGCAACTGAGATTAAACCAAGTGAGGAGATTGATAATCGTCAATGATTTGTTGATTTCCGGGCAGCCAAAAGCCAATTAAAATTTATACTATGTTACACTGCATACACTGTTGTTTCGCTTAGTATTCATTGTGAATGGTCTTTGCCAGTATTACAACTTAATTCTTTTGTCTCAAAAAAAAAAAAAAAAAATCTCCTAAGTCCGAAATCTCGACCTTCGCTTTCCTTGAAAGGCTGATGAAAAAGTTCCTAATGTTTGAGTCCTTTCACTGAAGCATGGCGACTTGGCGGATGCTTGAGATTTGTGTTCATCTGTTTCGCTTCAACAAAGAGCACTCGTTCGTTTACGTTGTAGTTGATGTATTTGAGCAATAGTGCAATAATCTGTGAAGACCCTGGGAAAAGCATTTACTGCAGATTTGCCTGAGAAGGCGTAAAATATCGCTGGAGTTTTCTCTGACATACCAAATGCCTTTGATACCTTGCGATCTATTCGCTTGTTGGTGAAGGACTCTTCCTCTAAAGAAATTTATTTACCATATTTGAATCATTAAAATTATTATTTAAAGAAACGTCGCTATTAATTAATATTTTTCATTATTGATGAATATTAACTTAAGAAACTTCTGGAAAAATCAAATAAATACTGAATGCGTTGTGCGTAGTAAATAAAACACAAATTTAATTAAAATTTAAAATTAAGCTTTTAGTACATCTTTATTAATAACTCCTGGATAGGTTGTATATTTCGGCGACTTTCCGGTCAATGCGATGAATTGCTCAGCAACCTCAACAGCTACACGCACCTGTGCCTCAGCCGTACTGGCGCCCAAATGTGGAGTGGCAACCACCTTAGGATGAGCGATCAACGCCTTGGTCACCTCCGACTTTGGCGGCTCTTCGGCGAACACGTCGAAAGCGGCGCCCGCGCAAATACCACTTTCCAGCGCATCGATAACTGCTTGCTCATCAATAATGCCACCACGCGCCACATTCACCACACGAACGCCGCGCTTACACTTGGCTAGTGTCTCAGTTGAAATTAAATTCCTAGTTTGTGGAATGAGTGGCGTATGCACAGTTATATAGTCGGCCAATGGCCAAATACTATCCAATTCTAATTTTTCAATACCCGCAGCACGTGCTTCCTCTGCGGTTGTTATGGGATCATAACCAATTGTACGCATACCCCACGCTTTCATACGCAAAGCGACCTCGCGGCCAATACGTCCCAAGCCGATAATGGCAAGCGTCTTGCCATACAACTCAAATCCACTATACAGCTTGCGATCCCAACGTCCCTCCTTCAAACTATGCGCTGCCGGTACAATTGGGCGCGCCAACGCACCAATTAACAGGCAAGTTAATTCGCAAGCCGAAATTGAATTTCCTCCTGGTGTATTCAGTACAACAACACCATGCTTTGTAGCCGCAGCTACATCAATGTTGTCAACGCCGGCACCAGCGCGTCCCACAGCCCTCAGTTTGCCGCCTTCTGTGCCCGCTTTGATAACCTCGGCAGTTATCTTTGTGTCTGAGCGCACAATAAGAGCATCGTAATCTTTGACAACACGAACCAGTTCGCTGACGGGCAACTGCAGTTTTGTGTCAACATTAATTTCATTGCTTTGTAGTAGTTCGATGCAGGCTTGGTCTACCGCATCACAGATTAATACATTTTTAATATCAACAGACATTTTTGCATGAACTGAACCTGTCTGGGTGTTTATGCAAAAAAAAAAAAAACAAACAAACTGTAACTGTACCGGTGCGATTGGTATGTAATGGAATAAGCGATCGTATGTGGAGCTCCAAACGCGGCTTACAACTAAAGCTTGCTGTTAAGTTGCATTGTTTTTATATGAATATGCGAGAGATCGTGCATCGAATAACAAGAGAGCGAACATCACAAACGCTCTTTATACTAATAGCTTGAGCACAATGCCGGCGTGAGACGAATTTTACTTTGCGAATGTTTGTCGTGAAAAATAGAACACTCTACCGTATAAGAGAATGTGCACAACCAAAGCGTATAACGAAGTCCGCCCGACATCTTTGCCGTGGCGATAGATTTATTTCTATTGCCAACGCGTGGAGCAGCGACCCAATACGAACTATGTGACCGTATTTATGTACATATATTGAGTATTCTTACCCCGAATTCAGTAAGCAGTCTCGGTCTCTAATAGAGACAAAAGTCACAATTTTAGACCAGTTGGCATTCTTTAGTTTCAAAATAAGGTCTCTAGTCTCAAAATAAAGTCTCAAATAAAAACAAAAGAATAAAATGTGAAAGCGAGGAAAAGCAATAATTTTTAGCTCATTTTGAGACTTCAGATTATACAAAGTTACAAAATTAGGGCATTCGGTTTTAAAATCGAAATTACTCGTATCAGCTGACAAAAGTCACACATTTAGGCCAGTTGGCATTCATTAGTTTCAAAAAAAAGCCTTTAGTCTCAAAATAAATTCTCTAAATTGTGACCTGGTGATGAGCAGGTCATAAACATTTAAAATTAACCACCGAATTCAGTAAGCAGTATCAGTATCTAATAGAGACAAAAGTCACAATTTTAGACCAAAGCCTCTGGTCTCCAAATAAAGTCTCTAAATAGTGACCTGGTGATGAGCAGGTCTCAAAAAGTTCAAATAAAAACAAGAAAAAAAACCTGCAAGCGAGGAAAAGCAATAATCTCCAACTCATTTTGAGACTTGAGATGAGACTGAGTTATTGAATTAGGTTACAAAATAAAAGAAAATAACGTGAAAGCGAGATAAAGCAATAATCTCTAGCTCATTTTGAAATGAGACTGAGTTACTGAATTCGGGTATTAAGCTGTTTAATTAGTGAGCAAAATTTCAGGTTAAGCGACGCTGAAGACTTCGCTCGGCTGCGCGAAAGTTCGACGTTCGC
Source organism: Philophylla caesio (assembly GCA_963971545.1). Taxonomy (NCBI): domain Eukaryota; kingdom Metazoa; phylum Arthropoda; class Insecta; order Diptera; family Tephritidae; genus Philophylla; species Philophylla caesio. Next base: position 7,366,999 of record OZ020608.1, read on the forward strand.
CGAAATCTCAACTGCTACTTCTGAGCGTCAAAAACATACAGCGAAAGACAAGCACATTATGATAGCTAGGCAGCCATGCGAGTATAACTTCCGGAAAAGTATTTGTGTGAGTAACAGGTTTATGGCGAGTTTTAAGTCTCACAGGCTACACAGTTTTACGATCAAATAATCCAATTTTAGTACATACATATAAATACATGTAAATATGCAAATTCCGCTCGCGATCATGCAAATAACTGATCAGCGCATATGAACGAGTAGAGAAAAGAAAGACAAGAAAAGAGAGCGGCTTGTGAAGGCAGGCAAGCAACTTCTGATAAAATTAAAGGGGCGTGTAAGAGTATGTATGTATAGTATAGTACATACAGTATCTGACCAACTCATTGTGAACGGTTTGAGTTTTGATTTTGGGTAGACATTTACACCATTAAATGCTAAAATCCTTCAGCTAATTTTAAAAGTGGATCAGATCAGTTGCACCAGCAACTCTACCATATTGAATTCGCCATGGTTTAATATAAAAAAAGTATAATAATGGGATGTTACATCTATATCATTCTTATATTTTTAAAGATTGCAGCTTATCAATTGTAACGAATAAGTTTGCAAGTTTAAAAAAAAATAAACTTGGAAAATAGATAAAAAAAAACGCAGTGTAAGAGTTCAAAAAAAACAAGCTGTTCACAGCTGTTGTTAAAAGTTACAAAACAGCTGTTCGATAACCCACAGAGCAATTGGATGAAATTTTAAAAACAAATGTTTAAATGAATTTGTTTTGTGTATATTATTTTGTGAACATCAAAAAATAAACCTACAGAAAAAATACTTAAAAATAAATACTTATGCAATATAGGTAATGCCCCAACAGGTCTAACGTATACAATAAAAATATGGAACGCCATCTTGGTTGTTATATGTTGCAACTAATGGTATGGTAAGTAGAAATTCTCTTGCTCTTACAATGCACATAGTCGGTGGGAATTTGATTTCTGCTCTGATTCTGTATAAATCTAAAAATAAAAAAGTAAAAAATATATTTAATTCTAACCAATAGTAGCAATACGTGTTAATTACTTGTAAATACATACATACATATGTACATATATCAGAAAAGGCATAAATGCGTTTGCTTTAAGATTCCGCTAATTTCAAATTTATAAAATACGTACCTTTAACATCTCCCAGACATAGCGCTGCTTCTGGCGTCCGCCTGTCGGCTAATACTTCGATGATATACTTCTCAATTTCCGGATATTTTTTGCGAACTTTAGCGAAGTATCGCTCTGGGTTATCGTAGGGACACATTGGTAAGCAAAATTTTCAAAATTTCCAAAAATACAAATTGAAAAATATTTATACATCCACATACATACATATGTATGTACGTATGAATCTACATAAACAAAAACAAATAACGTTCAAAACACAATGACTTCTGGCGATAAAATTATTTGAATCATCAATCACCTAAAGTGAAAAAGTATGCCAATCCAGTTAAGTTTCCACCACAGGTAAGTAAGTATGTGAACATCGTTATCATTCATATTTGGTGAGCAAAAAGCAAAGTTGTACAGTTGTGAGCAAGGCGAATTCATGTAAGGTGGTAAGATTAGATAATAATAATTTTGGCGCTTACATATGTAGTTCAGTGTTTATCCGAGCTTCTCCTACCATTTGTGATGTGCGTCTTTATATTGTACCACAAAATGGATGGATATACAGTTTTGTGCCGACTCCGAACGGCAGAGGTATTTAATGAGAATCTTTTTCATAGCAGAAATACCTTCGGAGGTTTACCATTGCCTGCCGAGGGGTCACCGCTATTAGAAAAAAAAATTTTCTATGATTCAGATTTTGCTTGCCCTGACTGAGATTCGAACCTCGAACTCACCGGCATATCGAGTTATAGCACGCACCGCTACCAACTCGACCACAGCGGCGACAGCGTATGGTGGTAGCGATTCTAAAAATGCAACGCTTTGGTGGGTTATTGTCAAACTTTATCTCCTTTGTATTGAACTTTCGCGAAATAATTTTTACACTATTTGAGTCACCGCAAAAAGCTATAATGAACAATATCTTTAAATTTCTTGTAGTTAAACGGACCAATTGATTATAAGCAACTAAACAATTGATTTTGACAACCAACCACCAATCAGCTGATTGATTAACACCACCTTTTATGAATTCGCCTTGGTTGTGAGTTTCTGGAAGTGCTGAAAAGGTTTTCCATCACAAAATTTCACCCTCTCCCCAACGACGTTGTTATATTTCGTTACAATAATTGCATATCCGTTAATTGAATAAGCAACATGTTCCATAGCGAAGCACACACACGCGTTTTTTCAATCAAAAAAATATTGCGTTACATTTTCAAATAGTATCACTTTAGAAGTCTTCAATTTTGCACAATCCCTAAATGATATCAAATTTAAATAAAAGTAAATTAATGCACAAAAAAGAACTGCGTTTTTTTCTGTGTGAACTCACCGCTATCAAATGCCACTAAGGCACACTGAGATTTTCAGCCATTCACCTTGCATGACTCAATAATGTAAGGTTGTGTTGATCAGGCAACAACAACATATCCCGTTTGCCGACTGTTTTCCGACATGTCAGAGACAGCTGCTTTGATTTGTTTATTTACATATTTTCGTAAAACAAGGAAATGAAATCGATGGAAACATATTGAAAAATTAAAGACTTTAAATTATTAAATACAAATTGCTAATTTAATGGTTTATTTATATTTGTTGTGTAAGTGGTAACACTCTTAGCAGTGCAGGAGCATTGCGAAAAGCATTCAGTGATGTGCACGAAGAAGTATGAGAGAATATTATACGTGACGCAGTTCTGCGTCGCATATCACCCGGAACACGAAAAAATGATCCTCCTCTCCTTTTCGGCTTTCCGCAAATGTCGCACATATTTTAAATTTATAAAAAATAATATTATTCACAAAAATAACGCGTAGTCACAAAACACAATACTTTTCGCAAAAGAAAGATGTAAACAATAAAACGTAAACAAAGCCAACACACCTGATAGTTTGACATACGAGCTTTCGACAACAAGAATAAGAAGAAGCACGTCTTAAATCGATGTCACCTATAATAGATACATCTTGTTCACCTTGTTGTATTTAAATGAGACCCAAAAATGTAAATAAATAACAGCAACAAATTGCTTAACCGCAACTCAAAGCGGCAAATATTTGCGTGATACGTAAAAATACACGTCTCTTAATAATGCATACATGTATGTATGTGTGTGTGTATGTATATGTGTATGTCAAGTGCTATCGGCAAACCTTTTTTACCAGTGCTCCTAAATGATACTTACAGCTTAGTTAGGACAGATTGGACAATCGTAATAGACACGAATCGTTTTATATGGTCGCATACTAGGGATGTAAATTTTGAGCTTTTTATTGATCCCGTGATTTTCGAGATTTGAAAACAAAGTTCCGGGACAATACCGGAGTCCCGAATTTCACGAAGTTTTGATTCGTAATTTTTAATTTGTCAAAAAATGTAACAGTAATACATAGTTGTATTATAGAAGTATACAAAATAATATTAATATAATAAAGAACGATTTGTTGAAATTCATCCAAAATAGTTTTTACTTCAAGTACAAATATAAACATTGTGTACAGAAGCAATTGTACCTACATAAAGTAAAATTATTTTTAATCACTGTTTGAGACCAATATTATATATTAATAAATATCTTTCGAAGAGTCTTTCTCTCGAACACTCCAAGAGCGCATACAGTAAAAAAAGAAATGCATAAAGTAAAAAATTAAATACCGCACCCATTCCATTTTGAGCGAGGCAGAATTATTCCTTATTTTGATCAAAATGCAATTTCATCTAAAGTGTGTTATCCTCCAACCTGGACCTAAGTTTGTTGCATTGAAAATCTGCAGTGGAGAAGCACCGCTCCGGCTCAACACTTGTTGGTTCGAATGTCGACAAAAAGTTAAATACTCTCTGTAGGATATATCATTTAGCTTCTCATTACAAAAATTATCAATTTCTTTTACCAAATATTCAGATAATTTTTATGGCTTTAAATTATTGGACAATTGCGAGCTTTTCGTTAAAACTTGAAGCAACTTATCTTTGAGACTTTCTGCCTTATCCACTTCAAGCACCTCGTCGTTAGTTCTATTAACATCGCTTTCATAGTTGGACTAATTTTTCACTCGAGGAGGATATTCTCCAGCTCACTTATAATGGCAAGGGCAAAACAAAGCATTTAGGGAGTTAACAAGCCGTGTTATTTGTCGTAGTGTGTTATCGTTATAAAACAGTTGTAAACTTGTTGTTTCTATTTCTCATGTTAAGTTTAATTATATTACAATACAACTCTGAAAGGTGTGTTTAGTGTGTTATTTGTTTGTTTTATTCGATCAGCTCTTTTTGTTTTAAATCATTTGAGATTTATTTTTTTTTGAAAAAATTTTAATTAAAATTTTTTAAAATAAATGGCTATTAAATTCACTGTTTTCTGCAATTCCGGGATTTGAATAGGCTGATCCCGGAATATTCGGGAGTAAAAAAAGGCCGGGATCCCGGGATTGACATACCTAATGCATACATATGTATGTACATATGTAAGTATAAGAGCGTAACTTGGTATGCTCGTATATATCAGTGGCGTCTCAACAGTGAGACAAACTTTCTACTCACTAGTTCACCCCTTTAATTAACGTTAGGCAAAATTAAATTTCATGTCGGAATTTTCAGTCACAGTTTCAACACAATTAATAACGCATTTTTTTTCTTAGCAAAAATGAAACTCAAAAACTTAATATTTTTCATTCCCAAGAAATTAAAGACAATACACTTTAACTACTTAAGAAAAAAAATTAATTAAGATAAAAAAAAAGTTCAAAATACTTCCAAAATTAACCCAAAAATATGATTTTTATTAAATAAAAATTACGTTTCAGTTTCAACACAATTAATAACGCATTTTCTTTCTCAACAAAAATTAAACTCAAAAACTTAATATTTTACTTTTCTCAAGAAAATAAAGAAAATACACTTTAACTATGAACTTAAGAAAACAAAATTAATTAAGATATAAAAAAACTAAAAAAAAAATTCAATTATAAGATAATTTGTAGGTACTAAATAAAATTTAGAATATTAAATTTTAATCAAAAACGATTAAACTATTTTTTAAACATTAAATATAGGAAATATGTTTATGCAACAAATAAAACTAGAAAAGTAAGTTTTATTCAATAAACAAAACGCGTTTGTTTCAAATCAAAAAAAAAAAAACACTTACCTTAAAAAAAAGTAAAAAATATTGTTCTAATTCCAAACAAAAACTAAAATTAAAATATAAAAAACATTTTAAGAAAATGTTAAAAGTAACTTTCGCTTTTTACTTTTCATTTAAAAATAAAACTAATTTGTAACTCCAACCAAGAACGCAACTAAAAACTTAAATTATTTTTTTTATGTTTAAAAACCCATGCTTCATTTTCCTTTACATGGAGAAATTTCTGAAATCTAAACTAATATTAGAATTTTTTTAGTTTTGTTCAAAGATTTTAGTATAGAAATGATGTAATTTAAAAGCAAAATTGCGACAATTTGTTTTAATATAAAACAGTGCCTATTTAAAAAACTCTAAAAAATTTAAAAACAAACACCTTTCAACTTTAAGTTTATTTACTCCGAAGCATCTGGCTGCTGCCGCAGTTATTTAAAACATTTGTTATGCTTATATCATAATACATTTTTAACAGCTACTTGAATTTTTTTTGTACTCCCTCAGAACAGGAAAAGTAACGAGTCACTCAATTCAATGGTCTCCTTACGCGAAATTTTAACAGCAATCAAATTCATTCTTAGCGCTCATGTTGTCACTCTCTTTTGATTTACATTTTATGTTAAGTATACGCACTGTTAATGAAAACTGTTAAATTGAGTATGTGAAAATGAAATGCTACTGCTAATTTTACAGAACTGTTACGCTACAATATGGGCAGTGAATGCTAAGAATTACTTTTATTAGTTTATAAAAAAAAAATAAGTTAATGTGATGTTACATTAAAAAAGTCTATAAATATTTTACTTTAATAATTACTTGCAAAGAGTATGTAGTGTTTGTTTTGTATATTATTTCTAAGCTCTTGTTTTTTTTTACGTTAAATACCAACTAGAACAAAGTGACTTGTGTATAGATGTGTTTAAGAGATATTCTTATATTTTTTTTTTTCTAAAATTGCCATTATTACTGTTAATTTTCTTATGAAATTTTTATACATTTGCAGCATATGCAGTAGTGCCATGCAAATAGTGTGTCATCAGCGATACATAAATGCTTTTACATATTTCTAAAAAATTTTACATTCCCATTTATATATACACTTATGTACATACAAACTTATGAGTACATCCAGTAGAAGCTAGCAAATATTTACCCACGCAATGCAAACTCGCATCAAATCAATGCATAGCCAGCAAAATGCATTAGCATTTAAATCAATTCAGCGGCACTGTGACGCCCGGTGTTGACATTTTGGCGAAAGGGCGGATAGTTTGTGTTGACATAGTTGTCCGATAGAAATGGGTGGTTTTTACTTTACTCTGATATAAATCTGCTGCGTAACTGTTGTAAAAGTTGAATTTTCGTATAATGATTTAGAAAGAAATATATAGAGCGTACATACATACATATGTCCATACATAAATCGCCACTTTCATGCAAGGGAGGCGTACAAGTATTACAAACAAATGTATTTGAGTTAATTTTGCAGGTTGTTCAATGTCAATGTTTGTGTTCTATGAAAGGCTTGTTTGTTTGTTTGTTTAACAGTAATGAGTTCAAAACTTTAATGCTCGGTTGCAACAATCAATTAAATTTAAAATTGATCGAACTGTGCACATTTTACATTATAAATGCCCCCAGCCAATGAGTTTTTTAATTTGGGGAGTCTAAGGTAAGAAACAGCTTTTTTTGGGACAAATATCGCGTAGAAAAATATGTCAAAAGCTAATACTAATTTTAGAGTTGTTGTTTTTTTTGACAGATGTTCCGGAACATATAAAATTTTGTTCGAAAATTTGTAGAAATCAATTTAAAGCATTTGAAACACAAATTTTCCAATTTTCTGACTACCTCTTAGGACTTAAAACACTTGTGGAAGCAGCAATTTGTTTTGTAAATAATACGTTGATTCTACTTTAATGTTTGGTAATTTACCGTTCTTAAATCTCGCCACTACAAAGAGCGTATAATTAAAAAAAAAACCCATTTTTTAGTCTTTTCAGTCATTTATCTTAACCATTTCAACCGCAGCGCATTTTATTTTAATTAAATAAAAGTAAAGCACAACACCAAAGATATAGTAAATATGTAAAGCAAAATGTATATTTGTATAAATTGTAGCAACTCCCAAAGGCCCAAAAAGGAGTGCTCAACTCAAGCGCGAAAAATGTCTAACAAATAACCACAAACTCAGATCAGCCACCGCAACTTGACGTTTAACTTCGCGAAAAGTACACATAAAGAACGAGAATTAAAGATAATTAAAAAGTAAAACAATTAAAAAAAAAAATTACGTATACGCCAAAGTCAACACCACTTCAACTTCAATTGGAAGGCTGAAGAGAACAAAGAGGCAAAGGCTGCTCAGAAAACGTAAAATAAATGCAAACAATTGTCTGCGTACAAAAAAAAAAAAAAAATGGAAACGAGAAGTAGAAACAAATACACCAACATCCTAACCACTCCAACGGCAGACAAAGCGCGAGGCAGCAAAGTTAGAGTGCATACAATCCTTTTGGGAAAGAAGCTGTTGCTTGCTAAATCTGTGAGCGTAAAGACGAGTGAAAAAATAACAGATACGAGAATACTTAAACAATTAAATACAATGGTTGATGAAACAAAAGAAGCAGTCCAGCGTAGTTCCAGCTGCCAAGTAGAGAACAAAAAATATAAGAGAATAGTAAAGGAATTGCAGTAGACAGGATAACTTTTTAATTGAACTAATGACGTAGTTTAGTGAGGCGCTGCACTACTTTGCAATTGTTAGTTGAAAAGTTAAGTCGATGCATCAAAGCGGCCATTGAGTTGGTACTAGTTATTTGTAACATAAAATATCTATCTTTATTAACTACACAATTGACAGCAATTTGTTGCTTTAACGCCTTTTTTAATGGAGGCTACAAAAACTGTTGCATAAGCGGCATTTAATTGGCTTGTTCAAAATGATATAATGAACTGATTTGGCACACACACACACTTAAGTATTATCTTGAGTCTGTGAAAATCATTAACATAATTGCAATGAAATAAATGCTTCTGGCATCTCTTAAATCTACAAACGCACAGCGGCGGAAGAAATGATAGATCGTTCGGCAGAAATGCATTTCGAATCCCATCCATTTAATTTGGCGGGAAATGCTTAATAATTTGTTTACGTTTTTAAAGTATTATCTTTGATTCCCGGCACGAAAAAAACAAATGCTGACTCTCACAGCACCAAAAAAACATATGTATGTACATACCTAAATCGGTTTCAAAGCTTGTAGAAAGTTTAAAAAAAAAATCTTAAAATCTACAAACAATTTTACAAACTTTTTCTGAGAAATTTTCGACTACTTATGAAAGTGCAATTTTATAGTATAACATTATATTTTAGTTTAATAAACTGCGAGTTTAAACTGACTTAATACTACCATTGAACTTTTGAGAATATTTTATTGCCGTTTCAACTTCCATACAAAATTCATTTTTTTATAGAAAATGAATGCACAATTTGATAAATTAAAAACTTGTTTTTACACGCTTTTTTTGTTTTGACAGTAAAATGTTTTTAAATTGTAAAATAAAAATTTAATATAAAATAAAGAAGTTGGCACTACTCGTATATTGCATTTCAATTATTTTTGCCACAAATATTTATTTGCTGTATGCGTTAGTATGTTTATTTGTGCGCTACATAAATGTCGAAAAGCCATGTCATAAAACTTATATGAAATAAAAATATTAGTAGTATTAAAATAGGGATTATTTCTAGTAGCCAAAACAAGCAGAAAATTGCTTTATAGCGAAAAAATATTTGCAAATTAAAAAACAATACAAATGCAATGAATGCTTAAAGCTGTGATAAAAGTTAAACGTTTAGTTGTTGACAGTGGAAAAAGCAAAAAAAAAAAAACAGTTTTTTTAAGAGGATTTAGTTATTTTTAGTGTGACATTTTAAATTTTGTTGTAAAAGAATACAAAAATGTCAGTATACAAAATTAAGGCCTGCGGAAAGTATATCCGCTCAGTAGTAGTCAGCAGTGATTTAAAGAATCTCCTATCTTTGCCAGCTTGGACAAACTTAGAACTCTCCGTTCTTACTATCCTTTTTATATTAAGAACCTGACTACCAATTACGCAAAGAATGCTCCTTTAGTGCGTTCTCTTCGTGAATTAAATGAAATTTTGGATTCTGTTGCACTGGACTTTTTTTTTTGTCGAAAACTGTGTTTTCCAAATTTTCAAACACAATTCTATAACATATGAGTAAGTCATCGTTTTTAGTCAGTAAGAACCTTTGTAGTAATTTGACTATTTTCAAATAAAAAAAAAAAATAAATAAATAAAAAAATAAATAAATAAAAAAATAAGAAGGGTAAAACGATGAAGCAGCGAGCATAAACTCAACTCAAACACTCACGTCTTCCCTGTTTCTCGTTCCATTACCCAACTCCTCGACGTTTTTAGAGTATTTTTTTCATAAGCGGCTTTGGCTTTGACTAACATTTATTTCAAGTTTATACGAGTAGATTCCTATAGGATCCTGCCTGGCGTATTAGATCAGAGTGCTCGTTTGTCTACGGCCAGCGTGGTTTTTCGCTCATCCTGCCAGTTTCAGTGCTCAGTGTAATGCCGGAGATAATTCTGTATTAACAATTCGTTATGCAAACCATCTATGCGCGTTTTAGCCATCATAAATCAAGTCAAACCTGCTTTAAAGCGAATTTTTTTTCTCATATTTTGCTAAACTACAAATAACTGCGCTGAAAATGAAAAAAAAAACTAAACAACCTTATCATATGCAATTGAAAAATAGAACCATAAAACTATGTCATCAAACAAAATAAAAAGAAAGAAAAAATAACAACCATAAAAAGCACTGACTTTGCAAAAATTACTGCATTCTGCCACTTAAGAGCGTAAATATGTAATAAAAGTGATATTAATTGACAGTTTTATGACATTGAGTGCGTCATCATAATAATAACAACCAAGCAGCACAACACTGCCAACTGCCAAGAACCTTAATAACTCAAAGCAATCGAAGTCATCGCCTTGAGGTTACGATAGTGTGCGCAAAGCACCGAGCATTACTTGATTCGAAAGCGATATAAAAATATTTAATAGCTGCAGAGTGTTGGAATTAGTGCAGCGCAGTTTCCGCCTTGAAATGCAATCTGCTATTGCACGACAGAGGCTGTTTGTCGACGTTGAACTGAGGGGAAAAGATATGTAGTAATCGGATTGACTTCTTTTTTTGCTTCTTTTTTCGGTGTAAAGCTGCTAAATTTAGTGAATGTATATGTATATAAATATCTTGATACGTTTGATAACAGATATCAATACGCAGAAGAATAAGGTTTTAGCAGGAACTTGGTACGTATAGAGCACTGAAACATAATTGCAGAGGCTGTTTGAAGTCAATCCTTCATCGAGCTATAACTGGAACAAGAAATTTCCCAAAACTATTAATATAACACCGAACATTGCAAAATTTTGCGTAAAGTTGAGACTCACTTTCCTGAATGTTTTCAAAGAGAAAGAAGATATTATTTCATAGGTGTTTTCAAATTCAACTTTGAGTCAACTGAAGAAAATTCATTCGTTTTGTGGAACGTATAAACTACTGTCTTATCCAAGTTGGGGAAAATTTGCAATCATCTTTTGGTAAATTTATTTGTGTAGATTGGTCATAGACTCGTGCCTGAAAACAATTTTTTTTAAAGAAAATATTTTTAATAACTTATGCTGATAAGTTGCAGAATTGCAAAACATATTAAGCCTGAATATCTCTATGACTACAAAGAGCATCGCTCTTAACCTTACTTACATAAATACAGAAAGACATTGACTCCCGCGGAGAACAAACGATTAGCATTCGCGCGATTTAGCACAGCCAATTTAGCTCTGCTCGCTATTAATCTTAGCCTTGTTATTACTCCCAATTTTGCTATTACTCTCAGTTATTTCTTAACTCTTGTTATCCATACTTATTTAAGGCATTTCAGAAATAAATTTCTTACCTCAAACCCTGGTTCAACGACCATAGTCGTGCTATTCCATTCTCGCATTGACCCATTATTGTGTATTTGCAAACTGTATGAAATTTCTGTCACAATATTGTGTGCATATTCGCCTGCATTTTGCTTGTCCTAGCTCTTTTCTTGTGTCGTTTGTGCCCTTTAGCGCGCGTCGCCTTTAATTGCATTTATTACAAGAAGTAAGCTCTTTGCAGAACAATGTGTTAAGACGCCAGACAGTTGGCTCGGTCACGTTACGAGAGAGCGTTAAGCAAAAGCAAAAAGATATTGTAAGCGTAAATAATTTATGGATTTTGGAAAGGTTGCGTTGTCTTTTGTTAACTGTTAAGTATTTGCTATGCTTTAGATATTTGCAACGCTATTGTCATCTTTATTTTTAACTTCACCTTCGCAAGATGTATGGCCAAATGTGCAGATGGTATATAAATTTAGTTACATTCATTTATTAAAAAAGATTACACTGATGTGAGAAATGAGAAATGAGTTGCGTCAAAATGGTGAAGTATTGATTGTTACATGATATCACTTAAAAAGGTATCCCAATGCTGAAAAGAGTGAAGAAATGAGGATAAAAAATTCTCAGAGTACAATAAACTGAATTGGCAATCCCTTAGCAGGGAAAAAAAATACGACCGCAAGGTACTCGTAGTTGAAGAGTGGAAGTGTGGAGGAGCAGAAAGCTGTGGCCAAGCTGAGTTTTTAGAGTATATCACCTACTGTCTCCAAACCTCTTGTGTTATACGTATAGCTTTCTTACGGTTTTAAATTACCTTCTGCTTCAAAGAGAAGTGAAAAAACTGGCCGACATATTCAGGAGTTACTCGTACGTTTGTATGGGTGTGTAAAGACTAAATATTGCAAATATACATACACATTTGTATATAAGATTATTTGACACTAATTGAGCGGATTGTAATACCCGGTTTTCACTAGACCGAATTTGATGTCAAACGTCGTAAAATGTTGTCTATTGAATAAAAACTGAACAAATTTTTCGTGTTGATAATTTCTCAATATCCACGCTAGTCCTTGCAATATCGACATCAATTGAGGCCGTTTTTGATAGCAGTGATTTTGACCGAATGAAAACCAAGCATAAGAGTTTTATTTAATTTATTAGAAGCAATTGCAACTAATGCTTACGAATGAGTAACGCTTGAGTTCTGATTGGATAAGTCTGCTTACAAAAGTTTAGCAACATGATTAGATGCAAGCGATATGTATGTGACTGCTTGTCTTATGCAGATGCTATCACACACAGCTGAGTAGACATAACAAATTGCTCAAATTACTTAATCCTGTTTAGTTGTGCCACTTGGCGAACATACATACATACAGACATACATACGAGTATGTACTTGAAATGTAAACAAATGTGACTTGTTGCGAGAAGGAAGCAAGAGAGTGAAGAAGGTGCCGAGTAGTAGAGCAAATTTGTATAAGAAGAATTAAATGATTTACTTATAAATTGCGGATACATTTTTAAATAACTAAAATTGTAATAGATCTAAATGAAATATCTGAATGGATTTAAAAGTATGAACTTATTGCTAACAAAAAAAAAATAACTTGAAATCGCCTTTTGCCTTGTGTTAAAGGAAGTGGCGAAAGAGAGTCAGTAAAAAAATTGTCAAAAATCAATGGTATTTGCAGCCACTTGAAACTTGCACTTTGTTATGCTAAAATGAAATGAGCTACAAAACTGCTTACTCAATATTTTTTAAAGTTCGAAATTTTGTGAAATTATTGTACATTTTAAATAAAATTTAAAAAGTCGGTTTATAAGATTTTTGGTTGGAGTAAAGATTTTTAATTGGTGTAATTTAAATTAATTAAAAGTGAAATTGCTCAAATAAGTTAATATGGGATTGTGTGTTTTTTTTGCCAAAGTGAAACTTTTTTTTTGACGTTTTTTAATTTTTAGTTTTTTGAAATATTTTCTTTTTTGTTGTTGTTGAAGTTTACGACAGGGTAGGAATCTATTGAATTTTGGAACGATTTTCCTTTACCCCTTGTCAAACTTGACAATAGTTCGCAATGAAACAAAAATCGCATGAATTAGAATTTCAAAGTTTAAAAAGGAATTTATGAGAAATTACCGCATTTGCTTATAATTTTTAATTTTTTATTTATAAACTTTAGAAAACTCTGTGTATGCAGTTTTAAAGTGCAATAAATTTTAGGCGATTTTTGACAATTTTTGGTAACTCGTTTTTAAAAACATCGATTTCGCGTTTAAAAGTGCGAGAATTGTTGAAAATTTTTATTAATTCGTGACAATTTTCCACACTGGCGGTCCTGAACATTGTTTACTACATTTTTCAAATACAAAAAAAAAATATTTAATTAAATGAAATGTAAGTTGAAGCTGAATGCAGTTGTTGTCAATGGCAAACTGCTTTGAAACGTGACGAGAAAGCTTGGAGAAAACTAATAAAATATAAGCAAAAACTTGCGTTGCAAGCGCTCATTTGCTAAGTATGTAAGCTTATATTTTAATTCCTCAGCGCTAGTTTCCTCAAATACGCTTTGTCAAATTTAAACTGGATTTCGGGGAAATCGAATTACTCGTACTTTCCTCAATGCAAAACATTTGTGAATATTCGATAATGCAATATCGCTGTCTAGTCACTTGAGTGAGATTAAATTATTTCATACCATCATATAAACGTGCATGTATATGCGTGCGTGTTAGTTTTCTACTAAACGGCTTTCATTCTTCAAAGCGTATTTCGTGTTAACTGACTGATCAAATTCGTTTAAAATTCATATGGAATAAAAGTGAATGCGTAGTAATTTTGTAGAAATTAAACAAAACTGCAATGTATAGTCAGATTTTGCGTTTTCGCCGAAAATTCCAAGCATCACTGTTGTCAAAACTACTGCGCCTGAAAATATACCGCAAATAAATTAGTTATACATATAAAAGATATATTGCATAAAATCAGGCGCAGTAGCTGAGACAATAGTGATGCCATATACTTTGTGATAAGTAAGGCTTTTTACGTATATTTTTCTTCAATGCTGGGTAAAAAATTTGTAATTTTAATGAAAACTAGTTGTTTTTTTTTTAATCAACTTGGTTACAAACGCTATGACCAGCACTGTTAAAATTAAAAAAAAAAAATAAAATGTGAAATGTTATATGAATTGAAAGCTTTTTGCCCGCAACAGCTGCACATTTAATTGAATTTTTGCTTGAAATGCACTGAAAGTAATTTTACAAATTAAGTTGTACGCAGCCATAAAGTTCATACACACACACACACACACACACACACACACACATCTGCATACAATTAGTTTCATCATTTACTTAATGCAGGGATAGCAACGTATAATTATTTTTAAATGCAAATTCAATTTTGTGTTAAATTTACGCTTAAAGTTTTGTAACTTTCCACGCATTTTTAAATATTAGGGTAGTCCAAAAAAAAAAAAAATTCAAAGTTGAAATTTGTATGCCCTCACTGCCGAAGAATGTTATACATCAAAGAAAAAGAAGACAACTATTTATTTTTAAATAGAAAAAAATTGCTGGTTTAACCACTCTCTAAATTACATGAGAGTCACCCAAATCGGTTATCAATAAAAAATTTTAATAATAAAAAATGGTTAAGTAAACAATTAGGTATTATACTATAAAGTCTTCTGTAGAGAAACAGTAGTTTTTCGGGTGTTCTATGCAATTTCTTTGAATTTTTTTTCCCTTTGGAAAACATGGTGAAAATATCGAGGCCTCTGAGAGCATTCAAATTTTGACTTATTTTTTCTTTGGATCAGCTTAATTTATACATGTAAATAGCATAGAATGTAACAAAGTTTTTATTAAAATCAATTTCAAATCTTGATTTGAGTTTGATTTTGATGGAATTTATGTAAAACTTTAAATGTGAATTGTGGAGAATTCAACAGATATACTCATCCGCGTATTTTTCGATTATAATCGTAATCAGTCCGGAAATATGGTGGCTAAATTTCCGTAAACTTATTTTTTTGACTAAGGCGTCATCTGTCGGGTCCAGCTGTAAAAAACCAAATTTTTACATTCTTGTTGAGAAATTAGTTTTCTTATGACGCGCTTTAATATAAAAATCTGCATATCAATTGCATTTGATTCGATTAATCGCTTTTGCTGCAAATAACGAATTCTAAAAACAAAACGTTGATAGAAAAGAGCTACGCCATCTTTTATCCGTTTAATTGAATTTAATTGGTTCTGCCAAAGTGAACGCTGCATTAACTAAATCCAGGTAACAGCATCTTTGGATTAGTCCCTAATGAAATTACAATTTTCATCGTTAATCCGGTTGAGAGCCAACATTATTGCTAGCGGATTCAACGGATATGAAAATCGTTAGCAATATTGTAAACTAATGACTTGCATTACGCGGCAATCTTCGCAACAACAACAATCAGCACAATCTTACTCGTGCTTAATAGTAGTTTGGCAAGCAAAAGCTATAACAAACAAAATGTTGATATTGTGGGCGATATGGCCATTGTTGTTGTTATTGCTGCATCAACTAGTAAGGATAAATGCGCTAAAAGCGGATGAGGACAAAGTTGTAGTGGCGCGCATTAAATGGCAGACGTCACAATCATGAACGTGATGTGGCGTAGCCGCTATTGGTATATTCAAAACACCCTATAAGGAATGTAATTGTTTGCGAGTGTATTCCTTTTTAAAAAAAAAATAATTTTGAACGCACAAAAATATTTAGTTGATGAGCTCTCAATTGTTTCAAGTTTATATAGCTTTTTTCGTATTCATTGTCAGCTATTTCTTTATAAGCCAAAACCACTTACCAAACTTGTTGAAGAAATTGTCTATATATTTAATTTATAACGTACATAAATACCTCGTCTGGTAACCCATGGATCCTAACTACATCATAGTCAATACATCAATTCGGTATTCATTGATTGCGGTGTCGTATTCATCATCTTCTTTAATGCTCTCACGTAGAGTAGAGGAAAAAACCTAAGTGGGCCCTGCAAACTTTAACACCTTAAATTTTTCAGACTTGATGAAAGCCAATGAATTTGACTTTCTTAGCGTACTGGATAGTGCAAATGTCCAGCATACTGGATGCGTACTTCCAGTTTATCGCAACATGATTTACGTATCTTGCAGTGGATTGCATGACAATGACCAAAGCTCTCATTAAAACCGTCTTATTATACGGCGTTGAATCATGAACAATAAAGACATCAAATGAGCGAGCTTTTGGAGTGTTCGAGACAAACATTCTTCGAAAGATTTATGAACCTTTCCGCTTTTACGATGGCGAATACCACAGACTATAGAACAATGAGCTGTGCGAGCTCTACAAAGATCTCTCTGCATTGAAATACCAAATGGTAAAGGACTTGGGTACTCTTGGTATTTTCAATTGAGATTTTGCCTAGAGACTTTCAAAGTTTTTCGCGACAATATGTTTTTTTTCTCTACAGGGTAGGTATTCATTTGCAAACGCACACACACACCTTAAACACTGACAATGCAGGGAGACTGTGTTCGCTTGAGTTTTGTGAATATTAGTAGCAAGGATTGAACGCAAATCATCACCAAAGCGAATGAACAATAAAAAAATAAAAATAAAAAAATAATAATAATAAGTTGCAAGTCAATGCAATGCAAATCACTCCTTGCTCCAGCAGATTATCTCAGTTTTTCCGCTCAATTAGTTGTTGAAACTGGTATTTAATAACTATGCTATGTAAATTTAGATGTCACTGTATTCTTGCGGAATATGTACATAGTTATTTCTTTTGCAATAATAAAAGTTGCTGCAGCAAATATGTAAATAAAGTGAACGATGAACATATTTTGCTTTCAAGCGAATATTAAATTATAGCAAAAATCATTTCACATTCAAATAAAAGTATTGATATCATTGATCGTAATAAATGTGAAATTTTTTTCAAGCGGAATAATTAAGTGAAGCGAATGGGCGGTGTTGGTGTAGAGCGAGAAGACGACGTATCTACCATCGTCATAGCATTCGCTTCGGGACAGCAACACAGTACAGATATCGCATTAGATCAGGTATAGTACGGAAAAGTTTAGAATTAGTTCAGTACTGATTTAAATCTATTTTCAGACTTCATACAGAAAATTGCGATCGATTTGGAATCATTTCAGGACTAGTTCGCTTTTGCTTCCATATTTGAAAAGCATAGCTGGGGAATAATGATTAGTAATCCTAATGATTAGTAATCGGATTAGAAACATTTATTTTGAAGAATAATTGATTAATTAGGATTAGTTGGCTATATTAATCGATTACTTATTGATTAGATTAGAACTAATCAAAAATCTAATCGCGATTAGTGACGATTAGCATATCTAATCAAAACTAATCAAAAAAAGAAGGAGGCTGTGTCAGAGACACGGCCATTAAGTTTAACGTAGAATACGCCATCCGATAAGACAGAAAACATATGTATAATGATAATTTATAATGATAAATAATGCAAGCAAATGAATTTCTTTATTTGATAGTTACTTTTGATGATATACATAAGCTTATGATAGGAAAATAGGATAAAAATGTTTTTAAATTATCAATTAAATTTCTCGCAAAAACGAAGTCAATGGTAGTTATCAATAGTAAAGATAAATCATAAATAACAGACCCAAATCTATTTGATTATTTGAAAGTTACTTTTGAGAATATAGGCTTATGATGGGAAAAATAGGATAAATATGTTTTTAAATTAACATTTAAATTTCTCGCAAAAACTAAGTCAATGGTTGTGTTATCAATAGTTGTGGGAGCATCATTTCGAATATAATCCAAATTAAACGTATCGCTCATAAATTTCGCCAATCTATTATTTGAAGTGATTTCTGTGTTAAAATCACCACCAATAAGCAGTAGTTGGCAGCGCTTTCTCTGCCTTTACTCTACTTTAACTTGCCCGCCTAAAATTATGCAATACAAAGAAAGCGCTGCACGAGTACATTTAAATCGCCCAACAGCAAACACTCAACCAAACACCACACACATATTTGTGTGCATGTGTTTATACAATTTTCTTTTGAGAAATTTAAATATTAGGAAGATATCAACCAACATGAAATGTATGTCAAACGAAAGCTAACATCTTCATTTGACTACAAACAAATTTTTAAAAAAAGTTACCGTGCCGTTTCCTTATAATTAAAGAAATAGAGGTTACAACAATAAAAACCTGACATGGGTGCCCATACCGTAAGGTAAGACGTATTCTACGCCAAAAAATTTATTAGATTTCTCGATAAGTTTTGATTAGATTTGATTTGAAATATTTTGAAATATTTTTGTAAAAAAAAATGTATTTATTTTTGTATACTATATTTCGGTGATTTCCGAAATAGTTCTATAACTTCAACCATTAAAAGCTGTTGTTGTTTTTTCACAAACAAATCTTCCATAAACTGGCCTTGAGCTCAATAAAATTATAAAATATTTACATGATATAAATACTTTTGAATATTTCATAATATTGCATCAAGGTCACCCTGTTGTTCAGGCTCTTCACTCGCCTGATTCATACTGTTTTTGTATTTAAGTATTGACATTTTTCAACGTGTTTTGCTCAAGTTCCACTTTTGGTCTTTTTTTATTTTTGTATATACTCTCGTTTTTTTGTTAAATATTCAGAATAAGAAAGTGCAAATTGTGTTTGGTTTTGTTTCTTTTTCAATCTATAAAGTGTTGTAAGTGAAGTGGTAAAAATTCTATTTGTAAATAAAACATTTTCAAATTATAAATATCGTTGTTGTCGAAATGGAACAAAATGTCGGTACGGAGGCGTTAATTCACAGAACACCAATTTCACCAAACGCGTCAAACGGCTTCAAAGAAGTGGTTAGCAATCAGATATACGCATATTTGAATGACCCGACGCCAGGTCCTAAAATTTGGAATAAATATGGTGCACTGAAGGAAGCGTGTCTAGCGTTCAATACCCTTACGCTTACGTCATCAGCGCCCGTCGAAAGGCTGTTTTCATTTGCTGGAATAGTCAATAACCCAAGACGGAATTCATTGTCTGACTTTTCTTTTGAAAAGTTGGAAGTAATGAAGTCGAATATAAAATTTTTGTGATACATACATATGTAATATAAATCAGCATACATTTAAAGCGCCGACAATCTCATATTTTTTTTTTCAGAACGTGCCTTTAATTTGTATACTATAACTATAATTTAGTGTTCTTTTTTAAATAAGATTTATGTTTACAATGAAATTTTGAATCAAAGTTCTTTTAAGTTTGTTACCTTATAGATTAAACGAAAAAAAACAACAAAAATATTTCAAAATAGTTGATCTAATCAAATCTAATGAAAACCAATCGAGAAATCTAATCGATTTTTTTTGATTAGTTTTGGTTAGATATGCTAATCGTCGCTAATCGCCTTTAGATTTTTGATTAGTTCTAATTAATCAATTAGTAATCTAAAATATTAAAGAATCAAAAAAAGCGAATGATTAGATTATTTTATTTTTCTAATCGTAATGATTTCTAATTCTAATCAAAGTTCCCCAGCTATGTTGAAAAGAAATGTTTCATGATTAATTATTAATTTGTATTCAGTTTCAGTATAGTTCTGTTCTAATTTTAAACCAGTTTCAAGAAAATTTGCAATCAGACTTGCGACTTTTGGCGAGCAAAAATGTAAACCCCTCTGAAATTATTTTGTTACAAAACTCCTTTGAGAACAATTTCAAGAAAATTCGCGCTCGATTTGGTTATATTCGAAAACTAGTTCACCTCTATTTCGAGAGTAGATCTAGAAGGTTTCCAGACTAGCTCGGTATTTGTTTTGGGCTATTTCCGGACGAGTTCTGGTTTGAGAATACATCGTGAACCTTACAAATCTAGTTATGCTCTAGTTTCAGGCGGAAAAAAAATCGAAGTTGAATAAACAGTTGAATTATAAACAGTTTAGTTTTATAACTCACACTAAAATACTATCAAAAATCATTCCAAAAATATCTACTGATGACACTTTTTATACTTTTCTCTATTTTATATGTAGTTGAAACTTTAGCCAACACATACTCGATGTAAATATACACAAGTATCATTTTTATTGCATTTTAGTTTTAGCTATGTATTTGCTGAGTCGCGCCTGTTTGCTTTGAGTAATATGTAATTTATGAAATTTGATATCCACTTTAATTTTGGCGAAATTCCAGCGCATCCACGCCTGCACAAAATGTTCACTTTGCTTGTAGTTATTTTCGTGGTTGAGTATTTGCGTTGGCTATGGCGCCAAAGAGGCGACAAACGCAGCACCAAAATCAACTCAAGCGAAGCGTGTGTACGAAATAAATAATACAACATATCAAAAAAATGCAAAAAAAAGCAAAAAAAAAGCAAATAATACAATTATGATATAAGGTGCATTGTTTTAATAGTTTACAAAGGGTTGGCCAAATATCCAATTGCAAATAGTTCAAACGTAGAACCAGAATTAATATTATTATTCATTATTTTTTTATAAATGTTATAATAAGCAGAATTTATTTGTCATAAGCTACAAAAGGTTGTTACGGGAGTGAGGTTTTATCAGTTCATTGACTTTTGTAGACGATCTACTCTAGCTCCTCAGTGGAAAAGCTAAAGCTAAAGAGACTCAGATTGAGATGACAGCAATTTTGACCTGCGACATCTTACAATCTCAAAAAAAAAAAAAAGAAATTAATGAATGAGAGCTGTCCTATTGGCCTCAGTGAAGATTTAGTGTTTAGTTTGAATGATGAACTAAAAAGAATTTCGCTCTGGGCCAAATCAAATGGTCTCTGTTTAAATGCGGAAAAAACACAGTTGCTTTCTATATCTCACGAACCTTTCGATCAGTGCAGTCTATCCCCGATTATACTTGATGAGAGAGAGATTGGAATGAAATCAGTTGTGACAAATTTTGGATTGAAGATGAATTCCCGTTTAGGTTGTTCATATCATATTAATTATATGTAGCATATAAAAAATATATTATATTTTGAGAAACCTGTGGCATACGTGCACTCAATTTAAAACTAAAGTTAATAAAAACGCTCATTGTTCCACAAATTTTGTTTTTTTAGTTGATATATGGTAACATGGAATGCGAATCAAGGAACAAATTGAATCTGGCAATAAATAATGCAGCTAGATTTGTTGACAGTAAAAGAAAGTTTGACCACATATCGGTATATACCAAAACAATAATAGGTTTCATTCAGTCTGGAAAATTACATTAATGTTCGTCATATGATATTTTTATTTAAATTAATTAAAACTCGTCAGCTTGGCTACCTTTTTCAAAAGTTAAATCATCACGAACACACAATATTATATTTAGTTCCTAGATATGCAACACTTATGGCCTCCATATTGTTTTTTGTTAGTGCTATTAGAATATGGAGTTCTTTACCAACTTCAGTCAAAAGTATTAAAACGGCAAGATGCTTCGAAAGGTCAGTTATAAAATTTTTTGCTTAGTGCCCACAGCACGTTATTCTCATCCAGTTTTCTTTGTATTTATTTAATTTCGTCTATAAAAATGTATTATTTGTAAATCTCAACTTTTTCTTTTCTTTTTTCTTATTTTTAAACATTTTTAGTATAAAGTTAAGTACACATTTTTAGTATTAAGTTAAGTACACATTTTTGTAATTAAATATTGATGTTTGGTACATTAAAAGACTTAGCGTTTTACGTTACACAATCTGTAATAAATCTAAATGTAATCTAAATTGTTGTTAGCTTTTCAGAACGGTTTTGAATTTGAGAATTTATTATGCGATTAATTGCGACAAATTCTGCAAAGAAGCCTTATTTGACTCTATAACGACAGGTATTGAAGGGTCTAAGCATAAGCGGAGAACTGTCATAATGGGATCTGAACTACTATAGCTGATCTGAATTGATTTAATAATAATATAATATTTTGGCGCTTACACTCTATATGTAGCTCAGTATTTGGCCGAGCTTCTTCTACCATTTGCGGTGTGCGTCTTTATATTATCCCACAAATGGAGTGACCTACAATTTCGTGCCGACTCCGAACGGCAGATGAATTTTATGAGAAGCTTTTTCATGGCAAAAATATTCTCGGAGGTTTGCCATTGCCGGCCGAGGGGTGACCGCTATTAGAAAAAACTTTTTCTATGATTAAGATTTTGCTTGCCCTGACTGAGATTCGAACCTCGAACCCAGCGGCATATCGAGTAATAGAACGCACCGCTACCCACTCGACCACAGCGGCCAATCTGAATTAATTTAACTAGAGGAAATGAATTGCTGGCGTTGGAGACCATATTTTTTTTCTTGTTTTTAACCATACCAGACCTTTCACTTTTCTCGTTGTTTTTCTCAATTTAGGTAGGGATGCTGCTGCTACGCTCACGCGTATTTTTAAGAAGCATTATGTTGTCCAAAACTAACTTTCACTAGCATAACAAAGTGCGCCATGCCCTTATTAAAGAGATTTCTATAGTATTTGTCTTTCACAATTCTACTTATCAATACACTCAGTTACGCTTTAATTGATTCTCTAAAGTTTTGTCCAAGCGAAAACTTAAATGTGCTGTTAATAAATTTAATGCATTTCCTGCTTAACTTCCATTGGCCACATTAACTTTCAAATGTCTACTTTTAGCACCGTCAAAGCATTCACTGCCTTAACAAAGTTCGTCATCACTTTGAAATTAACTTATTCGTCAGGTAGGGCAGTTGCAGAGTTCTCGCATAGCCACCACTTGCCACCTGCAAGTAGCGACATGGAGAGTCTCTAGCTCTCAAGTATCATTCAATCATTTATTGTAATTGCCTGGCGACGCACACAAACATACTTTCGAATAGCTGCAGTTGCTAACGTACCAACCCGCGCACACACACTTCAAAAACTTCTCTAGCCTGTCCGCTTTCGCGCGTTAATCTACTGTTAGTGGCACTTGTTTGCTTAGCAGGGTTGGATTAGTTAGCAACAGTCGGCACAGCTGGCTGGTTTAGTTGTATTTTTGCTGCACTTTAGTTGATAGAAATTTGTTGTATAGTTGCTAGTTTTTGTGTTGTTGTACATGTTGTTGGGTGAAACTATTCTTACCGGTGTCTGTCATACAACTCCCTACAGAGTTTTGTTGCTTGGCTGTGGGAAGTTTTATGAAAATTAACTTTTCACAGCTCGTCAAAGCTGAGGCGATGTTTGGTACTTTTACAACAACAGGCTTTCAGTTAAATTTAGAATAAAAGCGCAATATGCAGGTATCCTTTAAATAATGTGGTATGTAGTAGAAAAAAAAGTTTGGTATTTAGCTGTCAAAATGGTGACGTCTTGTTGCATACTTTTAGGCAAAATTTTTATTTTTATAAAAATAAAATTAAGTTAAATTGTAAAGGCACTCCAAAATGAGTACTGCGCAGTTTTTATAACCAAACTTTGTTAAAAAATAAAAATTTTGCCTAAAAGTATGCAACAACTGCTTATTGTGAACAATACATAGTTCGCCTAGAAATGTGGATAGTTTTAATCAAGGATGCATTTTAACGTTTAATTTAACCGTTCCGAAATGTTTTCTCTTGTTTCGGTTGAAACATTTCAAAATATTATCGTAAAAGCAATTATCAAAATAAATTTCATTACGTTTTTAACCGAAACGAAATGCTGGTGTTAACGTTAAAACGTTAAGAAAAACGCTGGAGATTCACTCGTCGCAAACAGAAGCGCAAACAGAAGCGCTGCATACTTTTAGGCACATTAAAATTAACGAAAACTGAAATTTTATAACGTTGCGACATTAACGATTTAATTTTGTATTGATAACATGGCGCCGAAACGCAACAAACTCATTTCGTTAAGTTAATTTTGCTCGTTAATAAAACAAAATGGTATCGTTTCGTTTGTTGAGCAGCCCTGGTTTTAATATAAATTACTTTCAGCATTTATGAGCGAAATCTAATGAAGACTTCATGTTGTATTTGAAAGCCTTATTCTGATTACCTGACCAATGTCTGGATGTAACTACTACGCCTAAGGCTAGGCCACTCATACTTGAATTCAAGCGATTAAATACATAGCAATTATATTCTGCATCATAATTTGTGGTACTATGCATAGTTATGTCATAACTCATGCCATTCGTTTATTTTTTTACAGAGGGAATAGTGCTGTGAAATTTTTTATTTAATCCTTTCTAGCTTTAAGCTTTTGAAGAAGCGCACTGCTTGTTGTTACTGTTTACCATCCCAAAAGTATACTCCAATATAATTTTTTATTTTAAGTGATGCGCTTTTCAAAGCTTTCTGGGTTGATTTTCCCCATTTAGATTCTAGCATGCTCTCATCAACTTTACCGTATCCTATAATATCGTTTTGACCCGATATAAAAATGAGACTAAGAAAGAAAGAAGTTGTCGGCAGGAATTACCCTCTAGCGGCTCCAAAATTCCAGCTTTCTTCGCCTGGTAAATACTACATTGATCTGGAAGTTTAAATATTAAATAATTTAAAATTTTTTTGTGAAATTTGTCTGCAAGCACTAAAGTGTATTTTCATTGAGCGCCAATTTTCACTGACGCCAGAATCAATTAAAAAGTCTCTGGTGGCGACTGATTGTTGATTGTTCTAAAATTATGGCGCAAACACACAAACATTAAATTACTTTTTATTTTCCGCAGCGATATTTATAAAAAAGTTGCATTCAACTAAATCAATTAAACAACGTCGCGTACCACGTGAAGCATGAAAATTATTTCTGTAATTAACAAGAGAGCAAAAGAAATTATGTTACCAAGTAAATACATAACTTTATTTAGAAAAGCACATAAATCTGCGCTGAATCACTCAGCTGTCATTTAGTTCCACCGCCATTGCGATTATCAATTGCAGCGCTGCAACGCTACACCAATTTACACTACACCAGCAAAATGAAGCGTTAAATATCCTTCGGGGAATTTCCCTCTTACTCGAGCGTCGCATTTTGCTGTGTCGCTTGTCCTGCTGTCAGAGTGTGTGGCGCTTGTCAGCCGAAAGTAATTAAATCTCAACCGTCGGCGTTGCTGCAGTGCCGACGAAAAAGCCAATTACTTTGCCTTTGGGCTTTTATGCTCGCGGTGACTGCGTGGTTTTGCGAATATCTATGTGTGTGTGTGTGTAGAAGCGAGAGTATGGACGAAAGCTGAATTAAATTTTTGTATTTAAAGTGTAAGCTTCAATATATTTTTAACTGTAGTTTAATGCAACTGTTAACAACTGTTACGAAAAAAAGCGCGAATTTGCGGTTGGACTTTTATGTGAGAGGATTTCGGTTAATCAGCGTATTGCCACAATGAACAATAAAGCAAGAGAAAAACAAGTAAGAAAAGCTAAATTCGGGCAAAACCGATTTTTATATACCCTCGCGATGTATTTTTGTATGGTTGGCGATGATGATTTCATAAAATTCCCGTTTCTTCGTTTCAAATCGCTGCTAGTATTAAACTTTAATCAATTTCTTCCAATAAATACTGAAAAACGAAGTTTTTGAATTTTTCAAAATTTTCGGTATATGGAAGTTGGCCGTGGTTATGGTCCGATTTCAAAAATTATTAACGGTGATGATAGTGATATCAAGGACAATATCTTCACCAAATTTTGAGGCAATATATTACATCGTTATTGAGATACCTACAGATGTTTTTTTTATAAGTGGGCGTGGCAACGCCCATTTTTTAAAATTACATAAATACCTAATTTCTTAGTTCAAAATCGCTCCAATACCGAATTTCACTCAATAAGTTTTAATAGATACCGAAAAAATTTAGTTTTTACATTTTCCAAAACTTCCGTTATATGGGAGAAGGGCGTGGATATGATCCGATTTCAAAAATTTTCTATGGTAATAATAACGATGTCAAGGCCAATATGGCCACCAAATTTTGTGACGATAACTGTTATTGAGATACAGAAAATTTATCATAAGTGGGCGTAGCAACGCCCATTTTTTCAAAATTTCATAAGTACCTAATTTCTTAGTTCAAGATCGCTCCAAATACCAAATTTCACTCAATTTGCTTTAATGGATACCGAAAAACGGGATTTATGCATTTTTCAAAAATTCCGTTATATGGGAGGTGGGCGTGGTTAAATTTTAATTTTACTCAAGTCATCGTCTGCACGGACGGAAGGACGGACGGATAGACAGACATTGCTTAATCGACTTCTCTTTTCATTCTGAGCATTTTGGTATATATATGTCTATATCTATCTTGATTCCGTAATGCTGTTACAAGCAAGCGTTATGCGAACAAAGTTATAATACCCTTGTGTACAAGTATACCCGAGGTATAAATATCCAAAAACGGCGCATCGATTTCCACGGCAGGGTGGCCAAGAAAAGGGAACTTTGTAATTTATGTAGCCTCCATGACAAATCAACCGCCTACGGAGTGAGACTGATAGTCTATCCGCGAATCGAGGCAGCAACTCCAGAAATTCAAAATTAATGATCGGAGTTTAAGATCTGAGTCGTCCTTTATATGAGTGTTCTAGCGTAATCCGAAACCAACGAGTTTCCAACAAGTCAACTAAAAAAATATATACTTCTAACAGTTAACTTTTAACTACGAGTATGTAATCCTATTTAGACTCCAGCCTTCAACCAAACAGCCTACACAAGCACCTTCGGCGGCTTAAGTGTTTGCTAGGAAAACAAGTCGACTTAATGCATATTCAATAAGATTTTACCTTCAACTAATACTACATTTCACACAAATGTGAACGTAAACCTAATTTAAGTTTCACAAGCTGAATGCGAATATTTTGTGGTAATTAGGGCTGCTGAAGTTTGAGATAGTTTAATGGATTCCATGGATTAGAGCGTGATGCGTATGCCGAAATTGCCTACAAACATATATTTAACAATAGACACAGACATATGTTCATTCGCACGAATCCACTGCAGTTGACCTTGCTTGATTGATATTGAAGCTTACCAGCGAATTGTTAATTACACACAAACAGATGTAAATATAAGCTGTTAATTATATTGCCGCTAAGCTGCATATGCTCACATATATATACATATATATGGACATACAAATATCGGAATATACCCTGCAAGCCAAGACTAAGCAGTTTCCCCTGAAATTCAATAAAAACTACACAAACATTCACAACTTTTACCCATTTCACTCACACATTTACAAATTTTGTTTTCGAACTGTCGAAAAATTTCCATATGTTAGAATAGGAATGCCGCACGCCAATAATAATCGTATGTATTAGAAGGAGAAAGATAGAAAAATATAAAACAAATTTTTATCAAAGTAGGCTCGGAATAATCGGCATTTTAGCAAAAAATCAAGGCGAATTCATAGAAGGTGGTATATTCCCACCAGCTGATTGCTTGTTCTATCCACGCCTTATGCGGTGAAAGTGTCAAATTTTTTGTTTACATTTTAAATTTCTATTTATGTTGTGATGGAAAATTTCATGTGTAAGACAAGCAGCACATAATATTATAAAGAAATTCATTTGAATATTTTTACTATAAGCCTCAGTACGTTTGCTTTTTGTGTCAAATTTGGTATTCCTCCCAATCGTTTATTTTGGTTTTTCCAAATTTCTCTGACATTTTCACCGCAAACTAAACACAATTTCTCATTTATATGGGAAGTATACCACCTTAAATGAATTCGCCTTGCAAAAAATTTATTTCAAAAAATTATTTCAAATTTTTTATTATGCTTATGCATGAAACCAATTTTTTTTTTGGATGAACATTGGGTTGAGTTTGAGTTGAGTTTGTGATGTAACAGTGAGTAGTTTGGTTGCCAGCGCTAATTACATTATAAGCATAAAAATGATTAGTTACCTTATCTGTTAGAGCAAATTAGATATATTCTTCACCTATATGCAATTTTTGTAGGTAGGAAAGAGATATAAAGTCACACCGACAAGGGGAAACTACTCAGTTTTTTCCCATGAAAAAAGCAAAATCTTAATCATAGAAAAAGTCTTTTCTATCAGCGGCAGGCAATGGCCAACCTCCGAGTGTATTTTTGCCATGAAAAAGCTTCTCATAAAATTCATCTGCCGTTGGGAGTCGGCATCAAACTGTAGGTCCCTTCTTTTGTGGTATAATATAAAGACGCACACCACAAATGGTAGGAGAAGCTCGGCCAAACACTGGGCTATATAGTGTACGCGCCAAAATTATATTATTATAATAAAAACGATATAAGCAATTATAGGCCTATTTCAAAGCTTTCTACAACTGCAAAGCTCTTTGAATGCGTTATCCAAGACAAATCGTTTTTTTCTGTTAAGAATATGGTGTGCCCGGAGCAACATGGTTTTTTTTTAGGGGCCGATCAACTGTGTCAAATTTAACTGCCTTCTGATGATTGTATAGCGGCTTTTAAAACGGGTAATCAGGTTGATACCGTTTATACCGATTTCTCCAAAGCTTTTGATCGGGTCTCGCACGTAATTCTAATAAAGAAATTGGCCAGCATTGGTTTCCACTCAGTTTTTTTTTAAATGGATTGCATCTTACTTGCATAATCGTCGTTTGTGTCGTTGTTGTGAATAATGTAAGGTCTACTCCTTTCGTAGCTTGCTCTGGCGTTCCGCAAGGTAGTTTTCTGGGACCACTATTTTTTGTTTTATTTATCAATGACATTTGTTCCTATTTCCCTTGAGTAAAATTTCTGCTTAATGCGGATGATCTTAAAATTTATTCCTTCATCAAAAGCCTTAATAACTCTGAATTAATGCAATTGGTTTTAGATAAGGTTGAAAACTGGTGCGTCAGCAATCATCTATTCTTGAACAAAAAAAATATCTCCAACTCGTCGCCTCTGACTCAAGTTAGTGAAATTAAAGACTTGGTAATAATATTTGACTCGAAGTTCACTTTTGTCAGTCATATAAATTTCATAATTACTAAGTCTTACGCTGTGCTTGCTTTTGTTAGGCGTCATTGTATGGATTTTACCGACCCGTATACGCTGAAACTTTTGTATACGTCTTTTGTACGGTCCAAACTTGAGTACGTATCTTTCATTTGGTCACCCTATTGCCAGAGTTGAACGCGTCCAAAAAGTATTTTCACATTTCGCATTGCGTAAATTACGATTTTTCGATTATATTTCAACCTATGAATCGCGGTGTTTATTGTTTAACCTGAAATAATTGCAGAACAAAAGAACAATACTATCTTTGTCTTTCATTTTCGATTTGCTCCTTGGGGCTGTCGATTGTACACCGCTCCCTAAGAGGATGTACTTTAATATTCCAGCCAGGGGCTCGGAAATTTTTAATGTTGAGGTTTCTAAATCTCTTATGCTCCTATTTCTCGAGCTCTGATTGAGTTCAGTAGAGTCTCTAAACTTATCGAGATAGATTTTTCATATTCAAAATATCGCTTTTTGAATTCACTGAATATATTTTATAAATAGCTTATTTTTACCTACCTGCTTATTAAACTTAATGTATGTCTACTTAGCCTATAAGAACTTAATTGTTCTGCTTAAATAAATAAATAAAATAAAAATAAAATCAACTGATTGATAACAATCGTATATAATCGATCTAACTTTCATTAATCTCAGTCTGTTTAGGTACACAGTCTTGGAAAACTTGTTGCGCGGTTGGGATTATTTCGGAACTAAATCGTAATAATCTCCGTAAAGTTCAGTTATGATTTATTGCCTACTTCGGGATCAGTTTTTAGTTTTCAGTTAGCCTTAAGTTTATCAGTAGTCACAGGGTCGTGTTGCTCGGCTAATTGAAATAAGTAATGTGCGATCAACATATTGATTTACTGGTAAGAAAATTAATTCTGTATCAATTCCAAACTATTTCAGGATCACGCCACTTTTTCTATTTATCCAACTCACCTCTTTCCTCTCATGCTGGCGAGACAAAGGAAGGCCACGAGGGAATTTAAAAGCAGGTTTGGACACTCTCACTCTCATTTTCAGACTTATAAGGCACGCGTTTCTTGTAATATTTAAAGCCATTCCAATTTTGATATCTCTATCCCGCTCTTTTCTCTTCTCTCTTCAACATTGTGACCTTTTTCCGTAACTAAACAGCTTCCATGTCTGCTCAAGTTCAAGTATTTCAGAGCACGAACCACACACCGCACACCGACCAACGTGACAGTGACGTAGATGAAGATGGTCGCTAGGTCCGCCACTCAGCCTTCAATTGAATCGCCAAGAAAACAAACCTATACCTAAGTGCTAAGAAAAGAGTGTTGCAAATTAAGGGAACTACACTGGAAGGGCATAGCTGGACTTCTTCAGATTAAGAAACTACTAGGGGAGGTACAATAACAAAAAGTACAAAGTACTGATAAACCTCTCAAAGGCAAAACTACGAATACCATCAAGCTGCCTGACTGAATATCGCTTTTGTGAACTTGCTAGTTAGACCCCAACGTACCTACTTCTCTAATGTGAGGTCGTAGCGCGAAGAAGCAAGAGGTGCCTTGGACAAATATGACCTAAGGAGGAGCACATACAATCCATGCCCCCCGGATCGATCATTCGATTCCTTGAAATACTAGGGCTGGGAGAAGTGCAAGTGTAAGCAATGAGGGCACAAAAGACCCTTCGGTCGCAGTGCTTACCTCAAAATTAATATCTATCTAAACTAAACCCTCAGTGAACATGACAAGCGGCTAAGTAGATGAACAATAGAACTTGAACGGAAATTAATTAGATTTAAAGGTTGTTACAGTGAGCATCGGTTTAGGGACGATGGACTGTAAATTTGCGTTCAAGTTTGACACAGACCTCTTAGTAATTTCGTTCTTTGAGGTTTCCTTCTCAGTCAAATTGAAATGAGTAAAACATATTGTTGATTTTCGAACACGATTCTCTACTAATTTTTATTTCTATGGCATATCACACATCTGCAAGTCTTCTGCTTCAGTTTTACCCAAAAGAACTTTAAGAATGCGCAGTTACCAAAGCTAAGAGCTTATTAAAAGCCTGGAGTGGCTCTAATGGAAACACCCTTTTCAAATTACCAACTGGGAACAATTACTCTCCTCTTTCAATCGATGTGTAAAGCCAACCAATTGCAACGTTCAAGCTGTGGCTCATTAGATGCAATTGCAAAGTTGTAAAGTTTACAAGAAGTGTGCGTGTGTGTGTGTGTGTGGAATGTAAGTAATTACTGGGCGCCGTAAGTATATGTATGCACATACATACATATGTTGTTGTACGTATTGTTTTGTTGAGCATTAATGACTTTAACGTTGTGAAATTCTATGTGGTTGCGGTTCGGCGTAGCGTGCCGAATGCACATACTACCTTCATACCTACGAGTGCGTACATACAAAGTGTGAAATGCAATCACGCGTTAATTTAATTATGTTTACGTTAGTCAGTCGCATGATAGTAATCACATACATAGTATGTATATCAACAATTTTGCTTTTCAAGCGGCAAGCGCAGAATTTAAAGTTGCTAACATTTAGCATTTTTTGTTTTGCATACATGAAAGTGAAAATATTTAGTTAATATGCCCTTTGAGAAGGTCGGAGAACTATCAGACGTATCGGCTTAAAAACATTGAAACAACCCTTCGGACGAGTTCACAGTTCGGACGCGAAAAAACGATGAATATCCGGCTGATTTTTATAAGTCTAATGGCCGCTGTGGTCGAGTTGGTAGCGGTGCGTGCTATAACTTGATATGCCGGTGAGTTCGAGGTTCGAATCTCAGTCCGGGCAAGCAAAATCTTAATAATAGAAAAAGTTTTTTCTAATAGCGGTCACCCCTCGGCAGGCAATGGCAAACCTCCGAGGGTATTTCTGCCATGAAAAAGCTTCTCATTAAATACATCTGCCTTTCGGAGTCGGCACAAAACTGTAGGTCCCTCCATTTGTGATATATAATATAAAGACGCACACCACAAATGGTAGGAGAAGCTCGGCCAAACACTGAGCTATATAGTGTACGCGCCAAAATTATATTTATTTATATATATATAATGCGCTTTAAGTAATTGTGACAAAAGCAGCTGCAAATTTCGAAAACCTTTATTGGGCGCACACTTCGAAACCGAAGGACCTAGAAAATTTGCTTATCCCTCACGTCCAATTAATCCCAAAGTAATTTGAGTTCAACTTATATACGGTTCGATTTGTCTATTGCTCTCTCTGTTGCTATACTATAAAGGCATAGGAAAATGAAGACACATTTTAAGTTTTTGTTTTAAAATATTGCTTTTATTTTATTGTAGATTTTTTGAATGATACAAACATTTGTGTCATATATTTTCCTGCATTTTTCTTCACAACATGCGTAAAATACTTTGGTTCTCCGTGCATTTGTACATATGTTTGTGTGTAGGGCAGAAATTTTCCAATATACTTACATTGTTTTCTCAACTATGATGTGCCTTTGTTAATATTTTACTCAGAGCTGTTAATAATCGATTAATAATCTTAATGATTAATAATTTGATTAAAGTATTTTCACAACTTGATTAACTGATTAAATTAAAATTAAATGCTATTTCCTTTTTAATTAATGATTGAAATTAAATTTAATCAAAATTTAATCATGATTAAAGGGAATTAATTTAGTTTTAGAAATTATTTTACACATTGAAAAAATTTAATCAAACATTTAGTTTGATTAAAAATTTTGATTAATTTGGATTAAAGTGGATTATATGGCAATTAATATTGCATTAGTTAAAAAAAAATTTAATTTATTGTTATTTTATCTTATGAGCGTAAGCAATAATAATAATGTTTAGCAACTCTACTGTTGTTTGTTTACTAGTAGTAAACATATGTTGGCACATGGATATTGCTTACGTTTAGACATGTGCTTGCGAGTGCTTTTTGTTAACATTTTGTATTAAGTATTCGCTTTGAATAGCATGGCAGTTGAGCTCGACGAAAAGTTACGGAAGAGGTTTTCCAAATATTTTGGTCTCGCTCCAGAGGCAGATACCGCTGTCACAGCGGCTATACTGACTCCAAATGTCAAACTGAATTGGCTTTCCGTTCTGACAAGGACTTCTCTTAATGTGACCGCTGAAATAATCATCACACGAGCTTTAGAATGCATTTTAAAATTCGCTGTTGCTGAAAAACTAGTTCCAACAAAGCAGAGGATGAAATCGCCTTTTTTGATTTGGAAGAGAATAGTAAATTTTTATAAATTAGTCACTTTCGTTAAAAAATTACTAGTTTCTATTATTACAGATGCTGACGAGGAAACGACAACTTCACAGAGCTTGGGTTATAGTAAAGTAGAGCTTGAAAGCATTATCAGAGAGCAGTTGTACTCATATCTTGCGGACCCAACAAAAAATTGCGCAATATGGCAGAAGTATGACTTGTTAAAACAAGCTTCGCTCTACTTCAATACGCCTCTGACATCCTCAGCGCCTGTGGAGAGATTGTTCTCTTTCGCAGGAATTATCAATAGCGCTAGAAGAAATGCTTTAAACGATTTTTCATTTGAAAAACTAGTATTGCTAAAAGCAAATAATTGAATTCGTTATATTTATGTATGGTTGAAATTATTGAAATATTGTTGAATTTGTTTGTTTAAATTTTTGTTGAATTATTGTACTGACTATGTTTTGTTATTATTTAATTATTTATTATTGAATTCATCATATGATTTATAGTAACCATTTGCATTATTATTGCTGACGCTCATGAAATAAGAATAAATTATGAATTTTTAACTAATGCAATATATATAAATTGTCCATTTAATCCATTTTAATCCAAATTAATCAAAATTTTTAATCAAACTAAATTTTTTAAACTAAATTAATTCCCTTTAATCATGATTAAATTTTGATTAAATTAAATTTTAATCATTAATTGGTCAACGAATTGCGAAAAGAAATTAATAATCGAATTAATTAAAAAAATATATTAATTCAATTGATTATTAATTTTAATCCACATTTAACAGCTCTGGTTTTAAAATATTGCTTTTATTTTATTGTAGATTTTTCAATGATACAAACATTTGTGTCATATATTTTCCTGCATTTTTCTTCACAACATTCGTAAAATACTTTGGTTCTCCGTGCATTTGTACTTATGAATGTTTGTGTGTAGGGCAGACATTTTCCAATATACATACACTGTTTTCTCAACAATAAAGTGCCTTTTTTAATATTTTACTATATCCTAACATGTATATTTATGTTATACTAGCACATACCCGTGGCGTTGCCTACTTATTTATTTTTTTTGCGAATGATATACAACTGTTTGGTTCTCCTATGATATAAAAGTGATTTATTAAAAATATTTAAATGTAATAAAGTTAAATTCAAATATCAAACAAATAGCGGCAGATCAGTTGCTCTTGTTGGTTGTTTAAGAAAGATGGAAAAGACGCAGCAGTGCACTCGGCCAGCGTAGCACAGCATTTAGCGTGTTGGCTTTGCAACTCCGAGCTCCTTGGTTCATAGCCTTGGAGAAGTGGTTATAAAGAATAAATATAATTAATTAAATAAAGAAGTCTGATGAGGAAATGTGGTGTTTTACGAAATAGTACTATAACTTCTACCATTTAAAAAAAACTGTTGTTTTTTTTCCAAATTACATCTTCAATAAAATTGGCCTCGAGCTCAATAAAATTGTCAATTATTAAAAATTTTGTGTTGATTAAGAGTAGAAAGCCACAAACAAAAAGTTCAAAGATAAAAGTAAGAGAGAGGATAAATTTTTAGTTATTGTAAAACGGCTACTACTAAACAGAACATTCCGCGTTTTGTTTCCATTTCCTGGAATTAGTAATCTTTGATTTTGTGGGGCACCAATACGCGACAGCGCGATATTTAGCTGACCGTCAGAAAACACAAAGATCTATTCCAATTGTACTGAAAATTTGCCCTTGTGATTTGTTTATAGTTATAGCAAAGCATGTTTTTACGGGGAACTGTACTCGTTTGAAACTAAATGGTACATTTTTTGGTATCATTGGTATCCTTGGGAGGTCCGGTTAAAATATTCGCTTGTATAATATTAAACATAAAACGCGTGATTTTTAGTCATGTCCGGTTACATAAATTTTAAGGTTTAAGATTTCGCAAAAGTATTATTAGTGCATCAATTTTTAAGTTTAATTCATTTGGTGGTAGTCGCGGGGGTTTAGAGAGATAGGAAACTCCGTTGGGTAGTGAATAACATCACCTTGTTCTGTCAATGACTCCATAGACCTGTATACTTTGTATTCTATATCTTGTCTGCGGTAGAATTGTTCTGGTGAAAAAAAAGAGGTGGTTTGAAAGCCCAGTGAGCACTTCTTTCCCTACTTAGAAGAGTAGCAGCAATGCCAGAAGAGGCTACAGCAACAGTCATTTTGGCTTAACTACGAACTTTTGCCATAAGAAGTAAAGTTACAAACGTCTTGCCTTGGGTTATTGTTCACGCTAGATATGACTTTATAATAAAAATAATAATAACAACGGTTTTTACCCTTCATTCCCGCCCAACCGACGCGAGGGGCGCATCCGCATGACGCACGGATTTAAAATTTTAATTTTTTTTTGTTTGTTTGCATGCCGAGTCATGAAAGGCAGGAGTTTGTTGGGTGTGGAGACTCTAAAATTGTTTAGCTCTAGAATAAAAGTTCATCAGCTGATTTTAAATTTAAACTAATTTTGATAGTAAAAGTGGTTTAAAGCGAAATTGTGTATGTAATCCATCATCTATTGAGAGTACAAAGTATGGTATTCTTTATGTAAAAAAGAGAGTCGAAAAAATATCAAAGGAACCGGAGTGAAAGTTAAAGTCCTGGCATAAACCACGGAGTTGCTCGTTTAATTCAAAATTATTTTTGCAAGGTTTCAGAAAAAGAGGCCGAAAATGTTTGGAAATTCGAGAGGGAACGTTCCACTTCACTTCGGCCAGAAGAGATGGGCTAGACGTCAAGCCGGTTAGTAACTTACCTAAAAATATTATGCCTAGCATTTTTCTGCGACTAGCAAGCGTAGGAAGATTAATAAGTTTTAAACGATTAATATAGGGTGGCAGCTTTGTTGATTGTAGCATTGATATGAAGAGTAAAG
This sequence comes from Philophylla caesio, assembly GCA_963971545.1. Classification (NCBI taxonomy): domain Eukaryota; kingdom Metazoa; phylum Arthropoda; class Insecta; order Diptera; family Tephritidae; genus Philophylla; species Philophylla caesio. Next base: position 7,403,352 of record OZ020608.1, read on the forward strand.
TTAAGTTTTGGGTCCATTGTGATACCTCGGTCAACAAAGTTAAATACTTGTTCAAGGTTGTAGTTACTTATGTCATAATAAACTGGTTGAACTGCCCAGCGAGAAAAGCACATTACTTTACATTTTTTAAGGTTAAGCGGCATACCATTTATCATACTATATTAGTAACTGCTCTGATGTTAACTTTGGTTCATATTCGAATGAAAATTGCTGTATCTGATTAATATTAAACGTGTTCTCACGCATATACAAAAGGTTATTTATGTTCCAGTTACCACAATTAGGTTCGGGTAAACCAAAATCTTTTAAACAATTGTCTCCCTATGAAAAAGTTAAGTCCTCTAGAAGAATAAGTCCCGTGTTGAAAATGGAAAAATTTCTTCACACTTTTTTCTATTTATTAATTTGAAAATAAAAACATCAACTATTTTTTCATAGCCTATTTCGATTAAAAATTGCCGTATATCTATATTGCTTTGTATTTTTTATAACTTAAGCGCCAACACAAAAAAGTGTTTATCTTCCAATAATAAAAAAAAAAAAATAAGTTTGCCACTCAGCTGTTCTCAACAAAGGCTTAATTAAAAAAAAAAAATTATTAAAATCGGTTCAGTACTTTTAGAGCCAAACTGTGACAAACATTCCCCATATAATCAATTTTATATAATATTATTGAAATGCGGCAATTTATACAGTAAACATTTGCTTGTGCAGCAGAAAATTTACGCTGTTTAGCGCTAAATCAATTGTATCATATGTACATATGTATGTATGTATACACTTCACTTCATTAAGTTATGCAGTAAAAACTTCAACCCGAAAGAAAAGTGGTTTGATATAGGAAAATTAAAAAAATGAGTATGCCACTCGCACAATGGGCAAACCTGCCTGAGTGCTTGGACAACTCCCGGCCTGCCACAATTCCATGCCGATCGCGAGCCTTTACCCTAGGCTCGCGATGGTTTATTTAAAAAAAATTTTTATAAAAATCGCCTAAAAATTTTATGAGATTAGCCGTTACAAACATATTCCATATAAGCGATTTTATATAATTAGTACAGATATAGATAAATTTCGATGTACATATGTATGTACATATATTTACACATACCTCGTACTTCATGTCAGCCTCCACTTCGACCAATGCTCTAATGAACGTTTCATCATTTATTTCTCTGGCTGTGGTGTCTGTAATGCTGACAATTGTTTAACGCAATAAAATTTTCAATTCCATTATTTTTTAGATCTATGTATGTGTTTGTTATTCTTTTTGTTGCTGCGACTTTGTGGTTGTCATAACGTTTATTTATCTCTATGCCATATTGAGCGCAATTGGTTTACCATAAAATACCCTTTCTGAACACACAGTGATGTGCAAGCCAAACCATTCATCTTTCTATGCAGTTTTCTATTTCTCCGTCGCAAAAATGCTTGTAGCTGCGATTGATGGCAGATGTTAAATAAATTGTAATAAAAATAATTTTTCGTATAAAGCAAACCGTAGTGGAAAAATGTTTGACGGTCATCCGCTAACTCCCACTTTCCAATTATTTTTCCAAGGCGACTGTTTTTTCTACAAAAATTTTTCTTCTCTAGCATGTGAAAACGTTTCAGAACTTCTCCCGCACTCTCCCCGCTTTCTTGGTTCTTTGAACGCTACCTTGCATGTTCCAGGACCTACATACATAGTAAGTAAGTATGTTTTGACGTTTTATTCCGCTGGCGGTTGTAGTGTAGAAAATGAAAAAAATTCGTCATGATAACTAATTTCGCTGTCAAGCCAATCGCAATGTTCTTTCTCTGAAAAAGTCCATGGTACTCTTAAATCCTTAAATTTTCCCCAACTAGAATCGCTGGAAATCAAACCTCCATCCGGCTTCGACGTCAGGTTTGGCTCAACTGCTGAAAATCGGAATCTTGCCATTGTTGAGAGTGGTGACGGATTCTTAGTCACTGCTGTCGACGTAGTGAACTTTGAAGTTCCATCGAGATTTTACGTTACACTCGAAGCACTGTGTGTTTTGTTTAGCAAGCTGATAAAGCATTGCTTTGAAAGCAAAAGTAAGGAGATTGTTAATTTTGTGATATTGAGCGCAGAAATTTCATCTCTGAAAATAAAAGCGTATTAGTGCTTGGTAAAGGCACAAAAAGTCTTAAACATTTGATTTAAAGACAAAGCAATGTTTTGAATTACTGAAGTTTTGCTGCTGGAATATATAAAATCATTCCTTACCCAAACAACTTCAGCTTACCTAGGCTATTTGATATATGTACTTACATATATATAAGAGTTGTAGAAGTTAGCGTCAAAAGGAAACAATTCAGACAAGAATATTTAATTTTAAAAGTCACATGCATTTATATACCTTTTGCGTAGCCCGAGCAAACATTAAACAGAGCTCTGTGCGGAATGTTAACACAGCGAGTAAGAAAAAACACATACATACATACATACATGCATGTATATAAACCCTCATACGCGAAGCACTTCATAAAAGCACTGACATTCACATTTCTCAAATTGTTTGCGCTCGCACTCACAAAGAAAATTCACTTAAAAGTTCAACGCATTGCAGCAAGTACTTTATGCATTTAATTGCGAAATATGTTATGAGTATTATCCCTTGGGAATAGTATGAACGAGCGTGTTGCCCAATACTCGCGGCGAAGGCAAATAAGCGTCGCACAACGCAAATGCAAATAAAAACGCAAATATTTGCATAGTCCGCCAAGCAATACAGGCTACGCTACTGCTGCTAGCTGTGGTACTCCCTCTCGGTCGTCGTGCCACGCCCACATACACTTGCTTACATTTTCTCTTTTATCATATTTTTTGTCGCTTGCGGCGAACGCGCGAGCACTGTCATTCACTCCTCCAATGTTGGTGGCATGCGTGTTTAGCATTTGCTTAGATTCATCTGCTTTCATTTTTGTATGTGTGTGTGTGTGTGCATCTAAAAATGTTGGCAGCAGGACATAGAATGCATGAGCTGGTCTTGATTTGTATTAGAGATTACATATGGTTTTGTGGCAGAGCGTTGGGGTGTGTGTGGGAAAAAAGAAAATTCCATTTAACCAGAATTGTTGGTCAACAGCGCGTCTAGAGGACAATCAGCGAGCGTAGTGGTGGGTGTAGTGGAAGTGGAAGCAAATAATGTTTTGCGTAAAATTATAAGTTGTACGCTTGATAACTTAAATGCTTGTAGAAGCGTGTACGAGGGCAATACATTGTTGGTTTGTAGTAAATATTTATTGTATGCCATGGCGTATACGCAATGTGATTTAAATTGCTTGATGCAGTAGATATGTATGTATGTATATATGTATGTATGTATGTGTGTATGTATGTACTATAAGGATGAACACAAGGCGAAAGACTGTACAACAAATATTTTTGCAAGACGAAAACAAATATGAAAATGTGCTTCACATTCACGAGACGTTAATTTAAATATATAACTTGACTTAAAATTGTTGTTTTCTTTCAGAGAGGCTTACCGATATCGTTACCGATAATGCTATTCTATTTTTATATTTATTTATATTTTTATAAATTTGAAAGTATATTAGCAAATACTGAAATACTAATTTTGCTTACATACATACATACATCAATTTTTCTCACAATAATTACAAAGCTTAAAATTGCATTAAAATATTCTAGAAATTTTTAATACGCTTAGGGCCAGTTTTTCAGTGCAAGTTGAACTCTGTTTGTCGTTTAAACTAAGTTTAAACTCAGTATGCAGTTTTTCAGTCAACTTTAAACGGAGTTTAAACTGAGTTTAAACGGCCGATTGCGCACAGTTAAACTTAGTTTAACTTATCAGCTGCGTGCTGACTATTTCGTTTTGGTTACAACAAATTTAATTGAGCGCAAGAAAACTAAGTTTAAATTTAAACTGAGTTTAACTAAACTTAGTTTAAACTGAGTTTAAACCAGCACTGAAAAACTGGCCCTTACTGTTACAATGACTTTATTGCATGGCTGCTCAACAAACGAAACGATACCATTTTGTTTTGTTAACGAGCAAAATTAACTTAACGAAATGAGTTTGTTGCGTTTCGGCGCCATGTTATCAAAACGAAATCAAATCGTTAATTTTGCAACGTTATAAAATTTCCGTTTTCGTTAATTTTAATGTGCCTAAAAGTATGCAGCGCTTATGTTTGCGGCGAGTGAATCTCCAGCGTTTTTCTTAACGTTTTTCTTAACGTTTTAACGTTAACGCCAGCATTTCGTTTCGGTTAAAAACGTAATGAAATTTATTATGATAATTGCTTTAACGATAATATTTTGAAATGTTCCAACCGAAACAAGAGAAAACATTTCGGAACGGTTAAATTTAACGTTAAAATGCATCCTTGCTTTATTGTAATAAATTTAATTTATTGCATACACTACCATCACTGAATTGTAAATTGGCAAATGTAATTGCAGAAAATATTCCAAAATATTAATCTTATTTACATGACCTTTGATTTATTTGTATTATTTCATGTTAATTTAGATTTTTTATTACAAAATATTTTGTATTTGTGGTCATTTAACATTTGTACAACGACTACTCGATGGCACTTAAATATTTTTACATTAATTTATATGAGTGAATTTATTATTATATATGTATGTACATACAAGGTTGTGGCGGTGTTAATATTTGTAAGATAAATGTTGCAATGAAATAAATTGAAAACAAACTAAATTTAATTTAAATATCAAGGCTGTGAAAGTGCTCATTAAACTAGTTCCAACTAACAAAGAATTTAATGGAAAGTTCAGCAATCTTTGTTCTGAACGTGGTACTGAGCCCGTAGTTAAAATAGAAAGAAGAAAATGCTTGTCAGGGGGAACTTCCACTTTGGAGTAAATAGTAAAAATATCATACAGATTTGAGTGTATTCCTTATTCCTTTCATATTGCCAATAGCCATAACGCTGAATCCAAATACAGCTTTGAAATTTTCTAGCTATTAAACATTCATGTGAATTATGTGAAATTTTCAGTAAAAATTTGAAATGAATTGCATGAAAATGCATACATAATGAGCACCAAAGTTGCACATTTTGCACAGGACAGCAGAGTGACAGCTCGGTCTAGTCTGCGGAGACCAGCATGTTTAATTTGATGATGTAGTAGTAGTTGTTGTTGTTTTTTTATGAAAATCATTTCGCAGAACTGATGAGCTACAGTTGCAGCTGTCACTGAATAATGTTAAAGCAGAGTACTCGTATTTATATTAATTATTTTGTGGTATTTAGGTGTAGAAAGAAGAAAGCTGAAGCTGATTATTTGGTATGTACTAATTGTGAATAACTTAAAGAAACATTGAATAAAGCATAGAAAAGAATAGGTAAATTATTGGTTGCAATTAAGATTGAAAGATTTGTTAACTAATTTTACAAGCAGAACTTGAAAGCTAAGACCACTAATCACATTGATGAGATAAAATGAAATATTTAATTTCTAATATTAAGATCATGTATATATGTTAATTCACTTTTATAAGTTTTTAAGAAAGGTTGAACGTAATTATGTAATTTTAAGTAATTTATTTTGTTAACTATCGAAAGACAGCTATCGCTTAACATTTGCATGAACATATTTCTGCTTTAACTACATACACCCAATATAAACCAAATGGGAGAGTAAACACGTTTTGTAAACATTTTACGCTTTTAACGCCACCTATCGAGTAATAGTTAGTTATCCAAATAATAATGATCCAAATAAGATTTTGTAAAAAATTTCGACTTCAGAGTCACTTAACGTTTCACTTTTGAGTTACGATGTTACTTTTTGTCTAAGTAATTCAATTGTGTATTGAATAATAATCAAATTTGTGCGTAAATGATATTCACAGATAAAACGACTACAACGCCATCTATTGAGTAAATTTTAGGTTGATATTTTCTTAGCATATACAAAAATTTCATTAATAACTGGTCCCTGGGGGCATCGATAGGTATGGGTAATTGATTACATACTTTTTTTTTAGGCAATAGCTAATTATGTGCGAGTATATCTTTGTTATATGAACCGAATGTGTTAGTGAAAAACGATACTTAGAAACATCTCAACACAAATTTCATAAACCAAGCAAATTTTTGCTCATAACAATTAATTTGACCAAGTATCAAATAAATCTTTCGGCTCCCATTGTTAAGTCGATTTTTATCAATAATTTATTTTTCGCCGAAGTAATAGAGAAAAAAATGTTTTATCGACAACTATAGGAATTTTTGATCGCAGCGCATATCAAATTAGATATAGTTATATAAGTTAAGGAATTTTAGAAAATAAAAGTAGCGTTTGAATATCTTAAAAATATTCCGCAATTGAAAGTTTTCTAACAATTAAACAAATTTTATATTTACCTGAAATTTAATATCAATCAAAATATTGCTTCAGCTCCGTAGAAAATCTACCCCTACCTTGTTACAATAACGACATTCCTTTTCTACTAGTCTACACAATTTCTAACCCTATTTATTATTTATTTGACTGATTTAATATTCTCGCATGCAAGTATGTACATACATACTAACATAAGAGAACAGAGAACTTTGGTAAATTCGATTTCTCACTCACTCATAAAATTATATCAACAATACGAAAATTACTTTCACAAAAAGAAAACTATTATTCATTCAATTGCTTTTGTTGTTTCTGACACGTGATTTATGACAAGCAGACTGGATTTTCTTCTACATAATAAAACCAGTTGTATGAAGATAATGGCGATAGTACTAAGTAAAAAATAGCAACAAAAAAAACTCTTTAAAATTCGTTATTTTACGGTCCTTTATTTGGTCTTGTTGCTCGTTGCGTGCAGAATCAGGATGGGGTTGCTTTGTGTTGTTTGTAGAGTAAATTACCTTTTGTTATCTCCCTTTTTCTTTTAGTTAGTGTTCTTATGTTGTTCGCAAGCTGGTATACATGTCACTTGACACTTGGTTTTCTGAGCATGGTTATAAATTTAAATAAAAGTAAGATACTTCAATATATCGCAAGGGTGAGAAAGTCTAGTCGTCAAAGCAAGATATCGGGTATTGTTTAAGAGTTTCAAAAAAAAAAACTTGAATTTATGAAGATAAAAAATTGAGCTAGAAAGGAAATGGTGCTATTCTAAACCACAATAATCAGTTTATTCATAATATTGTTTGATAAAAATGAGAATTACTTTGTATTTTGATAAATATCTTTTAATAATCAAGAGAACAGTGCGATTGACTATTGAAGTAATTGAGCAAAAATTCAAATAAATTTTTCAAGTTTGGCGCTTATACAAATTTGAAGGAAATGAACTGTAAAAAGTTTGTTAAGAAATTTTCTTGTTCAAAGAGAGCAGCAATTTCAGAAGCTTGATTGCTGAGTTATGGTTTATTAAAATTTGTAAAATAATAAATGTAATCAGTTTACTTATAAATTTACTCATCAAATATACGATTAATTGATTAGTTTTATTTTTTTGTAAATTTATGTTAAGTTGTTCATTGAAGTTTTTATTTTTCATAAATCTACCTTTGATAAATTAATGAATGCAGTTAGTGATTAATTAAGATTTTTAAAATCAACTAATCGCATAGTCGCAATTAAAACTTGTTGGTCTCATGTTTAATCAAACATACGATTATTTTTAGTTATTCAATGTTTGATTAATTTGCATAAGATAATTCAATTAATTATTAATTTTATAAATAAATAATTTATGGCTGTTTAGTTACTGAATAAGTATTAATAGCGATTAAACGATACATTTAAAATAAGATCAATCGATTAAAAATTGAATTCTTGAATAATCAGCATTGTTATAGAGCAGTTATTAATTTAATTATTTTACAGGTTTATAATACATAAAATACTTATAAAAATATGATGATCGATAACGATAACTTAATGAATATTTACAACGAGAATTTTGTAGAAGTCAGATAAATATCGATACAATATCAGTACAGTAAGGATAAAAATATCGATAACGATATAAAAATCGATAACTTTTTCAGTATCAATAACTCTATCGGTATCAATAATCATATCAATATAGCCAACGATCATAACATTGATAACGATAAAACCAAAAGTTATGCTTATATTAACGAAAACGATATATTTACAATTACAATATTGTTATTTATAATGATACATTTAATGATCAACGTTATACAATTACGATATTACTATTTAAAATGATACATTTAATGATTTTAAAATTAAAAATTACCAAAAATTCGTAGTAAATTCGTGTTGAAATAATGAAAATTAAATCGCTATTCATTTCATTTCTCCACCGCGTCAAATTGAAACAATTACAGGTTAAATTGAATAGCACTCATACAAATGTATGCTTGCTTTTAATTTAATTTCACTTTTGAATGCCATGCTGCTCAATTGTTCACTTTTTATTGCATTGCAAATCAAAATTGTTGAGTACTTCTCGCTACTCGCTATGGTCAGAAGCGACTGTAAAATATTAAAAAAAAAAAATGTTAGCAATTTTTATTGCCAATCCTTCCAATCGAACGCAAGACCCAATGAGTTACAAGCAAAGTGATTTATGAGAAAGTAAAAGGGGAAACATATAATAAAAGCATATTGAAAAAGCATTGAAATTAAATACATACACTGTCGGAAAAAAGCAAACAGTCTGAAAAATTAACCAATTTTAAAGTAGTTGGAAATCAACTACTTTGAAACAAATGCAGCGTGCGAGTCTTTAATTCTTCGTACTCGTATATTTATATGAGCGTAATTCAAAATAATTTAAAAACTTTTGTTGTGAAAAGAAACATATGTGTATAGTATACATATATGTGCATACACTGTACTCATAAAAACTCTCATCCGACAGCAGAAGGCTGTTGTGTCATTCACTTACAATTTCCAATAAAACAGATGACGAATTGACAGCCGTTGTCGAGATTATTTACGAAGAAAACAAAACAATTTACGTGAGAAGCTAAAATATATTAATTAAATTCAAAATATCTAAGTATCTAAAGCATTTTCCCATATATTCCATAGCTTAAAGGAATGAAGTCCCTAATGAAAGGAAAACCTAAAAAGATGCTTTTGGCTCTTTTGTCCAAGAACGTTGTAATGAATTCCAACTTCGATAGAACTCACGAAAAAAAAAGAATAAAAGCTTTTGTTAATTTCTATCCGCTTTTGAAAAGTAAGACAGTGGGCGAGCCCATAAAATGCGTGATTCTTAAAATATTTTAATTTTTTTTATCATTATTAACATAGATGCCTTTTGTATCGAAAATCGTGACCCAGAGGAAGTTACTCGCAAGGCCATTCAGGCGGTAAAAAAACAATGGTTTTACTAAGAAACTAAATTAAATTTTATTTAAAACGAACTGAATTCCATACTTAGTTTAAACAACAATACATATGAAAACATATTTTATAAAAACTAAACTAAAATGCGTTTTTAAAAAGTTGGAAAGGAGTAGGTATAAAATAAAGAAGTTTAAAACCAATTCCAGTTTAAAATAGTTGTAAAAAAAACAGTTTTAAAGTAGCTTGAAATAAATACATTTTATTGCAGTTGCAAAAACCACTTGTGGTTAAAAAAAAAGTACTTTTTAAATTGCTTTTAAAGTACTTTGATTTCCGACAGGGTACATATGTATGTACATACCGCCGTACATTTGTATGAGTCTGTACGGGTATGGAAAATATAGTATCTGTTGAAGCTGCCCAGCTATAAAAATTATTATGGAACTGTGTTGACATTTTGTAATAATTTTTGAGCGCTAACAGTTTGAAATTTCCTGTTGGGTTAACTGTTATAAAGAAAAAAAAAAAGATAAGGAGTAAATTGTATCTCTTTTCACAAATTATACCCCTTTTAGTCTCTATTTCATGTAAATATTACGCTTCTGGCAATTTGTGTACATATTTTGCATACACAGCTTTGTTGCGGATTAAATATTTTTGCCTCAGCAAAAAAAAAAAATAATGATGAAAAACTTAAAAAGCTGCATTGCAAAAAAAAATGCGCAAAAAAATGCACAATCATAAAAAATATTTGTAAATAAATATGTGTACATAAAAAAAATTTAAATATGAATACAGATTATAATTTTTTTTTTTGACTCAAACGCATACTCGTACATTATTTTCTGTGCCGGACGTGATGTACGCTTGCACCATATCTGCAACTAAAAAATGTATGCAATTGTGTATGTGTGTATGTACGTATGTGTCTGGCGGCTTTCTGCTGTGTTTGCATAGTGAAAACAATTTAAACAAAAGCATGCAATTTTGGCTGCGATAGTGATACATTTATAGCAATGAGAAATGGCAGATTGCATATTGTGAGGCGCTTTGGCAGTGTGCAGATTTATTGGTCCAAAAAAAGTGTGTAATGAGCGGTATGGTGTGCAGTGAATTCGGTGGCATATTTTAATTAAAATATTATTGTAAATAAAATATTTTTTTATAGTGTCAAATAAATTACAATGACCGACAGATATGAGATAAAAATAAAAGCTTTGAAAAGCAAACATAAGTTAAGCTAAAATAAAATAGCGTTCAAAGCATTCTACTTTTTCTCAATCACTGCAGCTGCAATAAAATTCGACAGTTGTGATGCTCTGAAGCTGAGTTGAAAGTGTTTTGCTGTAACAGTTTAGTTGAGAAGTTTCACTTAGAATTCGCCTATTGCCTTTGGCTAACCCTCTCTGAGGGCAGAAGAAAAATGACAACCCCATAACCTCGCCCGCTGGAAGTATTCTCCAACATTGTGTATCTTCGTTATCGTGATGGAAGCCTAGCCCTGTTAGGGATTCCGTCGCCATTAGTTTCTCTTTCAAGTCCTAGCGTGACAGAGCATATAACCATTCAATTCATTTTAAAGCCGATGCCAGCCCGTATTGGAGGTGACGTTTAGTTTGTACTGCTTTCACGGGCTTTGACTTTTCACAAAGTATTTTAGTCTCGCTGACGTCATTAGAAGGAAGCTTCTGCTGATGGTGCGTATTAACGAACAAGAAGATTGGTTCGCGCAAGTACAGCTTTATTTTTTTTTCATTTTCTTCTGCGACAGGGTGGAATGTTCATATTTGTTGGAACGATTTTCCGTCATCCCTTGTCAAGTTCGGTTTGGAGGCAAACCGGTTTCATTGTGGTGACATCTTCAGTGTCAATTTACAGTCAGCCGAAGCGCAGGAATCTGGACTTTTACTGTTTTTTTGATTTAAATTTATCATTCATTCAGCATTCCAATTTGTAAAGTACATTTAATACATTATATCAAAGTTCGCTATTTACTACTTTATTTTCTTCTCACTGAAATTTTGGCTTTACCACTGAAAAATGGCTCTTCAATTTCCTGTGTTTTTTTGTTTTGCTGTGGTTGCACTTTAGTAACCAGTGTATACACACACCACAACCGCAGCCCGTAATTAGCCGTGGTAATCGACATTGGCCTGCATGTTGCATAAATTATTGGCGTTGTTTTTTTTTTCTTTTCGCGATTTTGTTGTTCCAATTGAGTGCGAGTTGCTCAGGCGCAACACTGCGGTGTTTAACGTACTCGCCGCCGGCGTATGCACACATACATACATATGTATGAGCATTTTTTTTTTTCATTAAAATAAGTGTTTGCTAGACGTCAAACCTACGAGGGCAGGCACACAGTATACATTTTCTCTCAATATAGACAACCGTATGTGCAAGCACAAATACATACATTAGCGCAGATGCGTACACCAGCGCCGTCTTAAGGTTTTCCATGCACTGGCGTTTAAACATATTTTCGGCAGCAGTAAAACATTAAAATCTTAAATGTCGTTAAACAATGTTTTTTTTGAAATTTGGCACACTTGACTTTCATAAAGCGTTGATTATGCATACTTCGCACAACTTTCGCATAACTTTTGAAATGTCAAATAAAATCTGTTCAATGCATTTCCCATGTATCCGATTACCCAGAAATTGGCACATTTTAATAAAAATTTGAAGTCTGTTAAATTTTGATTTGCTGGCGTTTTCCTTAAGTGGCATTTCAATTGCAGTGGTACCAATAGCAATGCTTTTACAGAGTTGTATTATAAGGCTTTTAGGAGTATTCACAACTTTCGCAATATTAACTTGTGAATTCTTATACTCGTATAGTTAGTTTTATTTTCTTCAAAAAGCCAAATAAATGTAGCTGAAATGCATATACCAATATTATAAGATCGACCACTTGTACTTTCGTTGGAAGTACGAAACATTTTTGTTAATGAAAAGAATGTAGAGTAAGAGTTCACCAAATGAGTATAAAATAATTTTTTAAATTATTTAAGGAAGATGAAATAAACACAACAGCCAACTCGGCTAGCGTAGCACAATGTGTAGCGTATTGGCTCTGCAACTCCGAGCTCCCGGGTTCAAAGCCTGAGAGAAGTGGTTATGAAAAATTAAATTAAAAATTAATTTAATTTAATAAAAATAAGTCTGATGAGGAAATGTGGTGATTTCCGAAATAGTTCTATAACTTGAACCATTAAAAACTGTTGTTGTTTTTTCACAAAAATATTCCATAAACTGGCCTTGAGCTCAATAAAATTATAAATTATGAACATTTACTAGGCCAACAGAAAAATAAACAAATATTATTATAAAAAGCTTCTGCTGGAGTTGAAATGAAGTTTTATTTATTAGGTTTTTTTTTTGCTAATCACCACTTCCTTAATCAGATTTGAAAATACGTGTTAAATAGGGTTTGAGCAAGGCAGATATAACAGGTAACCTCGGTAAAGTTTATTTAGTTTGATTTTTTTCATTTATCTAAATTGTCAAACTTTGTTTTCATTTGATAAAAACCAAAATGTTTGTTAACATCTTATTCGTGTTTTCGAGTACAAAATATATTGTGCATTTCGCTCATCAAATGTATAAATATGTTGTATATTTGTGTTGTTTATTTTGTGCCCAACTAGAAGAAAGTTGGGAAAGTGCGTTATCTGCAAAAAAAGGCTCGTAAAAGACGAAGTTTCTTTCTTAAAAGTGCCGCAAAAGCCACACCGAAAGATTGTTAGAAAGGGAGCTTATGGCATCACGTTCACGAAAACATTATGGTGTTCATAAACTATTTCGCGAGCTGAAATTTGGTTGCTGGCGCTAATTGCTAATTCCTTGTAAAAAATTTATAAGTCTGCTTCAAAATTTTAAATCAAAACGCATTTACATATGCTTCACAAAGATCAGCTGTTTTTGTGCGCATACCGTGAATGACCCTACTACGTTGATAGACATTTATTGTTTGTTTGACGGTTGGCAGGGCTGATAAGTTTGATTGTGCGAAGTATAATCAGCATTAAGTACGTAAGGTTGTGCGAAGCTCTTTAAACGTTATGCCAAAGTTGTGCGCTTAAGACTCTTCTAAGCCGAATTTGAAAAATAATCAATTTAGGTCAGGTCTGGACTAAAAGGGAAATAACTTAAAGTCTCTCAAATTGGATTCCGGGATTATGGGTATATTTACAAAAAACTATTTAGCGAATAAACTTGCGGAAATGCTCGCTTACAGATTTCCATAGCAGAGTTGGCGAAATTTCCTATCTGAAGAAGCCAGCTGAATGAACCGCATATAGGATAGTACAGGATTGCCCTGCAGTTCTGGGCACTCCATGACCTACTTCACTCTATGAATAACTTTTCAGATACTTTGGAAATTAGTAAAAGAATAATAACAAATTCAGCACACTGGACACGGGACTGCCGAAGTACATTTAGATCCAATTGACGTGGACTAATGTTTGCAATAGATAAAAGAGAAATTATTTAAAAAAAAATATTTGCCAACAGATGGCGCAGAAGTCAATGTTCGCTCATTTTCGAAATGAGAAATATTTTTAAAACACAATGCGTTTAAAAATCATTTTTCCTGTGCCATTTACCACATAATAACCGATATAAAAATAAGTAAATTAAAAAGAATAATATTTTACTAAATTATATTAGGCATTGCATTCTGTTACGACCTCATTGATATATGCTTCTATGTACATATGTGTGTAAGTATGTTTGTGTATATGCATGCAAACTGCATTAGCGCTAGCGTTTAATGTGAACGTATCGACCAACCAGCTGCTGTCAGTCAAATTTGTCTTTTATGACACGCAGTTGCAGATGTGTGTGTGTGAGCGTGTGCGTGTGTATGCAATGTCAGTGTGCGCGTGATGAATTCATTAATTTCGGGTTAAAATTAAATTTTGTTGCTAGCCCCCCTTGGTGTGTTGAAGGTCGGAAGAGGCTCGCTTTTCATATCGATGTAGTATTAACATCGAACGCTACATGTGTGTGTGTGCGTGTTAAAGCACTTTTTCGCTTGCGCTTTTGCATGCGTGTGATGTCAAAGTGTTTTATTGTAATTAAATTCCAAATTTCACTTGGTTGTTTTCGCGCATGAAAAAGTATGCTACCGAATTTCGTTTTTTAAGTTTTCAATTAAACTGTTCTAAAGTGACTGTAGGCATTTTGTTAATTGTTAACAAATATGTAAATGTTGAGTAAATGTGTTTAAATAATGCGCATTTTTATGAGCTTTTCGCCGAAAATTCATTGAAAATAAAAGGAAATAAAAAAATTATATTAAATGGCAATTTCACACAAAGAAAAGTCGCTGGTTTCACGTTAATTTATAAACGTACGCTCTGTGCACCTACAACATTGATGGTCGCTGTCGTTAGAACCTACATATTCTCAGAACCTTTCCGACCCATACCGACGACTATCCATGTCGCATGCTTCGTTCAGAGATTAATTTTAAGTATTTAAACAAAATTTTATGTAATCGTGCTGCATCGGGTAGAGTATCTTTTTACGACATCCAACTGGCTTTTTAACTTAAAGCGCATAGTTTCATTTTAACTCCAAAAAATATATACATTTTTCTCACTCCATTAAAGTTGCAGAAACTAGCAACAGTTGTTGCTTTTGTTCTCATAATTTCCCACCATTCACGCACCATTACAACTCTGCAATTGCTATGCGCAAAAAAAAAAACAATTCAGAAAATTTATGACATCAACAATTGTATGAGCGCTTAAAAGTATGCAAACACATATAGCAATACAGAGTGATTGATGCGAGCGGAACGTGTCGTAGAAAAAATGCTAAAAAATGACAAATGTCCTAGAAGTTATTTGTCATAATTTGCGTCTGCTTGCTGCAATGGCAGGAAAAGCATGCGGGAATAGTTAGAAGCAACAGAGCAAAGTTCAAACAATTGCGCTAATTGTGGATGAATTTTTCTTTGCGCATTGCAAGTGAGTGTGTACTTGTGTGACTTTTACACACATCCCAAAATACTGTCATGTAAAAAAAAAAAAAATATGCGATGAAAAAATGTTTCCTTTTCACACCATTTTGCAACAAAACTTGTGCGCAAAAAGTTCCTCGCATTAAATGAAGTGCAAGAGAGTGATAAGGAGAAGACAAGCAGTGAAATGGAATTTATGTCATAGCAGATGTTATCTTCTTCATATAAACGCCCAAAGGTAGACTTCTTGCATTTGAGCTAAATATAAATTGTTTGCTTGTGAAAAGTGAAAGCGGCGCGTGCTGCCACATTGAGATAAGCGACTGTTTTCGTGCTACAACTTTTGTTCAAAATAAAAAAAAAAAAGTACGTATGTAGGCGTGTATGCAGCTCACGGAATTTTTGTTGTGGTATGCGGTACTTATATACATAGTTTAAAAATTTAAGTATTTAAACAAAATATTCGAACATTATTCTGGCGATCGAGGATTGGTTAAAATACTAATTTTTTGTCACATTTTGTGTGTTACTCGCAATTAAAGCCTATTCTGTGTGTTTCGGGACTATTTCGCAACTATTTCAGGACAACTTTTAGATGATTTTAGGAAGATTTTGGAACTGCTTCAGCATTTATTGGAACTGATTTGGAACCATTTTGGGCTTGTCCAATAAGTATGAGTATCACACATTTCAGTTAAGAACGGCATCAAATAAATTATCAATATTTATCAACAGTATCCCAATTTATTAAGCTAAGTTTAGCGTCATTGTTGCAGTTATTTTAATTTGTATTGTTTTAATTATAATTTTTAAAACTATTTTCGTATTTATTTTTCTTGTTTTATACGGGTTTTTGTTATAGGCGCATATTGTAGTATATTTTTCTTACGGAAAATATTTGCATTCACGCCAGATGTATGTTGCAGTCAACACATTTTTTTTAAATAAAAATACCACTTCCACATATCTTCTTCCCACAAAAAGTTGCCTGCCACCCCAAAAGTAGGCTATACATTTTTTTTCACCGCTGTTTGCAAAGCTTAATTAATTGCTCCATCCGATAACCATGGAAAAGGCGCAACATGAAAACTTCTCGAAAAAAAAAATTGTTTTATCCTCTGCATATTGCGCAGCTTAAAATAAAACCGAAATAGGAATGAAAGGAATAGGTGAAATAGCTGCCTGCAATTGTAACACCCTTAACGCGATCGCATTTGAAAAACTTTTCACGCTTTCGCCTATCCTAAAAGCGGCGTTCGCTAAGTGATGGGTTGTGATGGGTTGTTTTGGGTGTAGAAGTGAGTGACTCACTCATACTTTGCTTGTTGCTGACATTGTGTCAGATGAAAAAGCGCCGCGCGAAACATTTCAATCAAAGCGTATTGTTTTTGCAAAGAGGACGAGTGCGGGCGTATAGATTAAAAGTGAAAAAAAAAATATGAAAATTAAACAAAAAATTAAAGCTTAATAATAGGCAAACATAATAACTTTAAGAGTGTGTGTGTGCAAGTTTCGAAAGTAAAGAGCAACCATCGTTGGAGAAAACGCAAGTTATGTTTAACAACTGAAGCACACCCACATCTGAAGCATTTTTTTCATTTTTTTTCCATTTACATAATTTCTATTATTATTCAATTAAAGTGCGGTTAAAAAACTTTGCAGCTAGCAGAGAAAAATTCAACATGTAATCTAAAAAATTTTAAACTTTTGTTATTAATCCAATTTCAATTTTAAATTTGCTTAATCAATGTTGTTATGATAAAGTGAAAAGTTACAAGGAGCTTTAAAAATCTGACTTTTATCGCGAAAAAATTGTCAAAAATCGACAACAGTTCAAAGTTGCTCTTTCTTTTACGGAAGTAAAAGTGATATTTATTAATGATATTATTTAGCTCCTTCGCAGTATTCTTTGACTTAAGGAATTGACGAATACCACTTTGCAACGCTTTCAAAATCGATTAAATTTTTAATAAGTTTGTATCTTATTAGTGAGTTAGTTTAGAGAGCTTTAAGGATTCTGCACAGTCTTTTTATTTTCTTTTTTCATTCCTTACTAAACTACTTAAAAGTAAATATTGGCAAAATTCGGTTAATATTTCTCAGCTTGGCAATCTATCGAAACTCCATTAAACTACAGCATTTCATTGATTCACTTTAAAGCCATTTGGAGTCTCAAATTAATTGCTAAATCTACCAAAGCAATTATGGCTAATATTATGGTATTATTAAACTTATCTTATAGCCATAACTTACCACAGCTGCCATTTTCAAAAGCAATGCCAAACAAAATTTATGCTGACTTTCTAATTAATTAAACAGATTTGTTGAGCGCCTAGAAAAGTTGACAGCTTAAAAACTTTCAAAACTAAAAGTGTGACAGATAAAGTGTAAGAAATATTGTGGGATGTAAAATCACAATTTGTCAGTTATGAATTATTAATGAAGGCAAAGAGACGAAAAGTGAGTTTGCAAAACAAGTTTGCGAAAAAAGAAAAATTATGGGACATTTATATTGCAGGGATTTTGTGGACGGAAGCAAAATTAATGTGCAAAACATTAATAAATCAAAGCTCAAAGCAGAGGAAAATATTAAAATGTCTACCAAATGTATACATTGCTTGCGAAATATTAATTGCGGCGCAGGATTCTGGCACAGCTGAACAAACGCATTTAAAGTTTCAGTTAGTAAATTGTACACTAAAGGATAAACACTTGTATTGTATCACAAAAATCTCATAAGACTTAAAGTTTTTATCCGAAATGTTCCTAATATCAGTACTATCTACAAAATATTTTATGCATTGGTAGTTTGCAAATTTTCTTCTTAAATATGTTCATTTATGAGTTAACTAAAAGAGGTACCAGTGCGTATGATTAACCCGCGATTTCTTTTGCCATCTCTTTTCTTTGAAATACTTGTCATTGTATTATTTACTTATAAAGCTGTATAAATTGATTTACGAAAGTATGCTAATATAATTGCAGTGATATGGCGGAATTTTTAAATTTCCTTTGGTAACATAAATAGATCCAGAAATTTTTGAAATTTGTCGTATACGTCAAACGTGTAATGCTGGAGTGGGAGTAATAAATGTAAATACCATTACTGACTTAGCAACAACAGCAACATACATTTACCGAGAATTTTCATTTGCTGATGATAATCCAAAATTTTGTTTCCATACTTGTATACCGACATTTTTGATGGAGATATTGTCTTTACAGTTAACTTGATACGTAGCCAACACGACAGTGGTACACTTTTTGGTTTTTGAGCTAACTTGCTGCTTCTTATGTTACATGTCAAAATATAAGTTAATATTGTTGTTGTGGTGAATAATCATATTATGAAAAACTTTGAGAAAGGGGAAATTTACTAAACTGCATCATCATTTTAATAAATTAGTCTATTTCTCAGTAAAACACACCCCAAATGCTGATTTAAGTATTTAATTTTACTATTTGAGTAAAATTTATTTACATTTAGCTCTCACTTTCACATAAGATAAAGTCTTCTGGGTGTTTTTTTTTAAACGGTAATTTCAGATTTTGGTGGTTTTTTTGGCAGAATTCCATTTTCGGGTCCACTTTTACTCGACAAAACCTATAAGAAAATTGGCATCATTATCATTGCAATAACTATTAAAATTATTATTTATTTCATCAATGTCATAACAATTATCCGCTCTTGCTATCGCTACTATGCATTACCAGAATTAGTTAACTTTTTCCATCTACTTTATCGCCTTTAATTACCTTAGCAGTGCTATAAAAATTTCCGTCACAATTATCTACTATATCATTACCAGTATCACTGCAACGCGCGTACCATTACTGTTATACTGTTAGTGTTGTAAAAACTTCTACATAAAATGGCATTACAGTTACTGTTTGCTTTATTGTTGTCACTTAATTTACTGTTATCATTATTCCCATTACCATTACCACAAGCATTACCATTCCCATTACAATCACCATTACCAATATAATAACTACTCCCATTACCATTACCATTACTAATACAGTAAACATTACTATTACCATTAACATCAACATTTTTATTTTGTTGCCACTTAATTTACTGTTATCATTCCCATTACCATTACCACAAGCATTACCATTCCCATTACAATCACCATTACCAATATAATAACTACTCCCATTACCATTACCATTACTAATACAGTAAACATTACTATTACAATTAACATTAACATTTCCATTACCACTCACATTACCATTACTATTACACATAGAAGCACCATTACAAATATAATAGCTAATACGATTACCCTCATAAATACATTTACCATTCAAGCTACTGCTACAAAAGTAATTATAAATACCATTACCATTTTCGTTGTTGCCTTAGTTTCCGTACCGCAGTCTACATTACCATTGCTATTGTAGGCAATCTTATTATTGTTGCATATGTACTTTGTATGCATAGTAATTTGTATGTTAAATTAAAATTGATTTAAGAATTATTTGTTAAGTTTAGTTTTCAAAAAGAAAATTTTTGATGTTTTATTATTATTATTACAAAAGAAATTTTCGTTTGTGAAAAAGAATTTTACTCTTCTATTACAAAAAAATAAAAACTAATTTTGAAAATAAAATACATTTTGTAATTAACCCTACAAATTGGCGATCCTGCGAGGAGCATAAGAATGATGATAGATATGAGAAAATAAAAATTTTAACTTCGCGCCTTTTATTGTTTTCATTGCAAACGTCGACGTTTTAACATACTATATTGTGATTTGCGGAGAGCTATAAAAAAGATATTTCAGCTACTTAAGCTGTAATCGTATTCGTTCAAAGCTTGCGATTACCCGGTGAACTTGGTGTGTCAATTACTGAAAATTCAACTTCGTCAGATGTTTTAAGTGGTTTGCGTGAACGTTTTAGAAATTTTAAATTTAATATAGAACATCATAGAGATCCTTCTACTGGTATTTTTGTTCCAAAGTACCTACAAAATTGTTAATTTGTTTTTGTACTGGTTATGAATAAACATTCTCTTCAACGACCATATGAAGAAACTTTCAGAGTAGTTGAAAAAGACAAGAAATATTTTAAAATAGAAATTAATAATGAGATTAAATTTATTCCTGTGGACAGATTGAAACCAGCCACAATTGAATTAATATCAAAAACTAACGCTAACAATCACACTAAGATCACTACACTAAACAAGAAAAGAGTTACGTTTAATTTATTTGGCAATAGTTCTCTGGAAGGAGGAGTATTGTAGGGATCTTATTATTGTTGCTTATGTACTTTGTATGTTAAAGTGAAATTGATTTAAGAATTCTATGTTAAGTTTAGTTTTCAAAAACAAAATTTTTGATGTTTTATCATTATTATTACAAAAGTATATTTCGTTTGTGAAAAACAATTTTTCTCTTCTTTTACAGAAAAATATAAACGTATTTTGGAAATAAAATAAATTTTTTAATTAATCCTAAAGCTGTAAGCACCAAAAATCGTTTACTATTTTAATTACCAGTATAAAAACCATTTCCATTATCAAAACTATTTTCATTACAATAACGATTACAATTGCTTTTTCAGGTATCATAAAAATCACCCTTACCAATACCATAACTAATTTTGATATGTTTACATCTACAACTTTTACAACAGTATTTCAGAAAACACAAATGTATTTCAGAAAAGATCAATTGTATTTTAAAAAAGTTTAAATGTATTTCAGAAAACCATAAATGTATTATTTTCGTCTTTTCTGAAATACAATTGTGCTATTCTGAATTTAATTTGTGTTTTTCTGAAATATATTTGTGTTTTTCTGAAATACAATTATATTTAAATGAAATATAAATGAAACGCCCAGCAGCCCACCAAATAGTGTGAAAATGTTACAAAATTTGTATAGAAAAAAAGTATTTACAATAAATGTAATATCAAAAAATCGACAGATATAACATTTTGCTAAAGTTTTGCTGTGCAAAATCAGATACATATATTTATCTTCTACACTAAACTGCAACTTTTAACTAAATAAAATATTGGAAAATTAACATTTATATGTTTGAAATCAGCACAAAAATATTCTTAAAGCGTATTTCCTTCTCTTCTTTCTCACCTCACTTTCCCAATCATTGAAAACTGTATAAATGTATATACACGTAGATGAAAGTCAAATATCTTAACTTAAAGGCGTCTTGCATGCGCTCAGACAACATTTCGTGCTTAAATTCGCCACCTTCATCAACGACCAACCATTATATTTTCTTTAAAAAAAATAAAAACTAATATGTCAACGTGTCAAGTTAACGTGCAATGGGATGCTAGAATTTCGCTTTACAAGCAATGCATTTTACAACTGCTCTGATAGACGGGGAAATTTCTCTACCCAGAAATAAACGTAAATAAAGAAAAAAGAATATTAAACTTTTCAAAGAACGAAATATCCACCCTCCTACTTTATGCTACATTAACCTTTTGTGTGCTATTACTGAATGTACGCTCGATGCAATCGGTTTGACCATTTTATGGTGACTCCAAATTTTTTGGCAGCACAATTTTTTACCAACACAAATGTTTTTTTTGTGTTTGGCAACACTCTTGTCAGCATTTTCCATTTAGACAAAGAGAATTTCGTTGTTATAAATGTCTTCAAACATACTTAAAATCTGAATACCAAACAGCTAAAAAATTAGCTTTAGATTAAAGATGTAAAAGCACAAGTAAATTTTCACAAGCCCATTCTACGCAACAGATTAACTTTACTCTGGCAGCTAAGTCAGACATGTCCTTTCAGTCATTTAGCATTTATGTTCAGTAAGTAATTAAATTTTCAATGAAAAAATTATCTGTGCTTTTAGCTGCAGTCAGACTACAGCAGTGAATTGTTTTTACATACATACAATATTAATAGCAGTAATTCATGGATTTTCCATTAGCGCCATTCACAACTTTTAACGGCTTACGAATATTCGAGAGCATATTGTATCTGAAAATATATAAACGAAGCGGAAAATCGTTGCAGGCTATTAAAATAGACAATCGAAATAGACAACCGAAAGCTTGGTGTGACATTGCCGTTGCAGTTTTGGTTGACGGGCATTAGTGAATGTAAATTGTGAAAACGTCGGCTAATAATGTGCTATGGAAAGTTGATTGTTTATGAAAATAGAGTGCACATACATACATATATACTTGTATACTATATGCTTTGTAAATCAATGTGTTGTCAGGATAGCTGAAATTGAAACAAAAAGATGTCACTGGCTGTTTTATAACAACGAGCAGCAAAATTTTGGTAGGTTTAGACTTGTAGTATCCGAAAGTCAGTTAAGTTATTTACCAAATTTCATTGTAATTTTTTTTTGTAACTTGCAGTTCAGTAGAGTGCAAGTGGTAAGCAAGATTTTAAGCTAAGCTTCTGTAAACAAAATTGCTTTCGGTGTTGTAAAATTTTTATTTGAGTTAAGCAGTGTTTCAACTATAAATAATTTTATGGTAATTTCACCCGTGTACGAGAAATAAATCGATAGTTAAATGGAGCCTAGTTGTTTTGAAAATTATGGTAATGAAAATGAATTACATTTAATGAAAATAAACTTAAATTTTTAGAACGGTTATTCACTGCTTTCAAATTGTCATTTCCATAAAATGATTGTATTAATTAAGCATTTTAACGCTTTTCCTGTCTGCGCTTTAGTACAACATGGCATTTAAATTGAAAACTCTCATTAATTTTGAGTTATTTTTGACTAAGCCTTCGTAGGTATTTTTTCCATGCAAAGGAAAGAAAAAGAAAAGTAAACGATATATGAAAAAATGCGCAGTAAAGAATTTGTTAATTCATAAACGCATATTAAAACTACTGAACAGATAATGAAGCTTTACACTCTTACATATTTTTTTAGTTCAGAACAACAGACGTAGGCAATAACGTTGTAAAATAATTGAAAAATTGTCACTTATCCGAAATTACAGAATCATTTAAAGGCATTAAACTTATTACAACTAATGATTATTAGGAAGACATAATTTTTTGTGAACTTTTTTTTGATAATTTCCTTGCATTTTATTTCTGTTTTAGTTTTAATATTTACATAAACTGTTATCGAAAAAAAAATTTTTTTTTTATTTCAATGAAAGAAAACTGCAACATCTGCTTCATTTCTAATAAAGCGACTGTGTACTTAAAACTTATTGTACTTAATTATGTAGAACTAAAACAAGGGAAATTCAAAAATCACTTCGGAACAAAAAAAAAAAAATTTTATTCAAAATTTTATTCAAAATTTTTTTTTTTTTCAATATTTTTTTTTTTTTTTTTTTTAAATAATTTGAAACATGATTTGATAATTTGCAAATTTTAAAAATATAAGTAATAAAAAATCTACATATATGCACACAATCACACTTTGACCTTAATATTTATTGTGTCCTCAGAGATCTATTAAGCTGAATAGCTGAATATTTGCAGAAATGAATAAAAAAAGAATTGAAAATATTTTTACACTTTGATTGCAACAAATATACGAATAAAAAACGATAGCTCAAAAATTTCCCATATGCATATTTCCACATAGTCAAAAGCTCTCAACGCCTTTAAGAAATTTAAAATCGTTAAAAAAAAATACTTTACAAGATTTATGTGGTATTGCAGATATGTTTATTCGAGTATGCCCGCACATATCGTTCCCTTCCATTAAAAAAGTCATAATTGAATATGCATTTTTTATTGTGTGAAAAGTAGCTGCTGCATACCAACAAAATCAGTAAAAAAAATAAAAAAATATAGTAATACCAAACAAAAACGAATAAAATTGTTTTGAATTGCTTCACTAGCAACATCTGTTTTATTTGAATGAGGCTTAAATAGTCGTATATATATATTTTTAACATATCTATATGTTTATATCTACGTGTGTGCGCAATCGATATCAATATCGTTTGAAAGAAAAAAAAAAAATATTAAGAAAAAAATTAAAATCCAAGACAATTTAAATATAAAAATTCAACTTAAAAGGATAAGGACTTAAATATAAAAATTTTCTTCATAATCGCATTTAAGTAAATAAACGCAAATAAACTGAAATTGGCATATTCAAATAATAACAAAAGGAGAGCCACGCAAAAAATATAGCCAAATACAAGTATGTGCAATGCACATTGTGCATACTGCATGTTAAGCTAGTAATATGTAAATGTATTGCTCTTTTCCCGCTGTTGTCTGCGTGCGCGCATGGCACAACGCTGCGTATGAGCAATCACATTTATTGAACGTTCGCCGTTTGCTGTCAATAACAGCCAAACCACGAAAATATGTAAATGCATAAGCGATTGTTGAATGGATGATTGTGATGATTCGGCCTATAATTATGTTCAATTAAATTTAAAAAAAGCGTGAAAAAACATGTCATACGCGTGTTTAAACTATAGACAAGGGAAGTGAGGGAAAAATTGAATTGAGCACGTTGGCTGTCTGATTGCCATTTCACCGAAATAAAAGAAAGCAGTCAAATGGGATAGTAAAAGAAAAAAACAAACTCAATAATTTAAATTTCGATTAAAATTCGCAGAAAATATAAAATAAAAAAAAAGTCGCAATTTCATGAAAGGTAGATAAATTCCTTTCGAAGAAAAGTGCTAGTAAAGAAAATTGAAATATCAGTTGAAATGTTTAATAACCCTTGTATTCACTAGTTCAACATTAATTGGAATATATCGAGCTTTAATCGCAAAAAAAAAGCACGTAAGCAACAAAAGAGAAACATTAGAGGAGCTGGTTTGTTGTCTTAAATTACTCGTCAGACTACTTTGAAATACAAAAAGCGTGAATACTAATCACATTTCCCACCCAGTAACATTGCTCTTCTATTATAAGCCATTCACATTTTCTCCTCAAACTACTCAACTCAAACCTTGTCTGTGTTCAAGTTCTATTGGTTTTGGCAGAATAAGCAAGGATTGTAAGTCCCAGGCGTTTGCAGTACTGATCAACTTTTGAGGTAAGTTAAAACTAAATTGCCCATCAACATTTGAAGTCAGTAGAAACTCAACCATTGTTTTCTAAAATCCATGCTTGAAATATTTTATGCTAATTAAGTTCAGCAACCATACGAAATACTACATAAATCACTTTAAGAATGGCTAATAGATTACAGAATGGAGAGTAAAAAATAAAACAGAGTTGACGGAAAAGTTATAATTTTGGGTGTTAGCATTTTTTTGAGCGCTTTAATATTTATACTGTATTAGCAATTTCGCAACTATGTTGTTCGTGCAACTTTAGGGTTGTGAAAACGTTTCCACAAAAACTGGTTGAAGTCTAGCCGGCGTGTTTTTAAAGTACTTATTTCATATCTTTATAGTAGAGTTGTTGGGTATTATTAAACTTTGTTGAAAATTTGCAGCTTTTGAAGTTATGAAATTATTCTTTGTTGAATTTATTTTTCTTTTTTATAAGTATCCTAAAATTATGCCTTTCGCCTTTATACACAATTAAAAGCAAGAAAATTATTTTACATACCGTTTCAGTTAACATTTTGATTAGGATACTTTTAGGCATACATATGCTTTATTTAATTGTTAAAGGTTTGTCGCTCGTTTTCTATTTGTGCCTGCAATTACTTGAATTGCCGCCTTTTAAACAATTCAGCTAATTAATTGCTCACTTCAAATATACAATTTTACGTTTACATACTCGTATATAGATACGCTGGTGAACAATTGCCGGGGCACATAAATATATTTACAAATAAATTGACGGTTCACTCAGGTTGGGTCGTCGACGCGTTTCACAGCTACTTAGCCTATTTTTGTTTTTACACTTGTCTGTATGTGTATGTATGCGTGTGCGTGTGTGTATGTGTTTGTTATGATTTGCTATAATGGTCTAGGCATTACATTGTTTCGCGGGTTAGTGGTTGAGTGCGGAAGTAATTTGTGCCCACTTTGCAGCAGATAATCTTAAATTTTAGCTAAAGCACACGGCAATCCAAATGTTGAACCGTGAAAATTCTATATTTTTAAGCTTAAGCGCAAACACATGGTGGAAATTTAGTTCCAGTAGGCATCGGCTGCATTTTGGTGCTAAATTACGCATACGCCACGGCAGCTGTGTTCCCAGGCCGCGGCGCATTGTGAATTTTAAATTGACCAAATTTTAGTTTTTGCTGTGTCTCATTTCAGTTATTTAAGTAAGTGTTTGGCTAATTTAGATCACCAAATATTGAGGAAATTTGGCTATTTCATTTAATTTTTATTTTTTTACTTTTAAACTCCCATAATAATTATATAAAAGTGAAAAAAAAAAATTAAAAATCCAAGTTTCAAACTTTATAAAAATTGAAAAAAATATCCCACACAATTTTTTACGATATTCAAGGAAATTAGTATTATAAAGGCAAATTTAAATTTGCTACAAATAATCAAACTTTTGTCAAAAATTGACAGTAATATGCTGCAAAGTTATTTTTCATGGTATTGTATTAAAATTGAATTGATTGCAAAACGGCATACTCAATAAAATTAAAAAAGGTTTTTTGAAAAAAATTTAAAATATTATGGCAGGCAAATTTGAGCAAAACATTTTTATTTTTTATTTTTTAATTGTAGAAAATTTGTAGGCAAAAATCAAATAAAAATTAGTTCAAAACTTCATACTCGATTTATAATAATTTAAAAAAAAAATTATTATAACTAGCTATGCATTAGTTTTGAAAAATTGTGTATGCAGTTTTTTAGTCTCTTCAATTTTAATATAATTAAGTAAAAGTTTCAAATGGCAAAAAATTTGCGCTGATTTTTAACATATTTTTTTTATACGTAAAAAATTGAAAGGGCCACATTTATGGATAACATTTCGTGTTTTAAAGCTCCTGTCTAATGCTCAAAATTTTACTTTTCTGTACATAGCACTCGCTGAAAACGATTTAATATCAAAAGTATAATCATCAGCTGGTAGTACATAGTAAACTGCGAGTGTCCATTGAATCGTCGTACACTTGGCAAAAATCAAAAGATTCGAAACAAAATTTGTAAACTTTAGAATGTTATTTTAAATAGAAAATGGGTCATACCACCTCAACTATGTCGAAGAATTTTTGCTGATTTTTCGGATAGTAACAAAACCCATAAAAATTTGTAGCTAAGGACAACGCAAAAAAAACGCTTTGAACCTCTTTTCTAAATTTCTCATCGTTTTCATTATTTTTAATAATAAAGAGTTTTGCATCATTTTGAACAAAAATTGATAACTCACGACTCGTTTCACATAAGAAATTTTTTTATTTTGATATTTGGTTTGGTTTTAAAAAAAATATTTAAAACAATTTTTTTTTAAAGCCTTTTAGGCCTATTATTGCTGTGAAAATTTTATACAATTATTTTCGAACGATTATTTTTGTGTTCAGAAAAGAAAAAAATTGTAATTCTCACTCAGACAATTTTTATCGCATTTTTTTGTCGCGCATGACGTTTTGAACGGAACTCGCGGCTTATTTTTGTTGTTGCTTTCCACGCTAAGCGATAAATTACCGAGTAAGAATTATAACTTTTTTTTCTAATATAATTCAAATTTTTTTTTTTTTAATATTTTTTTAAAACCAAAATTGTTTTCAAATATTATTTTATTGTGAAAAGAAACGTTTCGCAAAAAAAAAAAAATTTGTCCAAAAATGTCAAACGAGTCGTGAGTTATCAATTTTTGTTCAAAATTATGCAAAAATCTTTATACCTATTATTAAAAATAATAAAAACGATGCGGAATTTTGAAAAAAGGTTCAAAGAATTTTTTTGCTTGGTCGTTAGCCAAAAAATTTTATGGGTTTTGTAACTATCTGAAAAATGAGCAAACATTCATTGACACAGTTGCAGTGGTTTGAGCCAAATTTAAAAATTTCTTTCTATGGTTTTTTTTTTAAATATTTTAATTAATCAAACATTTATTCAGGGCTCTTATAAATAGGCAACCTGCCACAATGAAGTCTTTGCCATTTTCAAAATTAAACTAACCTATTAGCACAACGTTCTTACAAAGTTTCGTGATTATTCGAATAACAACGTTTGTATGCCTCATTTTTAACCTAACCGGTTTAAGTTTAAATAATAGCTGATTCCCGAATATTTGTATATTTTGCCAAACAACAAAAGCTTTAAACGTTAAACGAGAGCATACCCAAATGGCTTAAATTATATTTTTTTGTACCAAAGTTATGAAAATTTTGTACCAGGAAAAGTTTGTATTCTATGTATTCTAATTTAAATTGCCGATCCATCCACAATCAATATAATACTGACCTTTTTATAGATTATTCTTCAGCGCCATATATACTCTGTTCACAAATTATAGCACAAACACATATTGGCAGATTTGGGCACTCTATTTTTCTTCTAATTACTTAAAATTATTTTTCAGGTAAAATGTGGTTCATTCTCTAAGAAACCCCCAAAATATAATTTTTTTTTTTATTTACAAAGTGTACAATGATTTAACAAAGTTTTATTAAAATTTCGAACTTTTTAAAAAAAGTGTTTAGAATTTTTTTGAGTATGCAGTTGCTTGGCTCATTTAATTTTAGTCTAAGAAAGTGTAAGTTTCAAGTGTCTACAAGTTATCACTGATTTTTGACAATTTTTTTACTGACGCTACTTCGCATTTTCTTCCATATAAACATTAATCGCCGATTTGCTTTGTATGGAGGAAATTGCCAGTAAAAAAATTGTCAAAAATCAGTGATAACTTGTAGACACTTGAAACTTACACTTTCTTAGACTAAAATTAAATGAGCCAAGCAACTGCATACTCAAAAAAATTCTAAACACTTTTTTTAAAAAGTTCGAAATTTTAATAAAACTTTGTTAAATCATTGTACACTTTGTAAATAAATAAAAAAAATTATATTTTGGGGGTTTCTTAGAGAATGAACCATATTTTACCTGAAAAATAATTTTAAGTAATTAGAAGAAAAATAGAGTGCCCAAATCTCCCAATATGTGTTTGTGCTATAATTTGTGAACAGAGTGTATAAATTCATGTATAAATAGTTGTTTGACACTGTTTTCTAATAAATAAAACGATACCATGTGACATGAAAACTTAGCACCAAAGAATTTTCTATATCTACCGCGACCTTACCGCTCTCTGTCCGACAATCAGCATCTTAATTTCGAGCGCGCTATCGATAAAGTTGAAACTGACTGGAACAATTTGCAGTGAAACATAATATTTCCTTAACAAATATTTAAATAAAATTAATGTATTAATAATTTGCGTGTAACATTGAATCATGTTCTATGTTTTCATTATATTAAAAACCGTGCGCCCCTGCGTATCTACATTAAGACCCTTCAGTTTACAAGCGTGTCATACAATTTATCTATTTTTTTTTAATATTATTTAAATTCAAAGAGCAGTCCAAAACTATTATCCAATTGTTTAGCGAGCTATGGATTATACATCATTTAGAAGGCTTTTAGATGAACATTTCACCTAATTTTTATGAGCTGACAATTGAAACTAACGTTGGCGTTTATTTTTTTTTAACTTTTTGAACCGCCCTAGTTTACGCCTTAGAGAAATATACATGCATAAGTGGATATGAGTATTATCTGTACTTGGTTCCAACCATTTCAATGCGTGCTCACATGTTTTCGCTTGTCACATACTAATTACTATATTTGTGCTTCCACCTCCCTTTTATTGTTGAATGGTTAATAATTCTTAATAGTTTCCTTTACGTGCAATTTAAATAGGATTAAGTTGGTGGAAAACCGCATTTACCTAATTTTTAAATCAATAAAGATTTTTGTATGCATACATGATTCGGAACACAGTGCATAATAAAAATCTACCTCGACTGAAATATGTAGAAATGTTCCAAATAGGTGAATGTACAATTAAAAAATAAAAGAATAAATTTTAATTATGACTGTAAATAAAACTTAACTCTTAAAAAGGCTGGAGACTTTTCGCGAAATATGTAGCTGTGGACAGCATAAGTCAAGTTGGGAATGCTTATGGACTTAAAGCAAATGGTGAGAAATACATATAATTAAATTCATGCAAAGAGTCATTCCAAATTTAAATAATATTATTGAATTTAAAATTACTCATGAGTTAAATGCGTCAAAATTATAAAAGTGTGAAAAGTTACCAAATTTTATAGAAGGCGTAAAATATAATTTACGATGGATCAATGAAGAAAATAAAAATTAAAGAAAAGTGTCAGCCAAACCAAACTAATTGAAGAATAAGTGACTTGAAAATAAACAAAAAGTGAGCAGTCAGTGAGAAATTATTGAAAAATTAATATGAAGGATTTAAAGTTGAATGATGAAATTAGCAACGAATTTAAACAAGTGAACAATGAAGAAACTAAAAATTAATGCAAACAGTTCAATTATCTAAAAATTAAAAAATTACAAAGATTGAAAAAATTTTGAATGAGAAAAAAATTTGTTGTGAGAAAAGGTACTGCAAATGTGAAATAAATAAGAAATGCCCAATCACAAAGCATTTTTCTTTGCTCAATTCTTTTTAATAAAATAAAAAAAAAATTGAATGAGCAAAAATTAAGAAATCAAAAATGAATAATTAATAATAATGAATAAAACGATTAATTGAACTTAATTAATTGCATTCAAATTTTAAACTTAATGCCAATGGTTTACGTTATTGCACCATAGAAAATTAAAATTTGCTTTTGCGTTCATTATTTTAAAATTATTTTAAGTTTGAAAATTTAACGAAAAAATTATTGAATTATTATTAAAATTTTTAGAAAATTTTAAGAAGAATTTTTTATAGATTGCATTAAAAAATTCATTTGAGTAATACGAGTATAAGCAAACAAATACCTAATATTAATTTCGAAGGGTGATATAAATATAAATGTAAGCAAACAAATACCTAAATGAATAAAAAATTTTCGAAACATATCAATACATTTGTGTTATATGATTACCGTAAGCTCATTTTATATCAGTATACTTTCAATATTTCCAGAAAATTAATAGATACATAAAATTGCATAGAAGCATAATTTTCATTAAATTCTCTCTTCGCTTTCAGTTTAATTAAATGCCAAACATTACAACTTCTCATCTACTCAATCGCCTCCGCGGTCAACACAATCCCCAACGACCTCAGCTTTATGACCGCCACCTTTCCCCATCCTCCTTACACTTTCTGCACACATTGTCATCTATTTATTGGCCACTAAATCACTTTCGCCTTCAAATAATTTCTAGTCACCATATTTTCATGTGCTTCCATATTTTTTTTCCAGCGTTCTGGGCCATAACCAGCGTCATGGTACATGAACTGATATTGTGGTAGACAAAATGGCAGGAGATTGAACTTGTTATGGCCATAACTAACTAACGCATAAATAACTTGTGTGTTAGTTACACATACACACACATGTAGTTACATATAGTACTTAAATGTATACGAGTGTATGTGTATATGGGCTATGGTAGCATTTTTATTGCAGCTACACAATAACTGTCACATACTCGTACTTCTTTATTTGAGAAAGCTTCGTTGTAAGCATTTTAGTGGTTTTATCTTAACAGGCGAGTAACTATTTTACGCTACTGATTACTTGAAGTTCACATACAAGTGTGTGTGTTAAATATGGTGGAGAGATTAAAGAGGATAACGAAATGATATTATATTTAAGAATTAATGCATAAATATTCGTATAAGAATAAATGTTTTCAAGAACGCTACTCACAAGCAAAGGCCATGCATTTAATCATTTTCGCGCTCCTGTTGTTATTGATATAATATCATTTTTTATATTAATCACATTATTCGTTAACTATCTTACTAACGTAAGCTGCCCTGATAAGCGGTATTTAAAAAATCTAGTACTTAAAATTAAGTGCGTTAAATGGTCTAAAATTTAAGACTAACATCATAGCCTTTTCTTTGATTGGCCCGTTAACGAATTTTGTTGAGTTCAAGCGCCACCTGGTAACATTAAATGTGGATCGTTCCTCGGCTATTTAGTATTTTAAACGCAGAAAAAGCTGACGTCTTTCATGTTCGACAACAACCAGCCCAACTAGAAGAATACTACAAAGTGTGGCTGTTGTGCACAACATTGTCGGCAGACTCCAGCAATTTTGTAGCTTTAGTTTTGTTCGCACTAGACAGCTGGCCCATTCCATTTCAAACCGTCCGGTCGTTTCAAGTCATGATTGCAGATTATAAAGAAATATGTTGTTTTTGGGTCAATTTAAAGAGACACGTATTTTTTTTTTTGCCTACAAAATTTTTTTTCCAAATGTTTGTAATTATCGATTCTTTTAAATACCAGCGTCAGAATTTACATGAAAATTAAAAAAAAATGTATTAAAAAATTGCGAAAAATTTGCAAATATTTTTTTTTTTTGACTTTTTTCGAAAATTTTCCAAAGAAAATAGACAGTTGAAACTTTAATCTGGCCAACTGTCAAGTAGCCGAAATTTGTTTTTTTTTAAGTTATGATTTGTTATACACGAACCATTTTTTTTTTATGTCAAATTTTTTTAAAGTTTGAACTGTCTATTTTTTTTGGAAAGTTTTTGAAAAAATTAAAAAAAACCCATTTTGAAAAAATTAGTTTTGAAAATTTTTTGCAATTTTTTAATACTATTTTTTTTTTAATTTTCATGAAAAATCCGACGCTTGTATTTATAAGAATAGATAATTACAAACATTTGAAAAAAAAATTTTTTTTGTCCACCAAAAAAAAAAATACGTGTCTCCTTAAATTGACCCAGAAACAACATATTAAAGTTTCGTTGATCAGGAGTATATGCATAAAAAACTGCAACAAAATTAGGTCTATGTGGGTACCTGGGTACAAAGGTATAAGAGGTAACGAACTTGCTGACAATGCTGCATCTAAAACACACTTATCACCTTGCTTAACACACAAGGCGGTTAATCGACAAGGCGTCAAATCAGTATTTCCAGTCGAATTCACACACCAGCAAACTACTGTACTCATTCGACGCTTGGGTCACACACGACTTACTCTCGATCATTTGTTGCGCGTTTCAAGACCTCCCAATTGCCCTTTTTGCAGCAGCACTCTATCCAAAGATCATATCCTCGATAACTGTATGCAGCTAGACGCCTTTAGAAGAAAATTCTTTGGGTCAATTGCACCAAGCTCACTTTTAAATATATACAGCATTGAAAATATTTCAAAATTTATAGATTTTCTTAAGTATTGCAACCTAATTGCAAATTAATTCTCATAAGTATATGGTTGACTTATGAGAATTAATTTGTGCAATATTCGATAAAGAAAAATTGTTTATATAACAATATCTAAAATAATATATATTATCCCTAACTATTTAATAAGCGAGTAGAAGGCCCTAGCTGCTAGTACTCCTAATTGTGTTGTTATGCCTTAATCTAATAAATAAATAAATAAATAAATAAAGTTTCGTTATAATCTAAAATCATGACCAGAAACGACCAGACGTTTTGAAATTAAAAGGGCCAGCTAAAATGAGCGATCAACCCACAGAGCTGTACTAATACTAGGGTGTTCGGTTATTCGACTTTTTTCTAAAACTGGTTTTCTAATTATTTGAAAAATGGTAAATTGAAAAAAAACCTGTTCCTAATTTTTAAATCAAGAAAAATCGGGTACACCGGCACTTGTTCCAAGTAAGAAAATAGCTATATCAATGTACATATAACTTAATGCAATATATCTATGAAAGAAATCTTTTGAAAATAAAGTGTCGGAGTGCAGTAAGCTGTCTCAGTCTCTAATTAATTGTTCTCAAAATAAAGCCTCTAGTCTCAAGAAATAAAGTCTCTAAATTGTGACCATGTGATAAGCAGGTCATAAAAAATTAAGACAAACACAAAAAATAAAAACGTAAAAGCGAGGAAAATCAATAATATCTAACTTCCGGCATAAATGTGTTGTAGTCAATATATTTTAGGCTTTCGTTTTTATAAAACTGGGTATTGAAAATGCGCATACAAGGACGGAAAATTTTGAAAAATTGTATACCGCCGTACTGACAATAAATCCTACTGGGACATTGAGAGAGTTAGTGGGACTAATTGTCAGTGAGGCTTTATAAAATTGTTCAACGTTTTCCTTTCCTCTTAAGACATTTGTCTAAATATAGAAAATCTTCTAAATACCTTTCTTGCGCTTTTTCTGCAAATTATTTGGATTTCGAATATATCGAGCCCTAAACGCCAAAACAACGTAAGCGGGAATCGGAATGAAAGACATTGCTATTTATACTTTTTTAATCAGAAGTTGTTTTTTATTTAATTTTCTCCGCAGTTAAGCTGATTATTTGAATGCAGATTTGTATATAAGCTTTACTTTGTTTTTCCTACAAAAAACACGACCATATACTTGATACTGCTGAGAAATTTAAGAGGATCTAGCTTCTCCTCTTTCATATGTCATGTGTCGCTTACGTTTTTTCGGGTGTTAAGGTTCGATATATAATGGTCTTATCTAATTGCTAAGCACTTTGTGGTTGCCGTTTAAAAAAAACAGAATGGATGTAAACTTAGTCGATGTGCTGCCGTATTTCTATTATTTTTTAAAGGCTATATCTTTAGAACTAGTTAAAAAACCGGTTTTGGAAATTAAAAAAACCGATTTATTCGATATTAGAAAAATCAACGAGTCAATCACCCTAACTAATATTCTGGCAGCATAATCGTGTCGCTGCAAAATTACTGACTAGCTAATAAATAACATTTTTTAACGCTATTCGCTATTCACTTTTTGAGCGCCAAGTGTTGATCACAAAGTATCGAATACGATTAATTTTCACTACAAGAGAGCTCAATATTTGTTAAGTAGATGCCAGCAAAAATATTGGAAGCTTCAAATGAGAGCTTAGAGCATTAAAAACTCCTTGAACTGCCCTCGATCCACACCATACAAAAGTAAAATATTTTTACATTGCGGATGTTTGATAAAGTGTTCTCGACAGAAAGCAATCCCGACATCGCTGCCTACCACCTTAATAATAATAATAATAATAATCCCTACGGTTTTTGCCCACCATTCCCGCCCAACCGACGCCAGGGGCGTATCCGCCCCATGCCGAGTCATGAAAGGCAGGAGTTTGTTGGGTGTGGAGACTCTAAAATTGTTCAGCTCTAGAATAAAAGTTTATCAGCTGATTTTAAATTTAAATTAATTTGAATAGTAAAAGTGGTTTTAAAGCGAAATTGTGTATGTAATCCATCATCTATTGAGAGTACAAAGTAAGGAACCGGAATGAAAGTTAAAATCCTGGCATAAACAACGAAGTTGCTCGTTTAATTCAAAATTATTTTTGCAAGGTTTCAGAAAAAGAGGCCGAAAATGTTTGGAAATTCGAGAGGGAACGTTCCCCTTCACTTCGTCCAGAAGAGGTGGGCCAGACGTCAAGCCTGTTAGTAACTTACCTAAAAATAGTATGCCTAGCATTTCTCTGTGACTAGCAAGCGTAGGAACATTAATAACTTTTAAACGATTAATATAGGGTGGCAGGTTATATTGGGAATCCCAGCGAAAATTTGTTAAAGCAAAAAGCAGAAATTGTTTTTGAATTGACTCTATCCGTTCAGAATGAACTTGATAGTGCGTATTCCAAGCGATAACCATACATGCGTAAATATATTCATTGCTTAATTTTCCCAACAACGCTACACGAACACATATTTCACTGAAGAAATGCGAGTGGAGAAGAAGATTTTGGGGGCCATATCGTTGGCGCAGTAATCTGTGCGTTCATGGAAAAAATCAAAGCTTTCCAGAATCGTTGAGTGTGCTGCCAACCACTTAGCACTCTCCTTCGAAATATAATTTTACATTTTTTTTAATTTAATATAGTTTGGGCGACTCACTGCTACAATTAAGAGTAGAGAATTGCAGTATACGTCGACTAGGAATTATAAATTATTTTTGTGAAACAATTTTCCATCACTGTAACATAATCGAGGTTTGCATCTTGTAAATTAAATATTTTATGTTTAATGCTGCCATGGCAAGATTAGAGCTGGGAAATTATGAAGTATTTTTGTTAAAGACTGTCAACTAAATTTAATTTTTTAAATTAAAAGTTATGTATTAACTTAAGTTGCACGTATTTTAGCAAGGCATTGTATGATAGTTAATCAATAGCGATATATAAGCCACGTCCTAGCTTACCCCACAGCGCATGGAGTTAGTTACTAACACTCACATCTCTTGTTTGAATAATTAATTGCATATTCGACACACCAAAATCAATTAACCGAATAGCAACACTCATGTGTTCATTGCTCATTAGATGTTCGTTCTCAAATTGACTTGCAAAGAAAAAAAAAACTAACAACTTGTGTGACATTTTTTTTCTTTGCTATTTAATCAATTTGTGGTCTTGCGTGTTTACATTATTCGAAAACTAAGCGAACGAGCCCAAAGAAAATTGAGTGATTGTGTCACAGCTAATTAAAAGAAGTGCAAGAATTATAGCCTTAGAACATACATATGTGTGTATTTGCACACACACACACACACATTTGTACATTTCCTGGCTGGTTGTTTATGAGGCGACAAAACACTTTCTCACTGCGGCAAAAGGAAATGAAAGTTGAATAGTAGTAAAAGGTATTTGGACATGTTGTAATTGTGTGTTAACATGGCAGAACATTTATACGCACAAAAATACATGAAATACATACAAACATACATACAAACAAACGTATATGTATATACAAAATATATTCCATACAAGTGTGTATTAAATTTCTTGCCTACTTATGTACATTGTCGTTGGATAACAACACGATAAGAGCTAGCAACAGGAAATTACGAAATGTTTGCACTAGCAATTAGTAGCCGCAATGTTCATTTATCAGGCGGCATGAAGTGGTGCAAAGGGGGCGAAGGAGGAGAAGGATGAGTAGCTTAAAGGAAATCGTATTTGAGTGGGTAAATGCATGTGTGGGTGTCTGTAGACATTTACAAAAGCCTACATACACACGCGTATTTATTTAGTATCTATACAAACGCTTGTACGAGTATAGTACGCGTTTTAGCTGTTGGATGTTGATTACGTGCGCGCTTGCTGTGCCAAGAAGCCGATAATGAAAATATAGTATAAACTCGTATATAGACAACGTATGACAATGACACTATGCCGGCTTTTGCACTTGCACATCAATGAATTAAGTGTGTTTTGAAAGAGACCGGCGTTCATTGTTCCGATGGACTGTGTGCGACATTCATTTTATTTAATGCTGATGGCAGTAAATGGCATAAAAAGCACCTAAGGCAAGTACTTATATTCTGTCAAAGAAGTTTCAAATCCACATACTGCTAAGCAAGCGCGAATTTGAACAAATATTTTTTATTTGTTTACGAAGAGTGTAAAGTGCAACCATAAATGCTTGTCACTGACTTGGCCTTCGACTCTTCAAAATGCTCTAGAATTTTTACTTAATTTTTTACCAACAAATGTAACATTGATAGAGTTTAGTTTGAATGCAACTTTTCGCTTCGACTAATTGTAGATTTTCGCCTCTCCAACAATAAGTTATACACAAAAATTCTTGAAAAGAATACTTATTAAAAACCATACCGGGAACGAAGTCTTAAGCTAAATGCCAGGCTAAGATTGACGTTGAACTGAGTAGTCTGCAACTTTCTGGAATGCCGTAAAAAGCTTTGCGATGAAATACGATGGAATACACAACTAAGGGGTATTGCACAGCAGCTAGCCTCATTTCTCAAGATGCAACAGTGCAGGAAGTCATTGGGCTTCGAAAAAACCACCAGTGTCTCGAGGAGTGTCATGTCAGTGTGTAATTGTAACAAAGTGAAGGCGTCACAGGCATGCTTTCAGGACG
Source organism: Philophylla caesio (assembly GCA_963971545.1). Taxonomy (NCBI): domain Eukaryota; kingdom Metazoa; phylum Arthropoda; class Insecta; order Diptera; family Tephritidae; genus Philophylla; species Philophylla caesio. The sequence goes on from OZ020608.1 coordinate 7,441,471, forward strand.
ATATCAACTTCAGAAAATGCAACAGTTCTTAGCTGGAAATAAATGTCGATACTTCTGAAAAAGTTGATCCAACCATATGTTAAAATTTGCCGAGCATTGTCTAGATTTTGCTTGCATCAGAAACACAGTTACGCTTCTCTTTTCTTGCTGATGCTTACTTACTCAGCCGCGATACTTTTTTCACAGAATATAAACGCAAGAATACTTCCAGCATTTAACTTTATTGTAGAAGAGCTTAGAGGACATCAACATAACGACCATAAACATTAGAGTAGTGTCGTAATTGCTTAACTAGCCCCTCAGGCATTTGGCCATTTGTTGGCTCATATTTCTATCTGAGCTATTTGCAGCACAATTTCGTATAAGAAAAAAAAAATGACAAAAACTTAAACGTCAGATTTACAGCATCCAACAGAAAATGTGTAAATGAGAGAGAGGAGAGAAAATAATAACGTAGAGCAACAACCGCGTGGCTCAAAGGTCACTCGGCAGGTGGCAGGTGGCAGGTAGTGTTATATGTGGAAAGCAGCAAATACTGCAGCGATAAGAGACGCTCAGATACATACACACACACATTGCATATACATACATACGTACGAGTATGTTTACACTTATCTTGTATAGTAATGCCTTTAATTTAATCATTTTCGTTCATTATTACCACAACATATTGTTACAATATGGTTAAATACGCTTTATGCTTCGCCTTGTGCTTTTTTGGCTATTGCAGGATTTTATGTTTTTGTTTGCTTTTATATATTGAAATCTGTGCCATATGGCTAGTGGCTGCAAAGGCACATACATACATATGTACATGTATACAATTTAACACGCTCGCAAAGAAATCACCTGTTGGCAAACTCGTAACCAGCTGCAGGCGTGTAAGAGTTCACGGACCTCCGCTTTTTTTTTTTTTTGCTGCTGGCTGCTGGTATTAGTCATTTCACACTTGTCTGCTTGATATATAAAAGGTCATAAAATTTGCTTAAAATAAGAAAGTGTTAGAAATAGCATTATTTTACATTCAAACTTTATTTGAAAAATTTTGCGGCAAAACTAAAATAATTAAAGCGCTTGTACTTTGACGGTCGACATTTCAATGACAAATTTCTCTAAGAACAAAGAAAACCTTTTCAAAAAATAATAAAAAAAATATTAAAAAAAAAAAAGAAAATCTTTTTAAAAAAATCTACTTATTCTCGTTTGAGACGGTCTGTTAAACGTTATGTCATACCCCTTGTTTTTTTGATTGTTTTCGATTTCTCCAGAAACCAAACATTTTTTTTTTTACATTTATTTCGAATTACTTTCACGTTTTTAAAGTACTTTGAAAACTTGGTTCCTCATATGTACATATACAGTGCTTATCATAATAATAAGACACCGCAGAGGCTTAAGTTTGTCCGCTTATCTTTCTTTTATTTAATTTATAATATTTTTCAATAGACACACAGTTCACTCTCTCACAAAAATTAAAAAAAAAAAAAAAAATTCAACAAGGCTTAACTTAATAAAATAAACAGATTTAACGAATTTCCGAAATTTCCTCCACATGACACCTGATCGAATATTTTTAAATATAAAAAAACTACGCTATAAATAAAAAAAATTGTTTAAATTCACTGTAGGCTTGCAATTTCTTTCAAAGTTATGATTCAAATGTTTAAAAGTTTGTCCTTAAAGAGACTTGGAACCATTATATTTTGCGCAGCTCATATTTTATATTTATAAGTGGCATACAAAAATTTCAACTTATAAAATTGTTTCGTCATCCAACAAAGAAATATTTATTCAAGCTTTTTTGCGCAAACTAATCACAATTTCCATTGTAATTTAATTTAATTACAAGGATATAACCGTTAAAGGGACTGCCACAAAAACTTTACCAATTCGCTAATTTGCAAAATGATAAAAGTAAAGAGTAAAGCACTGCCAAGCGCAACTTTTATAAATATACATATATGTATGTATGTACGTTAATGCAAAGTAAGTGTAAATAAATGGAGACAATTTAATTGCCAGCAAAATTAATAAAGCAAAGTGAGTGTAAGAAAACAAAAACCAAAAAATTTGGTAAACATTTTAATGAGCTAGCGTCACGAGAATGCTCGCTAAAGGCGCACAAACCATCTAAGCTCACACTCTCAATTAAAACAATAAAAAAAAAAAATGTACATGTTGTACGCGTATGTTAGTATAAATATTTATAAAACGCGCGTGTATGCTGTACAAATATAATTCTTCACATTTTGATGGTTGATACGAAATTGTGTATGCGTTGCGTGTGAAATTTTCAAATGGCTGCGCTTGCGTCCACAAATCTAATTGAATTGCATATGAAGCAAATATACGAATTGCACATCCATATGTACATACATTCATTGTCACACAATTTTACACACGCATACATATATATATACATTTATACTCGTATATATTTATGTGCAAAAAAAAAAAGCTTGGATGGAGAAAACGCAGCAATGGAAAGGAAATTAATTTTTATTTTATTCAGAAGAGTCGTCGAGGCTTAAAAAAATTTTTAAACGATTGTCAAAACGAATCTTCTGCTTACATTCCAGTAAATAATCAGAAAACGCCTAAGAGTATTAATTTGTGAGCTTTGCTGAATCACAATACTTTTTTAGATACATTTAATAAATATTTTTCTTAATTTCGCGAAAATATCTCCCAATTCTGTCTGCTAATGTTTATTATTTTAAATGCATAACTAATTTGCAAGCATTTCGACGTTTTTTAAATAGACACATTTTAATTGACAGCAACATGAAGCTTAACATTAAAAAATTAGATTATTAAGTCGATTTTAATTAATTTTAGGTCACAACCTAATTTCTATTGTTTTCGGGGATTTTTACAAAAATTTAATCATATTTAGTATTAATTGTATAAAAAAAAAATAGCTAACAGTTTTTAATATATATAATTGGTTTGACACCTTATTTTATTAAAAAAACAAAAAAAAAATTATAAAAAACTGAATTTAATATAAAATTCAGTTTTTATGAAGTTTGGAAAAAAAAATATTTTAAATATATATATTGTAATGAATTTAAAAAAATTTGGTTCACCCTTTTTCATTCAGCAAAACACAAAACTTACTCCGTTCACTTCCGATTGTTGCATACTTTACGGCGCTTAAATGTGCAAATATCACACAATCGTTCTGGCCCTTAAGCTGACTTGCACTATTTGATTTTGCCAACAACAAACAGAAACGAACAACTTTTTCGATTTAAATATTTACCAACACTCGCCATTTATCCGCTCAACCCGTCCTCACCAGCAGTCAAACCCGCTTGCTGTGCGCTGTGCCAGCGACGATGCATCGACAATCAAGAAAATGTGCATGATTATCGTGTGTAAAGTAACAAAATACCAATTCCTGATTATTATTGTTAGCAATTTTTTTTCCAAACTTTGCGAAGTTTACTAGCCAACGGCAAGTGCAAGTGAGCAGAGCAGAAGTTACGTATTTATACTGTGTGTGGCGCAATGTGGTGAGTTTAAGGAAGTAAGTTTCTCTGGCGGAAGTATAAATATTGATTTTAGTGCTGCATACAAAATATATATATCGACGTTGTGAATGCGTATGAGTGGGTGTAAAAGTTGGCAAAAAGTATTAAACATTCTTTTTATAAAGATTTTGCGATACCTTGGAAATATATTTTCCATGCATTTGCGCAGTGCAAGTTTTAGAAGGTGAAGGAGTAGCACTTTTGATGAAAATTTGTTTGTTAAAAAAGCTTTTTATCTACCATTTGAGTTTTAAGCAATAAATACCAAACTAAAAAAAAAGCTTATTTAAAATTTGATTGTGCAGAATTTTTCAATGCATTCTTCTGAAATATGAAAATAAATTCTCACTTACTTAGCTTAGATAAACACGAATGTGGCTTATATTTATATGCACTGCGCTTTTGTTCACCTGCTTCGCAGATATACTTAAGTGATTTTATATAGCCCCGAAAAAACACTAATTAAGCGTTATTACCACTTCGTCTGCGTTTGCGTTAAACCAAGTAATAGCATTAAAACAGCTAATAGCTTTCAAAAAGTTGAGATTTCAGCATTAAAGCGTAAACAAGTAACAGATTAAACTCTTGTTAAGTGTAACAGCCGCTAAGCACGCGAAAGTATATAAACACAAAAAAAAACTTTTATTTGGTTACGTATACGCACTGTCTGCTAGACAGATGTAGGCGGTTTCTTTGTGGGTGAAATAAAAAAAAACACTTTGCTTAATAACTAATAGACTGCAAAAGAAAAAGCGAATAAATACTTATGCATATATGTGTATGACAAAGTAACCAATTATCGAAGTGATAAACAAATACATTTTTTTTTAATGACACCTTGTCACTTTTGTACAGCGTCTGCGATAAAGCTTGGACCAAATTAAATCTTGATTAATAGCTAGATTTTATTTCAGAAAACTTTGACTGACAAACTGTGTCAAGGGCGCGTTCACATTTCTCTTAAATATTTCGATTGCTGTGGGCCAAGTGTGTGGAATGATGCTTGCAAATAGCTAGGTATGACGCTCAGTTTCTAGGCTCGAAGCATAGTTGGGAAATTGAGAAACTCAGCCAAATGATAGTTAGAGCATATACATAGCCGATCTATAATTATTGAGGTTTCGAATTTTTCGAAATGTAACACCTTAAATAAATGTTTGCTTTGAAAAAAAAAATAGAAAAAATTTTATTTGAGTAACAAATTTAAAAAAAAAAAGCTTTTTGAATTTTTATATTTTTGTAAATAATTATTTTAACTTTTGGGTTTGATTATGTGGTTTTTTTTATAAATATTGCACTGAAAAAAGTGTTTTTGTTGAATTTAGTTTCGTATTTCATTTTAATTAATATGCTTTTCCGCTCAGAAAATGCAACTTGTGTTTTTTTTAGCTGTATTTAGTGATTAAAACTCATTTTTGTTAACAAATTAAAAGTTGTTTTTAAATTTTATTCGTGTTTGTAAATAAAAATTAGTTTTCTTATTTTTTGGCCATATATTTTAATATTTACTTTTAACTGTTTATGACCGGATTTTCGAAATTTATGTTGAATAATTTTGTCTGCTTGTTTCTAAATTATGTTTAAGCTATTTTTCACTTAAGAAATAAAAAAAATACTTTTTACGAAAAATTTAACGAATACAATTTATGTGAAAACTCATTTCTATATTTTTTTTTAAATTTTGTATTAAATTTTACAGAAAATAAATATTAAAGTTAAATTTATACTGTTGATGAAAATGAGAAAAATATTTTTCGGTTTTAATTGGAAAACGCAAGGTTTTTGAAATTCAATTATTTGGTAATATTTTTTTCTTTTCTATTGCCTAGAAAATAAAATTTATTTTGCTCAGAGTGCAGTTAAATTATCGACTTCAATAAAAACTATATGAAAAAAAAAGCAAATTATGTACCTTTAGTGACAGCTCAAAGCTGATTATTGAACACACTTACTAAATGAAGGTTTAATGAATGATTTTTTTGGCTGCGAAAATTTATTTTTTTCGTGCTTTAATTTGTGCGAATATTATTTTAGTTGTTGCGATTTCTAATAACCTCTTAAAATAAAAATTATTACTTGAACTTAAACATTTTTTAAACTTCACAATCGAGATTTAATTTTTTTTTGTTTAAAATTATTACATTTATTTTTCTTAAATGGTTTAACTTACAAAAGTTACAGCCATTGTAACAATTAATTGGGAAACCGTTTACAAATGTCTCGTGTTCTGTTCACATTTAAATTTTCCTCAGGTCGCTCTCTTTTACTTTCACTCAAATAGTTTATGTTGTTTTACCACACACATATCTACTCACTCACATACATCACAGCCGCTAACATATTTTATATTTATACCTACAACATTTGCTCCTCTGTATCCTTATCACCACTGTGCTCCATTGCGAGGCGTATAACCGTTTGCCACATCTGCTTGCTTGTCGTGTAAAAAAAATGATAACATTGATTGTTTTCGGCTACGCCCTACTCAGAGTTGACGACCCACACTTCCTTTGCATTTGTTTTTGTTTACAAGCAACCGGCATGCAATACTTTATTGTTAATGCAAAATAACCTGTTGGGTTTAGTTTGTTGCTGTTGTTTTAGTGATTTCCGTTGTCTAAAATGCGCAGTACCAATGCGCATCTATGGGCGACAAGCCCTCTAATGAATAAAGAGATTTAACGAATAATAACATCGAGCAAGCGAAGAAGTAGGAGACAAGTAAAAGTGTTAACAGCAGAGAATATCTATCGAAAATAATGTTAATGTTAAAATAAAATTTTAATGTTTTACATTGGTTTACAGTGTGCTGTTAAAGCACCGTAGATTTTCACTGACAGAGTTATTGAACGTTCGCGAAAGTTTGTTTTGTTTATGATGCTAGAAACAGGAGGAATATTGATAACGGCTTTGCATTTGAATGATGCATATACTACACTTCTGAAGCAGTTTTTTATTATTATTCATTGGAGATTTCAAAGAATCCAGATCCGAAGCAATTTCAACGGTAAACTGTTGAATAACTGACTTATTCAACTATTCTAACTAGAGAATATCTAACTCTAAATTTAATTTATTTGCTTTCATTTATTTTTCAGTATCTTTCCATTAATAACTACTTATTCGATAATCTTTACGGATATTTAAATGTTTAAATTGTAATAAAAACTTCAAATTTATTTCTCATAATTTTTAGATTTTCTTTTGACTATGCAGTTTTGCACATCATTAAATTTGTGAATTACACGGTGTCAGTTTTTTTATGAAAATTTTAAAATTATATGTCTATAGTTTTTTTTTTTGTTTTGATAGAGCATGAAGTTTATTGTATAAGAAAACTACTAAAAATTAAATACATAAACAAAAACCAATAGTTGTGCGGTTATAATTATGAGACAGAGATTACAAACCATAAATTTCACGTGCGTATATAAAATCCTAAAAGTCGGTTAAGCAGGTTAAAAAGATCGTCCATCTTCTTCCTTCAAAAAAGCGCTCTGAGTCAATTGAGAATGAATACCTTAGAGGATGTCTTATTTTTAATAATTGATAGGTTATGAATATTGGAAGTAAACAATTGTGTTTATTAAAGTTTCGCATTCATCTGGTCTTTGTTCAACATTCAATTAACTGACAAAGGGACAGCCTCATTATCATCATTAGATATGTATTACTTTCATACGAGGAACTACCAGTTCTCCAACCTTACTATCTGCCACAAAACGCCCTTAAACACTGCTCTGGTCGTGTTACTCAACTCTGTTACACTACTCTGTTACATTGCTCTGCTAACTGCCTCTGTACTGTACAATCTTCGACAGTATGCAGCCGCCACCCACAATCTGATGAACGCGACACACACAGATTTAGCAAACATGTTAGAACTTATGCTGTACGTCGACATCAATTTAGTTGCCTTCGACACATTGAAGCTGATGGTCAGTGTTAACGGAATTTGGAAAACGCAAAACAAATTTTATTTGAAGCATATGATGTATTAAATAAGAGTGGTGCAGTGCATTCGGACTGCTTTGTGTTGAGCAGATAAAGGTGTTGTGTTTATAAAGGCGAGCATAGTACATATTTAAGACGCAGTGGTTGAGCAAGCAGCAGGCGGTAGAATACAATAAAATACATTCAAGTGTCGGTGACTGCTTGCTATTGCAAAGCATCGAATGCTAAGAAGTGTGAGTGGTGCATGCAGCCTTTAATCGAATACTTTCAAAAGCGCGTGCGTTCATAAGTGCGCTGAAGCAACTTTAATTTCAGTATAACGGTGGCAGAACGTGTAAGAACTTTGTTTGTGTCGATGTCGATGTAAGCATTAGCATCGGCTTTCTTTAATTTTGCGGCCATTGTAACAGTGTCGACTTTGGATTTTTTTCTTCATCATACAGCTACTTTGTTATGATTTTTATGTGCAGAAGGAACTCCTGGGCGCACAGTAAATGCGGTTTACTTACGTAAGTGCTGAGAAACGTGCTTGAGTGGTAAGAGCTGCGCGATTGGCAGCTTAACCGCCCACACCGTCTGTAACAGGATTTGTGTGTGCGGGAAGAACAACTGCGCCCGTTGAAACGTGCGCGTGCAAGCATTAATTTCGCGTACTTAAGTACAAGCTGTGAACTGTAATGTGCGCGTGCATTAAATTTTATTGTTTACTCTCGTTATAAAATGTAAAATAGCCAAATTTAATATAGACACTTAACATGATATAAAATTGTGTCGATGTAAATGATGTTGTTGAGGTGTCAAATAGTGTATGTATTAAATGTGAATATAATGTGAAGGCATTTAGCGAAGTAAAAAAAAATTTAAAGATAAACAAAAAATGTATAAAAGCACTTTAACCGACTTTTTTTTTTAAATGAAATCAGCAAAACCAACGAGAGTTACAAGCAGCCAAACAAACAGCCTTAACTAAAAAAATTTAATTAAAGTTTTGCCCAAGAGAGGTATGCAATATTTACTTTCGTGTTCTTTTATTCTCTTCTTCTAATAGAAAAGTTCTTAGCACTATCTGTAATTTGGCATAAATTGTATTTTTTTAATATGTGTTTGTGCAACACCGACGTGCACCAGCAACTTTAGCGCGGTTACCGCTAGTTTGTTTTCATTTTCTTTTTTTTTACCACAAACTCAATAACAAACTTTGAACAAAAGAGCAACAATATGTGCCGTCATAGGCCAACTTTTCCGTAAGCATATTAAGATAAGGCTGAAAATATTTATGCTTGTATGCATTAAGGTGGTTCTCCATTCAAAAACTAAATTTTATTCTTCTAAGTGATTCATTAATTAATTTTAAAAATATATATACTAATCAATAAAAAATATTATAATACTAATACAATTGTTCAATATACATATCTGTAAAATGATTACAAAATTTTGAAACGCTTTTATGAAAATGCAATGAAAAGTTTTTGATCACTAAAGTGAAACATAGTTTTAAATATCTGTTTGAATGATCTAAAAAAAATATGCTGTCATTCCCAGAATACAACTTTTGATAAACTAAGGTTTCGTAAAAATTTTAAATAAGTATGATTAAATATTAAAAAAAATTCTATGTTAAATACTTAAAAAAAATGTTTAGTTAATACAAATTTAGTAAAGTTTTTTTTCTCAGAAAGATTAACTTTAAAGATCTGCAACAAGACTCATAAAAATAATGCTGCTCAAACTAATAAGATTTTTAAACAAATTTAAGAAAAATTTGTTTTTTGGTTTAAGAAAAATTAAAAAAATTGATATTAAAAATTGTATTACCATCACTCAATGTGCATGCATACATATATCGAGCCTTTACCGCCATTTTAGCGTAAGCGACAAAAACCAAATTTTACAGGAGAAGGTTTTTTTTAAATATTTTTTTTTTTTTTTAAGAGTGAAAAAGTTAATTTTGGAAAAAATGTCGCTTACGTTATTTTTGCGGTTAGGGCTCGATATTATTAAAAAAAAATTTTTTTTTAATTTTTTTCATAAAATTTTTTTAAGAATTTCTTTTTGCACTAAAGATTTTAGTGTCGGGAAATGCAGATTAAAACTTTAATAGAAAAAAAATTGTATGAAAAGCAAGTTTCATAAAATAAAAATTTTAGATATAGATATTATTTTTTAAACTTTTCCCATAAAATTATTCTTTTAATTTTGCAATTAATAATATATCTTATACATTTTTTTTTAGTGAAAGTGCCATTACTGATAATCGCAATCCTAATTAATATTCATCGAAGCTCTTAAAAAACCTGCTGACATTCAGCATATTTGATGAAGTTTTGAAAAAAAAAACATTAAATAAGTTTAAATAAGCTGCATAAAAACTCAACTTATACAATCTTTTTTGTGCCGGCTTGAGCTCACAGTTCTAAGCTACATGAAAAACTAAACAGACGTCGTGTACCTACATTTAATTATAATCCTGAAGATGATCTCCGAAGAAGATGGAAATATATTGGGTAAACTAATAAAATAAAAAAAAGTGTTTTAATAATAAAATAAGCACCTTGACCTCGAGCCGGCATAAAAAAGATTGTTTGATTAAAATCAAAAAGGTCGCTGATAAATCAGATTTTCCACTCAATTTAATTTCTTTGCATTCACAACCCATCTGAAAATATCCGCTACAGAAAAAAATACGTGTATAATGGTAACTAAGCCCAAATTCTTTGATTTCGGTATACATACTGTGCTACCTTAATATCTATTTACGAGTGTATATATGTATGTACCTACATATATTTATTTACGCACACATACGCCACTTATGTAAATTGTTTAGCAAAGTTGTGCGGCGTGTCAAGAAGTATGTATTAATTCTTGTGCTTTGTTTCCCATTAGTTTGACATTTGACGCCATTGACACTCTCCGACACACTTTCTGTCAATCAATAAAATTTGACCCACTTGCGTGCCATTAAAAGTTGAGCCTTTCGTTCGTAATCAATTTTCTTGTAAGTAAATAACTGATTGAATACTCAACTACATGATCAAGTTTTTAAAGAATAGTTGAAGAGTGGTTGCGATATACTCCGATGATGTGTCAATTTTGCTATCCTGCTCAGACAATGGCGTCCAAAATCATAGAACTGCGATTAAATATTTGATCAGTTGCGACGTGTTATTTTTCTTTTATTATTTAATAATTTTCTAATAAGTTCATTCTTAAGCAAAAACCATATAAAACCAAATTGTAGACTTCACACAAAATTTATAAAAAATTTATTTAAAAGAAACATTTAATACAAATATAAAAAATATTAAAAAAATGTTGGAATGCAGTTTTGTAGCTCATACAATTTTAGTAAAGCAAAATGCTAGTTACGAAACTCTAAATTTGGTCGCGGTTTTCTTTGAAAAAATCTGACAAATCATAAGTAATTTGAAGGGAGCATAAAATTGCACTTTATTTTGTCTAACTTTTATGAGCTACAAAATGGCATTCACAAATAGTTTGAAATGGTTTTAAAAATGGTTGAGATTTTAATAGAATGAAATTCTTTAGTCATATTCATATAAAAAAGAAAACCGTACACAAAATCCAGTACTATACTATTCTTGTCTCACTCGCGAATTTGGTTAGGGTAATGTCTAAGGATAAAAAGGTGAGAGGGGTGCTAATTTCTCATTGCTAAAAGTTTCAAGATGTATTTATAATTTCACAAGCATTAAAATTAAAAAAAAATAATAATAATCAGAAGTAATAAAAAGAAAATACTACCCGCTCGCAAGTGTAACTACTGCAGAAGTTAAAATGCCTGCATACATACAAAAAATTAAGTATAACTCTAAAATTTTATTATTCACTTAACTTTTGTGTTTTACAGCAAGATTTAGTTTTACCCAAAAAAAAGTGTTTTGGTTTTAGTAATAGCTTAGGACGCATTGGTGCGTTGGTTCAACCGTGAAAGTGCATTAAAAGTTTATTTTCAAATTTTCTGCGATAATCGTTTGGCTTTAAGTTTAGCATTGTTGTTATGAAGCGTAGTCTGCGTTTCAGTTGACGCAGATAGCAAATTTACTTTAGTAATTTCAATTAAACTTTTAAAATAGTTTAATTAGCTAAGAAATCTGCTTTAGCTGTCTTTGACAGCAGTGACAAGTAAACTTTTACGTTTAGTTTATCAAATGTTTTTTAAGTTGCTGAAAATATATTGAAGTTCACTTACCAATACTGATTTTTATCACAGTTAGAAAGCAGCTAACTGCACATAAACAATAAAGGAAAAAGGGATGGGGAGAATGATAAACAAGTATTTATGTAAGGTTTTAAATAAAATACGATTATCTTCATAACCATATTGATGTTATAGTGTTTTATAATCTTATAAATTTTTATAAAATATAACGAAAATAATTTCAGTAAAGTTTATTTTTTATTTTAAAAAACTACAATACATATTTAAACTTGTTTTTAATATTTTTTTTATATAAAAATATTCTTCAACAAATACGGTTAAAAATTAAAAAAAAAATATGTTTTAATAATTAAAACTTTAAAATAAATATCATCTTTTATGTCACATACAAAAAAAATTGAAAAAATGCTCAACCAATAATAAAATAAGGTACTGAAAACTGGTTCTTTGATATATTAAAATTAAGTGCGTTTTGAAATTGCACACTCAAAAATATTAAGATATGTATAGAAACAAATTATTTTTCAATCTTCCTCGATAATAAAAAAAAATATTGTTCACCTATAACAATCGGAATATTTTAATTGGAAAAATTTCGTGGTTAATTAAAAAAAAAAGTTCATAATATCATTGAAAAAAATTTCATAAAAATTTTCAATCTTTTAAAAAAAATGTGAGACTTAATTCGAGTGACTCATTCAATTTTAGTACAATAAATTTGCGAGTTTCAAGTAGTTTAAAGTTACCATTGATTTTTGACAATTTTTTCGCTGGTAATACTTTTAATGCTAACTCGCCTTTACTTTTGATATGAAAAATTGCGAAAGAGTGTCAGTAAAAAAAATGTGAAAAAAATTAACGCTGCTTGAACCCTGCACTTTATTATCATAAAATTGAATTGACTACTTAACTGCAAACTTAAAAAATTGTTGAAAAATGCTTCTTTTAAACTCGAAATTTTGATGAAATTTTGTTAAATTGTTTGTACATTTTAAATAAAGTTTAAAAACTGAGTTTTTATGAATTTTATTAGGATATTGACTGTAGTTTAATTGAAAATTAGTTTATATGTGGTTGTGCTTTAATTTGTAAACGCGGTGTAGCTTAAACCATTTAATATTTGCAAAACAAATCTTTTAAAATCTCATACAGTTTAATTTTATAATTTTAAGGAAATTTTTGCATATGATTTTCAACACATAATTAATTTTTTTTTTTATAATATTTTTACACTTTATTAAGAATGAAAATCGTTGCGAATATTATCACCAGAAATTTATTGTATACTGAATTCCGAGACAGTTATCTGTGTTTTTGTAAGTAGTTCTAGGAAATTTCCGATTATATACAACTACTCCGTTATATGTACACACGCACATACATAGATATCGATCGGTTTTTCATTGCGTCCATTATCAATAGTAATCGATTGATGACATACGAAGCAAACCTTTTCGTTGGCAACTACATACGATGTCTGTATGTACCCTGTCGGAAAATAGCCGGCGTTTTAAAAATTTACCAATTTTAAAGTAGTTGCAAATCAACTGCTTTGAAATAAATGCAAAGTGCAAATCTTTAATTTTCATTTATTTAACTCTACGTAAAAATAAAAAAAAAATTGTTTAGAAAAAGTTGCAGTGAAAAATAGCTAGAATAAACACATTTTATTACATTTGGAAAAAAACTACTTTTTTATTCTTATAGTCAAATATATTTGAAAGCGTTTGAAATCCAATGCAGAGTCGGCTAATTGACTTGCTCCTAGTTCATCGCGCCATGTTAACAAAGTTAGTTGATTACAATAAACAAAGAAAGAATCACTAGTAGTTGGAAAAAAAAACTTTTTCAGCCGTGCTCCCAGTTTCACATTTCAACTCCACAATGTGATTTTAAAAATTTCCTGTGAAAGTGAATTAGTGTGCTCCCAATTTCACACATATCGGTGATCGTTGTGACAATTCACAAACAGCTGTTGGTTGAAATAATTATCCCTTTCGGATTCAGCTATGTCATCAGCAAAACAACTAAAAATACGCATAAATTGCTTCTACAAACATCAAAGACTATTTTAAAAATTATTCCAATCCAAAATAATTAAACATTCATACACTTTTTGTCATTTACTTTTCATTTCACATACAACCAAGCATGCAGTTTCAATTCACAACAATTTAAGTGAATGTGAAATTGGGAGCACCAAACATGTGATTTCAAAACGAATCCATAGGGAAATTTGTGAATGTGAAACTTTGAGCACGGCTGTTTAAATTCCCTTTAAAATGCTTTGATTTCCGACAGGGTATGCATACATATATTTACATACATACTCGTAAATATTTCACATTTGTTTGTTCATCTGTTGGCATTTGGTTAGTGGCGTATACATCTAACTAATCTGTAGCTTAATAATGCATGTAAGCACGCTTTAGTAGTTCACTACAGTTTAGTTTGAAAGCTACATACAAACATACAAACATATGTACTACATATGTATCAGAAATTCTTCAATGGGTGTGTGCGTGTTTGTGTGGATTTGCAGTTTTATTTGCTTGAACTACTATCTGCGGAAACAAGTGTTTGCATTTAATTAATTATTCATACCACAAATAACTGCATATCCACAAATTCAAACACACACACACACACACGCAAACACACACACACATACACATATACTTACGTATTTATGCATGTAAGTCACAAAATACATGTACTTTGCGTGGCAAAAATTCATGTTTAGCATTTGCGGCTAATGAATGACGAGACATCTTGCTGGCTGTCAGACATGGACGCGCACAAGCTTCTGGCTGATTGGTTTTCAGCGGTTCAAAGCAAATATTGGCGTGCAGTTGTTGTACTTTATTAGCGAGTTCGAGGATTTGATGAATGTTTGCGAATGCAATAAATGTTCGCATTGATCGATGGCGAACTTTTGCAATTAAATAGTTGGTTGCTGAATCATATGAGAGTGGGTGTGCACTCGTTTGAAGGATTTTTTCTCGCATGCCAAAAATACGAGTATAACATATAGTATATATTGTTCATATTCAATTAGTTAGCTAAAATGAAATTGGTAGCTAGCAGGTGCAAATGCGTGAATGGTTATAAGGACAGATTTTTTGAGATATATATGTACATACATAATTTACGTGTTTCATGTGGTTAATGTCGTGGAGAAAATACCATGCCACAAGGTTAACCATGATCATATGATAATGGAGAAATTTCTAAGAGTCTGTAGTTGGAGCTTAATTTTGACTCCAAGTACGCAAAGTATTTTTTTTTGACCTTTTTTTTAAATGTATAAAAAAAATCCTGTAGCCAAATACTATGCCAACAACTATGGAACGATTCAGTAAGAAGAAAAAATGAATAGAATACTTTTCATTGGAAGGTACAATATTCACAAATAAATGTAGAGTTTGAGGTGCTTGCAAACCGAAAATTTCATTAGAAAATAACTATGTGTTAGTTTACAGTTAGCGGAATTACGTCAGATAATAAGCGCAATTTGCTTTTAGCCCTAAAAAAACAGTCACAACTTTTTTAAAAATCATTATAAAATTCGAATTGAGAATCCTAAGACTTTTTACTTGAAAAAACCCTAAAAATTCTGAGAAAAATTTTAAAATTCGTATGATTACTGCTCTGGATAGAATTTCACCTAGTCAGTGTGCGGCATTCGAGGCTGTCCATTATTCGAATGCAGCCGTCTGTACCCTGGTTTTTAATAACTAGATAGAGTGTATGTGTGAACGATTTTCCGTCTTCCCTTGTCAAATTTGGTTTTGTAACATACCGGTTTCAGCGGTTTTCCGAGAACGAAAACGACAATGAAGATGGCACAACGCCGAAACCGGTATGTCACAGAAGAAAATAAAAATACAACTAAATAGAGAATAAATAAATAATATCTAGTTAACCCATGTGTGCTTTGCCTTCCATTTAAAAAAAATTCGGCATAGATAGTGCAGTAAAGATATATTTTTTTATTTTATTTTTATTATTATAAACTATATTTTATAACTTTTAAGTCGATTAAAAAGTATTTACTACTGTCATTTAAAAATTTAATTTAGATTTTGGTCTCTTGAGATTAACATGTGATATTACTCCTTTTTCAATGTACTGCACAAAAAAATTTTAATATTTTTGCTTCATTCAATCTCTTAACTTAAACCCCTCAGTTAACCTAAACAAAAATAAATGAAAACACACCGTCAAATCAATCCTTTTATATCCCTTTGGATGATTGTAACATAAATATATGCACATATTATTTTATATTTAGGCTTGTAATTTTACATCCAAAGAGCTTATTTTCATATCTACTTACATAAATATATACTGGCGTATATACACATATACACACATATACATACATGTGTAAGAGCCGACTTGGAGATTTTGTGCACCGCAAGCCAATTACCTCCTTCTTGCTATTTTTATTTTTTTTTATATTAATTTTATTTTGCGAGAAAGGGAATAATCAAGCTTCAAACTAAAATCGAATGAAGGTCTCGACTTTTCGAGTGGAAAAAAAAAATGTTTAAAGTAAAATTACGTCCAACCTGACACGCTCTGAACAGCAATTATAGCTTTGGCAGACTAAGTGGGCTTTTTAATATTTAAAATAAAATTGCACTACTCCTCTAAATTTGCTTTTTTAAAAGTTATTTACTACTTTACTTCCTATTCCTTTAACATTTTTAACTTAAATAACTACCGGTTATGACTCTATATGAATAGCGTAAAAATTTTCAGGCTTTCGGGGACACGTTGTAACTCAGCGCCCTGAAAGGTCGCCATTTATAACTCTCTCCGAAGACGACAGCTTTTATATAAATTTTCTCCATATATTACTGTTAACAAGCAGCTGTTGCCAAGTGCTCAAACATAGATTACCACCGACCTCTTACATGGCCTTTTTTCTTACCAGCTTACCTTCATGTTTTCTCCGCTTTATGTCCGCTTTGTGTCTGTTCTACTTCTGTTTTATTTCGCATTGCTTTGGCACGCATTCAATATTTATCGCCAACGCAGTGTGGATTTGACATTTCGCCAGCTAGTATTGGTTTTTTTCCCCCACTATTACTTCGCATAAATTATGCAAAAACGTAGAGGACGACACCACCACAAACAAATGTGGCGACACATAAAAGTTACTTGAAGTGTGCTTGCGTATGTGTGTGTGTGTGTGTAACTGTAGGCACTCTTTGTTTTCATGTAATGGAGATGTTTTGTGTGTGTGTGTGCCAACAAATACCGACAGGTGACAGGTGACACTTTTATGTTGCAACAACAATAAATAAAACAGTAATATGAATGTGTGCTGGATCTTACGCCCCTAAATATGCTATGATACATTTTTTTTTTGTATTTGCTTAGTGAAATAAAATTTGCACTTGCATTTGGATTTGTGGCAATTGCTTTACATACCAGCAATGTTTGATTTTATGTTTGCTAATATACATACATATATATATTTTCGTATTTATTTACTTATTTTGCTTTGCTTTACAATAGCGCACAAACAAATCGCAAATCGCTATAATAAAATAGCACCAAAGTCTCACAAAGTTTGCTTTAACAGCATTGCGTTTGTTTGTTCTTATCTATGTATATTTCTATATGCCGGTATTGATATGTCAATACATACACTACCACGCCATACACACATATCTGCGACTTTAGTAATTCACTTAAGGTTCTTTGCAAAATTTACGAGTCTTACGTGTCCCATTGACATTTGATTATTTGCTTGTGCTGAGCTGGAAATTTAGTATACCACCGGTAATCTCGATTTTTGGTCTTCCAATGCAACATTCAATTTGACTTTTACTCAAATTGAAACAACATTGATTTTATGGATGCGTAAGTGAGGGTTGTAGAATGAATACGAAATTATTTCGCTATTTCATAATGAAATTTTAGGTATTTGCGAGAAAAGGCCACAGCAAGAAATTTTGAAATTTATTGTACAGAAACATTTGTTCTTGTAAGCTGTTGTTTTGTAGTCTAACTGCCCGATTACGTGCTATTAATAAATTATCAAACATTTAAAAATAATCAAAACATTTTTCACATCTACTATAATAAAGCCTTTTATTTTTGTTAAAAATACATAGAATTTGAAAAATTTTCAATATTGAATATTTCAAAATGTTTGAAAATTTATCAAGAACACATAATCGGGTAGTAAGTTTCAATTCCTTGATTAAATGTTGTATGGTATCATGTTCGTGCGATTTTTTCACCTTTGTTAAATCTTTCTTAAATTAAATTTTTTAAATTTTTTGCTGCTTTGTTATAGCAAAATGTTAGAGAAGGAAAGATATACATATATACTGTGACATATATGTATATATATATAAGTAAAACTTTTCAATTTAAACTTCTCGGGTTTATCGATGCGGATAAATGTTTTTATTTTTAAGTTGGTAGTACTGCTATTGACATCAGTGTAAAACTTTACGTCAATTGGTTCATTGATGTATTAGTTACGCTTGTGTTTTCGAAGAAAAAAAGTTGTTTCTTCGATTTTTATAATATCTGAAATAATTCAACAAAGCAGTAGCAATAAATTTTGTGCGCGAAATGAAATATCGGCCGCCGAAAAGTTCAGAATATTGAAGAAGGCCTTTTGTTGAGAAGTCAATGTCAACAGCGAGTGTTTTTTGATTAGCACAAATTGTTCAAAGAAGGTCGAGAACGCGTTGAAGACGAACCACAACAAAGACTACCAAGAACAACTACTGATGAGCGACATGTCAACAAAATCAAAGAATTGGTGCTGCAAAATCGGCGATTGACTACTAAAGAGCTTGCTGAGTCAGTAAACACCTTTTTAAAATATGTTTTGCGCCTGAAAAGAGTCAAACCGCGATTGGTATCAAAAAACACTACATTTTTTCAAAAACAGCGTCGCATGGAAGTCTGTGAAACGATGCTATCTAACTATCAGCACAAGTGGGAGTGCAAAATAACTGGAGATGAGACTTCGGTCTACGCTTACGATGCAGAAACAAAAGACCAATGGCGAATATCGTGCCAAAGGAGAGCCGAGACCGAAAAAATCACGCCAAAGTCGCTCAAAAGTCATGTTGACAGTTTTCTTCGATTATCATTGTATTGTGCATTACGAATTCCTTTCAACCAGCCAAACTATTATCAAATAATATTATTTTAGTGTTATGCGTCGTTTGCGTGAAGCTATTCGCCTTAAGTGGCCGGATTTGTGGAAAGACAAATCTTGGTTTTTGCCCCACGTTCTTCGTGACCATTTCGCCAAAAACTCAACGCATATTCGCCTGATTTGGCTCCGTGTTACTTCTGTGGCTGTTCAGCAAACTCAAAAGACCGCTTCGGGGACACCGATTTGATTCGAATGAGAAGAAATCGAAAAAGGAATTGTAGACGAGTATAAAACATGTTTTGAAAATTGGAAAAGCGTTGGCAGAGGGGGGTTGTTATTTTGAGGGAGATGAATTAGATGTAGAAGAATAAAAAAAGATTTCAAAAGTTATAGATAAAGCCTTACTAATATTTTATGCAGTACACTCTAGTACAGTTTAAAACTTGCATACATTAAATCCATGAACAATAAATTGCAAAAAACTGTCATAATAATTATAATTATCCCGAACCCAATGGTTTGTACCAGTTATTAACATAGCTCTGTTACAGAGTGCTACTATGTAGTACTTGGGCTCATTCAAGTAATTTTCTGAGTTAATTAGTCATTGGTTATATTGTGGTTCCTTCCGCTAACAATTCATCAAATTAGAACAATAAAGTTTTAACAATCAAATACATAATGCGCTGAAAAAACAGTCAGAGCTGGATAAAAAAGGAAGTTTACATTTCCGTCGCAAGTGATGGTTAATAGACCGTAAATTAAGGCAGCTTGTCACACTGCAACTGACAACTGTCGTTTTCATGCGCTAACCACTGTGCAATGGCGGTTTACATTATAATATACCATAAATGTAGCAGAAATAAACACATCAAAATTAACTCAATTATCCTGGAAGCATGCACACAATTTTCAGTTTCAGATATTATTAAGACAATTTAATTAATTGGTTTCTGTTCGAAATTGCTGCTATCACAAACTAAGGCTTTCAGTGAAAAAAATAAAATTAAATTTACATTTTGATTGCTTGATAAAGATATTGTTGGCACGCAACTTTCAAAAATTCGCCCAAGCGTACATTTATATTATTTTTTAATGTTAATTTGGCAATTTAAATGCAATGCAAGTAAATTTGCTCGCACCACTTGAAAGTGGTCAAAATGATCGAGGTATATTACCTGTCAAGTTAGTTTCAAATAAACTTCAACAATTTTGAATTTGGCCTTCGACCCAACGCCAAATTAACACATAAATTCGCATCTGTCTGTGTGTTTACTAAGAGTGTAATGGTTAGAATAGTGATGAGCAATAAATGCGAGTAGATATGTATGTCCATATAAACAAAGGGACTAAAAAAATGAAGGGATTTTTTTTTTTTGGGAAATTACGGGTTTTATGCAGAACGTTGCGAGGAAAACTTTGACGGCTTGCTGACCGCAAAAGGGAAGAACACAATGTATAGTAGTAGCAATGATTTTGACCAAATATATCTTCCAATTATGTATGTATGTACTCGTACAAAAATACATATAGAAAAAAAAACACAATAAAATTACACAACCGTAATACAAAATGGAAGGAATAAGAAAAACTCTAAACGCTTAAGGCTGAATAGCTGGCAAGGAAAAAAGAGAAATATATATTTTGTCGTGACAGAAAAACTGATGTTTGAAGGGTCATAAAAAGGTTCGAAATTAATTTAATTTTATGGTAGAGTAAAACTTTATTTATTCTGATCCGATTGTTGCCCAAAAGCCTGTTTAGGCTCCCCCTACTTATGTACAATATTGATTTCGATAGTGAGTACAGTGCCTTCGATAGCTTTGCTGGCAGTGTCATTAATAACAATAATAATGCTGAAAAATCGAACACTAAATAAGCGATAAAAGTGACATGGTCGATTATGATAATAGTTTAAATGATATCGATAACTTTAATTTTGCTATCGATAGTTAATATGTTGAAGTTATCGATAACACTGATGTCGTTGTTCGCAATGTTGGTTAAATACAAATAAATTTTGTTATAATATAAAAAACGATATTTATAACATTCGATAAAGATAGCTACGATATCGATAAATTACTTAATGTTGATATAAAGATCATATTTTAATATTAATATCGAAGATGTAAAATGTGTTGGTAATGACATCGATAAAAGTGGTTGTGTCGTAGGCTTTTCGTTTGTTGTAGAGTTATTATAAATTTTCCAAGAGTATTTGAGTTTTCATTAAAAATACTCACTGCACAAATCTGTGTTCTTGGTAAATTAACCAACATTTACATATATTCAGTATTGATTATTTATTAAGTTTTATATACTCGTATTCTATTTAAAAATAAAAAAGCTTTTTACTTTGCTTAATTATAAATATGAATAATGTTTTTGAGAAGCTATAAACTTTTGAATATTTGCCAATTTTTAATAATTTATCAAGAACACAGAACCGGCCAGTAGTTAGTACAGAAAAAGAGGCGGAAAAAGAATTCTTAAACAATTATTGAACAAAAACTTAAATTAATTATCGTACAGGTAGTTTTTCCTCAATAATTTTTCAAGAATACATAACTCCCAATTGATAGACTTGCATGCAAATTCGAGCACAACCAGGAAAATAATATCGGTTAAATTTATATTACACACTTAAAACCACGAACTTTCTTAATTTTAACAAGTTAAAAAAAAAAAACAATTGAAAAAAAAAACAAATAATTAAAAACAAGTGCAATATTTCTGTATATACTAGACTAGGTAACGAAAATAAGTTTGCCAAAAGGAAAACATTGCTAGAAGAAACGTTTAATTGTGAGTAGAGTAAAGTTGCATTTAGTTGAGTAGAAATTGAGTTATTGTGTCCTAATAGTTAAAGGAAAAAGATTCTGACAAAACTACAAAGTATTTAAAGTAAGCTATTTTTTGAATCGAGGATTGTGTAAATGATTTATTCAGAAAGCTTGATTTTTGCTATTTTGAAACTTGCCAAAGAGGAATTTTTGTATGATTCCAGAAAGGAAATTTAAATGTTTGTTTTTTTTTTAATCAAAAGAACACCGACCTTCACTAATATATACAAAGTTCACTCGTACATGGCATTCATTTGCAAACGTACCAATATTGCTAACATTTTTCGCTCGTTTTGTTCACAATGACAATTTCGTCTACGCCCCATTGACCTAACACAAAGTTATTACACTGTCATTTCTATTCAATTTTACCATCGCTTCATCGCTTTTTTATGCAAAACTCGATTTCTGCTCACTTTAACAAAATACAATTTGAAGTGGCAATATTTTTACAAATCGTTTGTTGACTTTTTTCGGTTTTGCATATTGTTATGCGATTTTGCTTCTCTACAAACGTGACAAGCCTATAGATGTCAATACAGACATACATACATACCAGTTTGCATATGTATATAGATGTTATTATGTAAATCAATGCACAGACGTGCCATATTACTGCTTCTGTTGTTGTTGTTTTTTTTTTGTTTGATTTCTGAATGACACTGGATTTCTGTAGACAAGCTTGCTTAGCTTCGCGGGTTATTCACAGTCTGTAGAACCTTATTCTATAGCGGACCACAAACATCGCCATACCAAAATTTTGTAAACAATTTTGATTAAATTTGCATTAATCATAAATGTATGTGTATGTATGTGAGTATATTTTCATATGTGTGGCAATTTTTGTTATTGCTGATTTTGTGGCATATGCGGTAAAAAAAATAATATTTTGATAGACGCCCACAATGCTTGAATATTTTAATTAAAAATTGCATTTCAGTTGAGTGCTATAAAATACCACTCGTATATGACTTTGTTGCGAGTTTTATATTACAAATAATTGGATGGAAATCTAAAAACGCCACAAATTGTAGAATGATAAGTGGCAAGTAAATATTAATTAGAAATTTCATATAGAGTGAACTACCATGGATTTAGTTATGAATGTAGTAATATTTGATATTTGCTTTAGAAATTTTAAAACTGTTTTATAATGCATTGAACTTTGCAATTCATCTTCATGGCAAATTGTCAAAATTTTTGCTGATTAAAGTTATGCTGAATCACAAATAGCTCGCACAGCAAATAAATTACAATGCAACGTGTTCATTAATACAACAAAAGCTTTAATAAAGCGCATCCGCATCTTAATATAGAATTGTCTTTATTGACGATGCATTTGTGATTAAAGTAGTGATTTTTATTATTTACTTATTTACTTATTTACTTAAAAAATAAAAATAAAAAAATAAAACGCAAACATAATAAAATAAACACAATACAATTTTAATTAAATAAAGAAATAAATAAATCAGTAATAAAATAATATCAAATAAAATAAAACCAAATAAAATAAAACCAAATAAAATAAAATCAAATAAAATAAAATAAAAGGAAACAAAATTAAATTAATTGAAATTATATTTAACAAAATTAAGTTAAATAATGAAAAATAAAACAAAATATTTGAAATAATTTTTGAGATATTTTGGCTGCATTGTCGGCTTATATATTTTTTAAATGTATTAAATATATTTAGCCGCACATTTGAAGCTAAAATGTTCTTTTTTAAATATCAAAAAAAAAATATTGTTTGCGTACACAAAATAAAATAGAACCAACAAAAGAAAATATTTTAAATAATTTTTTTATTTTTATTTTACAAAATTGTTTTATTTCATTTTATTATATTTTATTTCAAGTTTAAAGCTACACTACTTTAATTTTCTTATTTAAAATTGTAGTTTTCTGTTAAGAAATTTTATTTATTTTATTCTATTTAATTTAATTTAAATGTTTCTGTTAGATTTTTAAATACATTTTATTGAAAAGTAGTAATAAAACGAGATTTTTCCAATAAAAAAAATATTACAAAAAAGATATAAGAAGTCAACAAGTTTTTAATAAAATTTTTTGTATGTTATTTTACATTTTATTTTGCCTTATTTCGCTTCATTCTTTTAACTTACTAATTCTGTTTATGTTCTGTTTTACTAAATTTTATTGTTTTTTTTTTTATTTAACATAAAAATTTTTATATTCTATTTTATTTTCATTCTGTTCAGAACGAAAATTGAGACTAAAGATGGCACAACGCCGAAAATGGTTTGTCTTAACATCAAACTTGACAAGGGATGACGAAAAGTTGTTCCAAAATCCATCAGTTCGCACGCTGTCGGAACAATAACAAAAGATCAAAAAAATGTATAATATAAATAATAAAATTAAGAAAGCAAAATAACAAATCAAACAATATAACAAAGAATTACAATAAGAACGGTATAACTTGAGAGCTCGGAAAAACGATTTATAAAATGAGCAATTATCTTGTGATTCTTTAAGCGAATGTACATACTATTTTTTTTAAACAAATTTGTATCTTACCGTTACCGTTCAGCCTTATTAGAACATACTTAGTAATAAATATTTCAAGGCATAGTATGGTGATTTCTTTCATTCATTTATTTGCTATTTGAATGCAACAACAACATATATACCATATATATATTTACTTACATGAGTAATTTTTATTTTCGTTGCATTTATCTCACTCACTTTCCCTTATCTCTTACCTTTTTGAGATTTCGCTGAAAACGCAACCAATACCACACTTTTTCCACACCAATAACTAAGGAATTGACAACTTCCGCACAGATATCCATACAAATGTGGGTTAACAAACACAATAAATTACTTAAAAACTTTCCGTGTTAATGCAATTTTTTTATATTGTTCCATACAAGTTTTTCCCTCTCTTATTTCTTTTTTTCACTTTGCCAATGGGGTTTTCATGTTGAAGTATTTATGGGAAGGTTGGGTTGATAATTGAGTATAATATATATGAGTTTGTATCTTTTTAATGTGTTCATTGTGCTGAATGTGGGGATCAGTGAGAAAATATGTATAGCAATTTTATCGAAATTCTGTCGATTTTCTTTTGCAAATTCACGCTGATATTAAACACACAACTGGATTTTGTTTATGTTTATCAGATATCAAAAGTCAACAAACATTTTTTTTTAACTTAGAGTATGATAATGTTGACTTGTGTAGTCGGTGAAATTTTAATGGCGCCTATCGCTGCCTGCTCCGTAATGATGTTTTTAAGCGAAAGGTGTGCTTTGAACGTAGAGCGCGATAAAGTGAGGGAAGGCTTGTTATGGTTGCTGTCATAGTCAAGTGAACAATTTGTGAGTGTGTTCATGAGTTGCTCGATTGCTTATCGTTTTGGTGGATTAACAAAATTTGTTTTTTTATTTATTTGTATTTGTGGCAAACGCGATAAAAAATATAGTTATTCTCTAAAGTAATGAACTACCGGCTTAGTTGCCTCACAATATTCATTTTATTTGTTATTGTTTGGCCATATAACTATTTTTTTTTTTTAATATTTATGAGCTTAACAACATGCGCAATACTTAAGCCGGCAACTAAACGCATTCAGCTCAGCTTACGCTGTGTGAGCTATTGTTATTTTCCCTTCACAACTTACTACAATTAAGTGCGGCTGTAATGCCACTATTTCTACTTGGCTGTGTAGTTGTTGTTTGTACAATTTCTATTTGTATAAGGCTGACTGATCCTTTTATACATTGTTATTATTTGGCCATATAACAATTTATTTTAAATATTTTTGAGCTTAAAGCCGATCGGTTTATTGGGAACATTTAGTTGATACTGTTATGCTTATGAAATGTAAAAATTAATTAAAAATTTACTTTGTATTCTGTTTTAGCGTGATATTTTCGTAGCGATGCCTTACATTTCAAATAAATGCCAATTTCTTTTATGTAAAATATACACAAACGTACATGCACACATCATCATACAATTAATTCAAATATGTCATGCTATTTATTTTTATAAACAAATATTAAGTTCTCTCACCTTTAATTAATTTTATTTTATGCTTATATCTAAATTTTTCTGCAATTAAGTCATCGGTCACACATTATAAATAGAGTGGAAAAAGAGTGTGTGTTTATTACAATTATTGACAACATTTCGCAGCAATAAAATTGAAAATAAATTGTTGTCGAATTTGAATTTTCATTTGCATTTTTCAGCGCTCACTTTGCCCACCCATTTGCCAGTATTTCAAGTAGAGTAAAGGAAATGCTTTCATTTTAATTTTTTTTTTCAACATAGCATTTCAACGCCGAGCACTAATAAAGTTAATGCACTGGTGGATATTTCAATTTTCGACGCACGCGCTGGCATACGAATACAGAGTATTTCGATCGGCTGATCTTTGGTAAAGTATGATTTGGCTATTTTTTATTTTAGCTTTTTTCATTTGGTTTTTAATTTTGCTTGGCGGCGGTCGTTATTTTTATTACAACATTTTTCATTTTTCTGAAAAAATTTGGCAGCTTGCCTAGCTGCGGCATCTGCTTTGCTTGAGTGCGTATGTTTGTGAGCTCTTTCGTTTTTCTTTTTACACTTCCCCAGATGTCAAGGTTGCGTATACGCCGTGCGCACGCTTCTTTGATGGGTTATACACGTATTTATTTATTTATTTATTTATTTATTTATTTTTAAGTCTATGAATAACAATTCTTACAGACTATTAACAAAAGTATTCTTATGACAAACCTTAAATACGATTATTAGTATTAAAAAATGAATTCAAGAGAATGACAAAAATATTTCTACCTACTGAAAGATCAAGCTCGATAGAAGTTGAGATCAGGTTTAATTCATTTAAAGCCCGGCTTATAGGGGCATTATAGGCATAATTAGTTCTAGTGCACTTCCCATAGAACGGATAAAAACTACGAAGTTCTCTTCTTGGAACATTAAAATTTATTTTCTCTAAAAGAGCGGGACAATCAAAAGCCCCCTGGATAATGCCATGCACAAAAGATAAAGAAAGTATAGATCTCCTATTTTCTAAAGACTTTAAATCTTATAGTAGCAAACGCGAATTATACGACGGTAATGGATCAGTGAAATGCAAAGACCGTAAAGCATACTTTAGGAAAACTTTCTGAACTCTTTCGATCCTGTTTATGTTAAACTGTTGAAATGGCCGCCAAATAATAGTGGCATACTCGAGGTTTGATCGCACAAATGAGGTGTAGAGCAATTTCCATGTATATGGATCTGTAAATTCAGCACAATTTCGCCGAACGAATCCCAACATAGCGTAAGCCTTTGAAATAATATAGTTTATGTGATTATTAAAAGTAAGTTTAGAGTCAAAGATAACCCCAAGATCCTTAATCTCATAAGCCTTCTGTAGTACACAGTTAGAAAGTCTATATGAACTATGAAACCCAGTATGTGATTTAAAATAACTAACATGAAAACATTTTTTAATATTTAAGGATAGATGCGAACTAATACACCATGTGTAAAAATTTTTAATTTCCGATTGTAGATTAATCATATCTACGGAATTATTTACTATAGAATAAATTTTTAAGTCATCAGCATATAATAAAAAGTTGGCATGAGAAAAACATGAACCTATGTCATTGATAAACAAAATAAATAAAAGCGGCCCAAGAATGCTCCCCTGGGGTACACCCGAAGTGGCAATAAAAGAATAAGATGATACATTATCAATGGTGACCATGCACCGCCTATTGCTTAGATATGATTTAAGCCATTGCAAAAATACTGAGTGAAAACCAAGGCAAGCAAGTTTATTAATGAGAATCTTGTGCGAAACCTTATCAAAAGCTTTCGAAAAATCAGTATATATGCAGTCTACTTGACCGCCTGAGGTAAAGGCGGAAATACAAAATTCACTGAAAACGGCTAGATTGGAAACAGTGGAACGACCATGCATGATTATATATTTTTTGAAAGTAATAAAAATGTTTACTCATTTACTCGCTTTATCATTCAAAACATAGTGACGCTCTTAAAGTGTGATCTAATATCATGCTTGAGTGCTTGCGAATTCATTGTAAGTGACTTGTGAATTGGTGAAAGTTTTTTTTTTTTGCTACTACAAAGTCATCAATTATTTTGTTATGTGAAAAAAGTGAGAAAAATGATATACAGTGAGGTACAAAAATTAAGGATTGGTGATTTTTCATAAAACTCAAAATATTTTTCAAATTGCATTTTTTTGTTCTAAAATTGAATTAACAAAACAGCATACTAAAAACGTTTTAAAATGCTAAATTTGAGGTTATATGGTTTTTTACTAGAAAAGGAATTGCATGGAGACGTGAAAGAGGAAAATATTTTTATTTCTTATTTTAACCCGCATCTGCCTCAAAAACTTGAAAACTACAATTGTAATACAAATAAACTTAAGCATTTTGAATACCTACTTTAACACACCTGGACACCATCAGAAACGCGTATAAAAGCGCATACAAGTGCACTTAATGACCACCACAAGTGCTCAAAGTAATTTCCTGCGTAATCACAAGCGCATTTTTCACCAGCTTGCTTGCTCATTATGCAAACACACACAAACACTATTTCATAAAAATTTCAAAAAAAAATTTTATGCTACCTTTTTCCCATCTTCGCCATTTATTTGCATGTTAGAACACATTTTCACACCTTTTTTCACCTCATTTTCATGCAGGGCCAAGCTTTCACAAAATTACTTTTGCCTCTGCGTTGCCACAAAGTCATTATACTAATCGCGGTTGGGTTGGCGGAGGTGAAGGTGGTGACAATTTTTTCTGTTTTATTTTTGTAACTTTAATGTACCTAGCTGGCGCTTCTGCTAGTGACCCACTCACAATGGCTGCCTTTTCGCGTCAAATATTCTTTTAAATGAAATCCCATTAAATTTTTCACATTTACGCCTTAATTCAAAAGGTGGCCTCCTGCGCGGTGGTAGCGCGATGGACGTGCAAATGGCCTAAGCTTTAGAATTTGGCATAACAATGAAACTCTGAGGGAAACAATCGACAACAAGCATAGCAATGTTGATTTTCAGCGCTGATGCGTGGTCACTTCTTTTGAAAATTTCCTGGCTAGATTCACCGGATCTTTCGTAATTTTTGCGCAGAATAAATCTTTTTGGGTCAGTTATAAAAGGAGTGAGACAAGCGCATTTAATTAAAAACAAATTTAATTTAAGAAATGTTTCTCTATATTTTCTAAACTAAAAGTAATGCAGTGAAGTGTATTTTCATATTTTTTATTTTCACTTGTGAATTTTTAGGAACTAAGCAACTCGCCAGGGGAGAACATATCATGTTAGGTAGGGTAATAGAAGGGAAGGTGAAGTGAAGGATAGTTGGCAGGTGGTTAATTAAAGTATGGTGAAATCGGTGTGAAGAGTTTTGCTATCAATGATAGGTGTGGTCAATTTAGACATGGGGGTTTGAGGTGATATTAAAGAACGTACATATATAACAAACAAGGAGTTTATCACTTTCTGTTCCGCCAACAATATATCTCGGCGCATTTTACCATACCGGAATGAATTGGAAATTCATTGATTGTTATCTGAATCTAATTTGATCTAATTGGATTTCGGTGTGGTGAAATGCGCCGATAAAACTTCGTGAAATAAGGTATGTTGAGTTTAGAAATGGTGGGTTTAGAAGTGGTGAATTAAGATGTGATCACTGCAGGCGCGTAGAAATATGGCGTGTGGAGTTAGGTGTAGTAATTGCGGGTATGGTGAGCAGAAGAAGCTCTTGTTCTGCCTAACATTTTCGTGAGCAACACTTTGAAAAGTTTTGACAAAGTATTATTCTTAATTTTTTTTTCATTTTCGCGTACCAGTCAAATATAATTTGAGTTACGGTATATTTTTTTAAAATAAATTTTGGCTTAGCTCAACTTATTTAACCTATTTGATTGTGCTTAGGAGTTTTATTAAGAGTATATAATAATTTATTTTTTAACAAACTAGCACAGACTCAAATTTCAAAATGTGAAGGCCACAGATTAAGTAACCAAAACATCATTAAAATTTCGAATTTGGAAAAAAAAAATTTTTTTTTTTATAAGTATAATATTGTGTGACTTTTAAATTACTAAAAATTGCTGGTTGTTTTTTTTAATTGTTTTTTTTTTGCTATGAGTTTTATGAAAACAAATGTCAGAAAAATTATCAAAATTCGACGTAAATTTTAAGTAACTGCAATTTGCAATTTTTGCTTCATATTTTTTTTAATTTTGTTCAAAGTATAATATAAACTGGAGTAAACATGCTTTCATTACAAAAATCAACAAAAAATTGAAAGTAATTAATTTTTGTGAAATTTTTTATAAACGTATAGTAGCCATAGTGGGGCCGCTGTGGTCGAGTTGATAGTGGTGCGTGCTATAACTTGATATGCCGGTGAGTTCGAGGTTCGAATCTCAGTCAGGCCAAATAAAATCTTAATCATAGAAAAAGTTTTTACTAATAGCGGCCACCCCTCGGCAGGCAATGGCAAACCTCCGAAGGTATTTCTGCCATGAAAAAGCTTCTCATTAAATACATCTGCCGTTCGGAGTTGGCACAAAATTGTAGTTCCCTCCTTTTGTTTTAGAATATAAAGACGCACACCACAAATGGTAGGAGAAGCTCGGCAAAACACTGAACTATATAGTGTAAGTGCCAAAATTATATTATATTATATTAGCCATAGTGCAACTTTTCTTTTGTAGAACTGAAATACAGATATTTACTCTCTAAAACATACTTATTTGTGTACGTTTTACTTCTAGTACATATTTTTGCATAACCTAATGTCCACCATTTACGCTTTCACCCAAATTTAAAATAGTTTTTTAATTTCACTTTACATTTACAGACTAATCAAAACACAATTCCGAATACCGCCAACACAAAAAAGGAACCGACATGCGCAAATTGAATTGTCTGAAGTATTAATTTGTTGCATCCCCAACCAACACAGCAAATACTAAGCACAAATACATGCAAACAAACACCTGCAATGTGGACACACAACTGCAAAAAGTGACCCGAAAACCAACTATAGAACCACTAATTAAATCCCTTCAGTACTCCGAGTGAAATCAACGCCACTCTATTTGGGTCGCACGTGCCACAGTGGGAGACTAGCGGCGCCACTAGCAAAAAAAAAAAAAAAACACCCAAGCAAGGCAACGCAACGCAACGACAACGACAACGACAACGACAAATGAAATTAGAACGAACAAATATAAATATGCCAACGACAAGCGCAACGAGCACCTCAACTGGCGCTACAATAGTTTGGCGACGCAAGCCAGCAACAACAACAATGCACGTGTGCAATACAGCAACATTAACTGTAGTAATACTGTTGTTTAACATCACCTCGGCCGCATTGACCTTAGCTGCAGCGGTGACATTGAAAGCAACGGATGCGGCGACGGCACAGCGCACAACATTCATTAGTGATGGCATAATTATGAACACAACGACCACCGCCTTGATCTCTTCACACGCGTTGCCCAGTACGACCATCGATGCCTCACTTGTGGCAGCAACAATGCCATTTGCGGAGGTGAACAGCATCAGTAGCAGCACTGGTGGCGACGGCGGTGGCGGCACCAGCACCAGTGCAAATGCGCGCATCAGCGGCAGTGTCGGTGGTGGCGGTGGCGGTGGTGTTAATGTTGATGCTGCTGAGGTGCGCGAGGAGGAGCAACGTTCCGACTTGATCAACAACAAATGGGTGCAAATCATCTTCTGTCTCATCTATGCGACCATATTCGTGTTGGGCATCTTCGGAAATGTGCTCGTGTGTTATGTGGTGTTGCGCAATCGCGCTATGCAAACTGTCACAAATATTTTTATAACAAATCTGGCGCTCTCCGACATTCTACTCTGCGTGCTGGCGGTGCCATTTACGCCACTCTACACATTCATGGGTCGTTGGGTGTTCGGGCATACGCTCTGTCACCTAGTCTCGTTTGCGCAGGGTTGCAGCATATACATTTCAACATTGACGCTCATGTCAATCGCCATCGATCGTGTTTTTGTGATCGTGTTTCCTTTTCGACCGCGCATGAAACTCTCCACCTGTATATTGATCATTGTTAGTATTTGGGTATTCTCGCTGCTATTCACCATGCCTTATGGTGTATTCATGAAAGTCGTCGTCTCCGAGGAAGCCAACATAAATGAAGCGCTGACAAACAGCACAATCGAGCCTATTAACAACGCCGCGAATGAGAGTAACAAAGGTAACAATGTCTATGCCACTTCAACCGCAGTGATGTCGGTCTCTGCAAGCGTGCTAGAGGTGACAACAAGCGTGTCTATTGCAGTGACTGAGTCTGTTTCGAACAGCACTACCTATACCATCACCACCTATTGCGAGGAGAATTGGCCTTCGGAGTCCATTCGCCAAGTGTTCGGCTTTGTCACTAGCTCGCTGCAGTTCATTTGCCCCTTTGCGGTGATCACCGTCTGCTACATTTGGGTGTCGATCAAGTTAACTATGCGCGGTTCAAAGCCCGGCTGCCGTTCGGTGCAACGCGAAGAGGCCGATCGTGAGCGTAAGAAGCGCACAAACTACATGCTCATGTCGATGGTTGGCGTCTTTGCTATCTCATGGATGCCCATTAATATGGTCAACATGATGGACGATTTCTATGAGAAGTCGAATGAGTGGCCCTACTATACATTCCTATTCTTCGTCTCGCACTCAATTGCCATGTCCTCCACTTGCTACAATCCCTTCCTTTACGCTTGGTTGAATGAGAACTTCCGAAAAGAATTCAAACATGTGCTACCCTGCTTTAATCCCTCAAATCGTAATGGTCTGAATTGGCGCGGTATGCGCAATCGTTCGGATCGTAATACCTGCGGACCTAGGCTGTATCATGGCAATGGCTG
The DNA here is from genome assembly GCA_963971545.1 of Philophylla caesio. NCBI lineage: Eukaryota > Metazoa > Arthropoda > Insecta > Diptera > Tephritidae > Philophylla > Philophylla caesio. Next base: position 7,474,055 of record OZ020608.1, read on the forward strand.
CGGCGCGGGTAGTATGGATATCGACGATCCTGATGATAATGGCATTACACAAGAGACCTCACTAGCCCGACCAAGGGATAGACTGACGATTGTACCACGAGAGCCAACCTACGGCAACGGTAGCGGTTGTGGTGCCTTGTCTCCGAATCGGGGCTTAAATTCAGCGTTGGTGCATAATTCTCATGTGGTGGATATAGTAATGAACGATAAGATTCAGCATCGTGTACGCGGAAATACGACGGATGATGATTGTATTTCGGGTGATGAGCAGACGGTGGAGATGCGTTTCTCGGAGACACCATTTGTGAGTTCGGACAATGCGACCGGCACCAGCATGTTGGAGGTGAACAACAGCAATGAGGTGGGCGTGCGAGCGTGTAACTGAGGAAGGGTGAGTTTAGCAAGTAAGAAGCGTGAGTGTGTTGGAAGTGTGAGTGGTGGATAGATAAAATGAAAAGATGCTCGGAGAGGAAAAGAGTAAGAAAAAGGGTATTTAAAGGATAACATGAGATGGAAAACTAATTAAAAGAAAAAAGAGCGAGAAAGTGAATGAAAGTAAGAGAAATCGAGTGAGATATTTTGAAGCTTTTAGATAAAGAGAACAAATGAGTGGGTAAGAAAATGTTTGAGCAAAAGAGAAATATAAATTTTCAAGCTCTTTAAGGGCTTACATATATTTCGTTAAAAGACTTTTGCAAAAATTTTTTGTCGATTTGAATTTTGAAAATTTTTTTTTAAACTTTTTATGTAATTAAAAAAGTTTAAAATTTGTTTCATTCTGTATTAAAAACTCATGTTTTAAAAGTTCCATAAAATTTGAGAAAAAATTTAAAAAGTTTACATATTTGTTTATTTTTCGGTACAAGTTCGAAATTTCGCTTCTGAAATCAGGCGTAGAAAAGGAAAACATTGGCAAAATAATTTAACAATGAAAATAATATAAGTTTCGAAAACATATTTGCATTCAGGGTTTTTTTTTATTTCAAATGCAATGCAACATAAGGAACCTTAGAAGTTTTGGGGGGAAAATACCCAAATAACGCAGTGCTTACCTCTGAATTATTATCTAACACTGCATTTCAAGTTTGGGAAGAATTTGTTGAAAATTTGTTAATTATTTGCATTTTTCTAGTTGTCTAAGTGAAATCAATTAGTAAAATTTAAAAATGTTTTTAAGCGATGTTAGTTTAGTAGCCAATTGTAAACACAGAACAATACTTACATTGAGCGACTACGATATAGTGTTTAGGTCAGTGAAAATTTGTTTTCAGTAATTATTTATTAAAAATTATAAATGCGATTTTTCACGTTATTACTCAAATTGCTTAAATTCATACTCATATATTTACATCATATGTACCACAAGAAGCTATTCTACTAACTGACAATTAAGTTTTGGTTATGAAAAAATACTGAAGGGCAAACACTCGTATCCTCTTTGCAAGCCACTGTCAAGCTTATTCCTGTATTCAATCATCATACCATTATTATTTCCGTTTAGCCATCTGCTCTCCTGTAACAGTTATGTATGTATATGAATATGTGCTCGGATTTGTGAGTGTAATGTGAAAAATCATTTATCCTGCATTTTATAAGATACAATTGCGGAAGTAAGCGGATTAGCATTATTGCCTACAGGCAAAAATCTTGTAATATAAAAAGAATGTGCACATAACAAAAGATTTGCATGCCATAGAATTTTTTTTTTTTTTGTACTTAGATGTATCTTACGGGAAAAACCTGCAACTGTGTGAGAAATGTCTTGCTCCAAACTAGTGTGATTTCATTGGTATTCGATTTGGGGGGATATTTTCATTTTTTAAATAAAATACTGCGGTTTAAACTAATACTAATTCCAATTACATAAATTGTATCTATGTACTTTGCGAACTTAAGTGCAATAATGATTTTCGAGTAATTTCAAGCCTGAACAACTATTTTATTCAATCTTATTGTGGATCTAATTTATTTGAAACTGCAGCTATTCGGTTAGAACGCATTTTCCTACAGGGCTTTTTGAATATTATGAACTTAGTCGCACTAAGTGTGTGTACACTCATATGAATGTAAATATACGAATGTTAAGCAATTGGCTTTTTTCCCTTATTTACGTGAGAGAACATCCCTTTCTCTCAGAAAGTGCAGTATACTTCCAAAATAAGCGAAAACCTAAAAATGTCGAAAATTAGATTTAATTCTGATTCATGAAATTTGTTTCAATATAAAACTTTAAAATGTGAACCGACCACATTTTAAATGAATTCCACAAACATACAAATAAAGGTATTTTAAAATATAACGCTTTTTATTTAATTGAGTATATTTATAAAAGTTGATATTAAAACAAACAAAAAATAAGTTTTAACGTATTAAATAACTTTCTAAGCAAAACAAAACAAAGACGGATGTGCTGTTATATTCCTTTCCATTTTTCTATTATAGATATTTTTTGTGGCTTTTTGAACCGAACTTAAGGAAAGCTATCGATACCGATAACGATTTAGTTAACGATTAATAAGATTTATATACAACTTTCATATCTTCATTATATAATATTTCGTAATCAATGACGCTAAATTATCGATAACTTTGTATTTATGAGTTATCGATTTCGACACAAATATCACATTCCTATGTAGTTATTAGCCTTATTGCTTTTATTTTAAATTATTATCAGTGCCAATTATATAATCGATTTTAATAGATTATTCGACAACAACCTATTTTTATGCGCTGTTATCGATGCTGCTGGTTATGGATCTAAATATCGATATATGTACTTATATGCGTTAGGATAATCAACAAAGATTTTGTCATTATCAATACCAGTTAACGCATTGTCTAAATAACCGTTTTTTTTTTGTTTCTGTCATTTGCATTAATTTTTATCTGAATTTTAATTTTAATTGTTATCGTTATCGATATTGTCATCACTACCAATATCGATATTATTATCGATTTTATTTTCGAAATAAGTATGAAACCATTACATTCGTTGCACGTTTTATATATTTTTTTAAAACAATTTTTATCGGTTGGTATATCATTGCCGTTCAAGTTATCGTTATCACGACCATATCCGTTCTCTACCTACTTCTTTTACTTTTCATACTCATGCGCATTGAAGTATGGGTAATTTATTCCCAGCCAAGTCCTCCACCTGCTATTCAGCTTCCATAGAGCGAAAAAATTTCTTTTCTCTTGGAACGCTTCTCTTCTTTTGCCCTGCACTGTATATACGTTCACATATAAAAAGGAATCTTGTCGTCATGTATTGCGAGAACTACTCAGAAGCAAACAAACTAAAAAAAAAAAGTATGATCTAACAAAAGTTGTGCCATCCACAAACAAAGGAGCGCCTTGTTCTATACACCAGTTCAGATGCCAGCAATTGCTTGCCAAACACAAAAGAGGCAGGCACAACAAAGTTTATCGAGCACTTTAAATTTATAATAATAATAACCCAACGTTGTCACAATGTTTGCTTTGTTGCTGTTTGCTAGTTTACAGTTAGCTTGTGTATTTACTTTGCTATGCCAAATGTCTCCTTGTCAAAACATGCGTTTGTGCTTGGCAGCGTGTCCTTTCATTTTACAAAAGGTAAACGTCCTGTTTTTGTGTGTGTGCCAATCTTTACACGGCTTTTAGTTGTTGAATAAAACATTAGCGTTGGCTACATGTCGCTTTTGGTGTTTGCATACATTAGACCAAAGCGATCCCTTGTTGGTCCTTACGCTTTAACAATCATTATTATGGTATTTAACGTTGAAGTATTTTGTTTTTCTATTATACGCCATAAAGAGAAGTCCGGCCGGCAGAAGTCCACAGCTGGATGCTCATTCGTTGAGTTTGCTTGAAATATATGATAATATTTTGTTTTGTTTAAAAGCATAATAAATAACAGATAATAAAACTATAAAATAAGCCTTAATTGTTTGGTCAGCTTTTGAGACAGCGATTTATAGTTTGAGATTTTATTTTAAGGATTTTTAATTTGCGCATATTTATTTTTCATGGCATTTTTAAGTGAATAGAGTCGTAAAACGGCGATAAAGAAATGACTAATAGTAGTCGAGTTAACTGTGTTGAATGTAGAGCACAGGTTTGGCCTAACAAGAAAACAATTAACGATAGTTAAAGGGAATTGGAGTTTAAAATTATTGGCAATTTAGTTTTCAATTAAATCGCAGTTGGCACATTTTTGTGTGTTAGTTTTTGGTGCTCTTTCCCTCTGCACTGCCTGCATAACATGTTTTCAATGGATACCACCTCTCCAAAGCAATAAACCCTCCTCGCCAAGAGGCAGTTGCTGCTGAACTAGTTTCATCACAGCCTAAACAATTTACGAGTGAAAAAAAAAATAAGTAAAAGTTTACACTTACATTCCAATAGTTCTTGAAATTTTAAAGACAAGACTTTAAATACTCTTTTCATAGTATTTCGCACTTAACGTAGCTTTTTACGCCTTGCGCACAGTGTCTGAACATTAAATGTCTCAAGCCTCAAACACTTTGTCGAAAAGCAACTACATATAAGTGTCGAATTTTTCATAGCCAACAGAAGCGGCCAGCTGAGAGTACTACAGACTGTTTCAAGTGTACACAAAATGGAAGCAAAAATAAGAAAAGCAAAATGTGGAGTGAAATTTTGCACGCAAATATTATTCTTTCATAAGTTTCCACTGCATAGTGTCCTTTAGCCATTTGTGGCAAAATAAATGGACACATTAAGTTAAACCATAAAATGAAAAACCAAAAAAAAAAACTAAAAGCACACGAAGCAGCGAAAGTGTATAACGAATTCGAGTGTAAAGTAATGCAAAGAGATACCAACAAAAATGGCAGCCGAAAAGTAAGAAACTATGTAGGTCAAGTTGGTTGAAAATCGAGCAATGAATGCTTTGAATGCATCAGCTTCTTATCAGTCACAGCTACATACAGCATGATTGTGGCTTAGTGCATGAAACATGAAAGGGAAGTGGAGTAGAAACAGGAAACATGAAAGTAGAAGGCAAGGACGTGTTACTTACTGTCACAGGCGTTTGCTGCTGCACAAGTCTATAGTCAAATATTATACTCGTGCAAACACAATTATGCTTCCCTGCATCGCCATGCAGATTTCTATGGATTTGCAATTGTATTGTACGCATAAATATGTAAGTTTAAACATACCTACATATATAATACACGCTGATTACGCTTACAAGATTTAGTCAATCTGTTTCGTTTCGCTTTTGCCTTAGCCTGCTGGTGTGCTAACAAAAAGCTTTCTTAGATTACTGACATAACATTTAATGTTGCGATAAGAGGCAGGACATTGATCCTTTTTGCATAAGAACTTGCCATTTAATAGTTTGCTTGCTGTTCGCTTATCGCGCCAGCATACTTTTGCTGTTGGCAATATGGGTATTAAAATTGTTGAATTTCTTAGTATTTAGATAACAAGACTTGGGGTTTTTGCATACATATTTATCTTATAAATAGTTATAAATTTGTTAAATAGTTGGAGAGTTCTCTGTGAATTTGCGCTGATTTATGTTCAGCTGAAGTGGAAAGAATTCGAAGTATGCAAAGTATTTGTTTTTTGTGGTTAATAAAAGTTAAACTAACATAGCAACGAACCATTAAAAATTTCTGGAAAGTTTTTGTTTGTTTCGTAATATTTCATACACATTTTGTTGGCCTATATGAAAAAATAGTACCTAACTCTAAGTATTAAGCTAGTCTGAATAATTAATTTAGAACAATAATTCACAATTTTATTGAGCTCGAGACCAGTTTATGGAAGATTTTTTAATGGAAAAAACAACAACAGTTTTTAAATGGTAGAAGTTATAGTACTATTTCGAAAATCAACACATTTCCTCATCAGACTTCTTTTTTTTTTTTTATAAAATAAATTATATTTATTCTTTATAACCGCTTTTTCCAGGCTTTGAACCCTGGAGCTCGGAGTTGCAGAGCTGTTGTTGTTTTTTTTCCAAATAATAATCTTCCATAAACTGGTCTCGAGCTCAATAAAATTGTGAATTATTGTTCTAAATTAAATATTCAGACTAGCTTAATACTAAGAGTTAGGTACTATTTTTTCGTATAGGACAACAAAATGTGTATGAAATATTACGAATTATTATTGAAATTATTGAAGTTTTCAAGTTATCAGTTTTCAACTAACGAAATCTTATTAAAGCTTAAGAATTGAACACAAGATACTTAAATTTTTAGCCAAAGTAAAAGTGAGTTAACAAGTCGTGACATTAAAAATACACTTGAAAGTGTAAAATGCATTCAACACTTCTACAACTTCTTTATCGGAATCTTATCGTTCATAAGTAATCAAAAATTTTCTCACCATGACATTTGGCTATGCAAATTTCTCATTGGCGGCGCAGCTTCTAATTCTATTTCTATTCAAAATGTGCCACAAAATTAACCCAAGGCTGTATTGGTCGAGTAACTATATTAAGAAGAGAATATTAAGTAAAAAAAAAAAATAATAAAAAAATAGTATTTAAATATAAATTTCAAGTTTTCTTGTCGATTACTCGTTAATATTAAAAGTTTTGTTGCTTCTATTGCTTCGGTATAAAAAAAATTTACTGATAAATCTATTTATCAAAGAATTTACATGAGAGCACAAAAGCCGCATGGTTATTGTTGATATAAAAAATGTTGTTCCCAAATATAAACGTCCAAAAATTTATTTTTAAAGCGCGCATACAAATTATTCGAAAAATTATATTTTATGAATTTATTTAATTGAAATAATCAAAATCACTGCATTTCAATAAAAAGATATCAAATAAAAGATAAGATCACTTTTTTTGTTTTTTCTTTTTGTAGCGTATTGGCTCTGCAACTCCGAGCTCCCGGGTTCAAAGCCTGGGAGAAGTGATTATGAAAAATAAATTTAATTAATTTAATAAAAAAGAAGTCTGATAAGGAAATGTGGTGATTTCCGAAAGAGTACTATAATTTCTACCATTAAAAAATTGTTTGTTGTTTTTTCACAAAAAGCTTCCATAAACTGGCCTTGAGCTCAATAAAAATTGTAAAATTAACATTTACTAGGCCAACAGAAAAATAAACAAACATTTAGATATATTCCACTGGTCGATTTGTGGTTGTGCCATAAACAATCGCCTATAAAGACGTTAGCGTAAACGCAGCTTTAGTGTGTTATACATTATGATTTAGTTTAGTTTTATAAAGGCGTTAAATATAATTTGTGCGAAGATGTGAAAGTACAGCAGCTTCCGCCATACATACATCTTTGGCATAATACTTGCTAAATATGTATGTATGTATGTATTTACTTTCAGACGAGTGCATACATCCATAAGCACAATTAGTTCCATTGTTTTTGAAATTTCTACGGCAGCAACACGAAGCATTTATCTAGCAATTAATCAGATTAATTATACATAGCTTATAGTAAAACTGCAAGCATGACGGTCAATGTGGGCGTGCCGAGATAAGCAAAGTGCGAACACCTGCTGATATTTTTATTTCCACATCAATTAACCAATTAAGCGCCACTGTCGACGGAAGTAGTGACATGAGCAGAACTAGCAGCAGGAGCAGGGGTAATGTGAGCAAATAAGCTGGGTGTAGATAAGTGCAAAGAAGGAAATACATATACATATGTTGACATACATACATGTATGCATATACATATGTGATCATACAAAAATGTACATAAGTTTATACATATGTATATATGCATGTAGTTCTTTTGAACTCGAGGCGAATTTGCGAATGTAGGATTTCTTGAATGTAATAACGAGTGGCTAACGATTGCACAAATACAATTTTTTTAAATTAAGGCAATAAATATAATTAAACTTTGGTTTTTTGTTTGAATATTAAGTGAAAAAAAAATATATATATCTATGAACAATCTACATATTGAAAGATTTCAACACTTTATTTTTCTTTTAATTAACTAAAATATTTTTCAAGTTAAATATGGTTCATTCTCTAAGAAAAGCCATAAAAATCTATATTTAAACTATTTACAAAATGTACAATGATTTAACAAAATTTCAACAAAATTTCGAACTTCTTTAAAAAAGTTTTTGTTTTTTTTTGAGTATGCAGTTTTTTGGCCCACTCAATTTTAGTGCAAGAAAGCGTAAGTTTCAAGTGTCTAAAAGTAATCTCTGATTTTTGACAATTTTTTTAGTGGCAGTCTCCTTCCAACAGCGCAAAACCGCGAGTATTTTTTATATGGAAGGAAGCATCTGTAAAAAAAATTGTCAAAAATCAGTAGTAATTCATAGCCTCTACAAATTGGCTCTATAATTGAATGAGCTACATACCTGCATAACCGAAATATTCAAACATTTTTTTAAGTTCGAAGTTTTGATATATGTATTTAAAAATTTGTTTTTAATGTTGTTTGTTAGAGAATTAACGATACTTTTATTGAAAATTAGTTTTAAATAATTGTAGGATAAATGAAAATGTCAATATGTGTTTTTGCTATAATTTATGATACGAGTATATTGTCGGAATTTATCAATAAGTGATCCGCAATATATTTAAAGGAGGACAAGTAGCCGCAATTTTCTCCAATGATCTCTTTATAAACCTTCATATAGAAAAATAATGCAAATAATTCAATTTTAACCATTTTACTTGGTAAAGTACGCTGAGGACGTGCACTTTTGTTTCTTATTTTAATTTGAAAAGCATTTTCGCGTACTTACTCTCACCATTTGCGTGCTATTTAAAACTCAAATATTGCATACCCTCGTCATGATGTTCAAAAACAGCTGTCCCTCAAAAGGAAGCTAAGTAGGGAAGAAAAATTATATTCGAACTTTTTCATTGCTCTCTTCGCTTTTTTCACTTTGGCATTTTCGTCCTTCACCCTTCGCTCAGTTATAATGAAAATTAAAGCAAGAATTTTTTCTGTTGGTTTTTGTGCTCAATATGATTTTTCTAATTCATTTTGCTCAAAAGATCATCATACGTATTCTCCCACCCCATTTTACTTTCTTACCCTTTTCTTGATTTTTTTTTTTTTGTTTTTTTGGTTTCTTCAATCCCTTTATACTCGTGCGGTTTGTGTCCCCTTTTGAGCTGACATCTTACTGCCTCATTAAATAGCATCAATACCAGCTATTAAACGCCCCAAGCATTTTTCTTTAGTGTTAGTTTTTTTCTGTGGTAGTTGTAAATTCAGTGGATGCGTATGCGATAAAAAAGTTACATCTTGAACATAGACATAGATTGCACTTTTTTAACTTGTACTAGTACACCTTTACATACTGGTATTTTATTTTATATACTTTAGCATTTATGTATATTATGTACGTTTGATTAAGAATCTATGTGTTCTTAAGTATAAAATAATACAAACAAAATAAATTTTTCAATACAAATACGCATTTTATTACACCATAATTTGTTTGATAAAAAAAGCTGTTAACCGATTAGAATCTTTGACGCAGTAGTTCGTTGGGCTTTTTATAGGATTAATGGAGCCTAAGATAAATACATATACATATATTTTTTTTTATTAAACTTTAAGTTGAAAATGTACTTTTTTTTTAAGTTTTCAATCTTATTTTCTTTCATTGCATTTTCTTAAACGCAATCGATATGAAAAATTCTGTAGTTTTTACATATTGAAGCAAGTAATTTTTTTGATTTAAAAATTAAAATGCAAAATATTTGCGATGCCGAAAGAAGGAACAAAGCTGAAGTAAGTTTTTTTCAAAGCGTTTGCCTGCCATGAAACGGCTTCTCATATTTGCATTAAAGTTTTTTAATGCTTGTTCAATCTTCCAAACTAAATAGTCAAAGAAATTTTGTTTTTATCTCCAAAGGATTTAAATTTTCCTTGCTCTGGTTAAAACATAGCGAGCCTGCTTGTGTGTGAGTAACTGCAAATTTTTTACTTTTCCATTTTTGACATCATTTCTATACACAAGTTTTTAGCTTTTATTGGATTTTAATTTTCTTTTTTTGTTTTTTCTACAAACATGCTAACATAACAACCAAACCGCGGAAATGAGAAATTATTTCTCTTATTCAATATAGTACATGTAAAAACAAGAAAAAGTATTTGAAAAAGAAAGATAAATACGAAAATCCTTTCTGATTATCTATGTATGTTAAGCTGATAAGAGAACTGCTTTGAATATTTCGTTAGCAGTAAAAGTTTTTTTTTTTGCAAAAATGCCACGCATTTTTCTGTGGAGTAAATTTATTTGCCTTGTTAACACGTAAGTACAGCTGCGATTAAAGTAATACCAGCGCGCTTTAATTTAAATATAAAAAGTGACTAGTGAAATCCGTTGAGTGTTTTATACATTCTTCGTATTTATTGATATATTGAAGAAAATTCAAAACTGCCTCAGCAAAAAACACTTCTCAAAAATCAATGGTAATATTTAACAGATTGAGACTTGTATTATATTATATAAAATATTGTTGGATTATAAATTTGCTTACCAAAAAAAATTCAAAAAACACTGTGAAAAAATATACACACGTTTTCGAAATTGGTTAACATTTTTTTAAGTTTCTTTTAAGAAAAGTAATGAAAGTTGAATAATTGCCAAATGTAATTGTAAAATGTTGTCAATGTGTCACACTGTTAATATTTTCATTGCAGTTATATTTGAAGCAAAATAAGGTATGACAAGGGAAATGAAATATTCATGCTTTTGTGAAAAATTTAACGAAAATAATAAAGGAAATAACAAATTCATTTCATATTCTATTCAAAGACTTAAATACTTATGTAAAATGAAACTTTTTGCAATCGCGACGAAACAAAATCGCCTTGTGGCTCTTAATTTTAATGAGGAAATGTGCATTTTATTGAATAGAAAACCGTTTGATACACCAATCCCTTTTATCGTGCAGGCAAATATCTATGAAGATACAAAAAAATATATATACATTTTGAAAAATAAAGTGCATTTAAAGGAGACGCTCATCATTTACCAAATATACGAATACAATATTTTTTGCGATTATGCATTCTATAACAAATTTGTATTCCACACAAAGTTTGTGTGATTTCATTTTATAAGAGTGCCTGATAGTATCTTGAAGTTACAAGCATTGCAAGAAATCAGTGGGCTATACAAATCTCTTAGTTCTCGCTATTTTTTTGTATCCTTACACTTCCTTTTATATAACGAATGAATATAGAAATAGCGGCGAATATTCGTAGCTTCTTCAATTTAAGCTAAAACCAGTGATTTTTTTATATTTTACTACATCTTATACATAACAATTTTTTTTTGATATGACATTAACTAAACTTAAAAACAAAAGTCAAGGTATGGTTTGATTTTATCTTTAAGAATAAATTGAATACAACCGAGCATAGAAATTTAGATATGTATCATATAATCAAATATCGTATTTTTTTATTCTATTTGTAGTCAAGTAAATTTTGAATAATAAAAATGGAAGTCTGAATCCGCTAAAAATCTTCGATTAAAATGTATAACCAAATATTAAAACATCTTCTGCGAACTTCCTTTTTGCAAGCATTACAAGAAAAATAAAAACATATTCATCTGATATTTGGTAAACACTTTTTTTTTGTGGCCGAACAATTGATTAGTCTTATTTTACATAGTCCAATTTACACATATCAGTATGAATGCAAATTTTGTGATCTTATTTCTTAATTTATTCAAATCAAATAAGATGACATCAATTGGCTTCAGACAATTTCACTCTTCATTTAGTTCAATCAATTTTGTTTTACGCATAATTTACTCGACACACAATCACTCAATTAAATTGTATTGACTTCACTTCCAACACAAAATGCTATATGCTAATTAAACTACCCAAAGAACTTGTATACTTGACACGTGCAAGTAACTTTAACAAATGAAAAAAAGAAAGAAAAAAAAAACAAATAGAAAAAAACACACTTTTCTACAATACTGCTATAAGAAGCACAATAAATATTCAATTGTCCTTAGAAGTGTGTCAATTTTGGGACCTAGCAACGGGAACTGACTTCATTGACAATCTACAAAATGAATATTTGTGTCAGCAACAGCGTGGCAAATTGGGTGCAAATGTTAGAAATGCGTAAAATTTGGCACGTTTTCGTACCAAATTGCCCTTTAAACGTGCGCAAATAGTAGTACATACTACAAAGTAAGTAAACTGTAAGCGACAACTACATTGCGTTTACCGTAAATAAGTTTTCTTTTTCTTTTTCGTATACAAAAAACTACGTGACTTTTCTATTAGCACGGAAACAGCAGAGGTGCACTAGTAAATTCAAATTTGTCAAATAAATAGTAGCTTGGTATGAATGCAATTTAATTAAACTATTTACATTTTATACTGCCTTTCCGACAGGGTGGAAATGTGATGTATATTGGAACGATTTTACGTCATCCCTTGTCAAATTTGTCGAAACCCAAATTTGACAAGCGATGATGGAAAATCGTTCCAATATACGACTACATCAAATTGAATTAAATTAATATGGCTTCATTGATGCCATAATTTAGCGTAGATATAATTTGTTAAAACATCGAGACGTTACGCTAGCACACAAAACTAAGTGTTAAGCTATGAGGACTTGCTTAAAAAGTACTTAAATTTTGACAGCAAAAATTTATTCAAATTGTTATACAAATTTCAAGTAACAAATAATTTTTTTTTAGTATATCCGTAAAACTTGAAGCCTTAGGCAATTACTCGCATATAATGCACGTATATCAAAATATAAAATCGTAGAAATGCATTCAAACCACACTCACCATTAACAAACATTGCACGACTCAGCTCCCACAAGTTGCCACAAATTACTCATAAATTTCGTTAGTTTTTTATTTTTTAATAATCATCACATTTAAGTATTTACAGTTGCTGTCAAAAATAGGTAAACAAGCGAATCACTTTGCCATTGCATTACATAGCTGTAGACATAGCGGTCCACTGTTCAAAAATTTACCGTTCTAAGGATAGCCACATCTTCCTCTCTTATTTAAGGGGGAAGCTAAATTTCATTTGCTCATTTTTAGTTATTTGTGTAAGAATTTAGTAACGGACTTACTACGCTCCAGAATTAAGTAAACAGTCTCTGCTTGGCAGATGTTTAATAAATAACGGTTTAAAAAGCGAATTTTTTTATTTCAAATAGGTAAATAATACAAGCTGTAGCTAATTGATAGCTTTTTAATTTAAATACACAAAATTGTTTATTGTATTTTTTTAGATTCTTTTTCTCCTTTTTATTTTCGGTAATAAGTGAATAAAATTAAAAAAATGGCAAGTTGTGCGCGTCTAACTACGTCTTGATAACAAACGTCAAGCTGTTAAGTTGTGTTTTGTTGTGATATTTTTTTCTTTTTAAAATTGGTTTACTTATTTAATATAATTAAATAATTTAGTGATAAAATATTTGGAGATCTGTGCGCATTTAAAGCTAAGTATAACATCTGTTAAGCATATTTGCATTGATTTTATTGCAATATAATTTAGTTTTTCAATTGCCGAGTCATTAGTTGCTTTGCATTGTTATTGTTTCTTATTTACATTGTTATTGCTTCTTATTTGCTTTAGACTTTGTATTTGTATTGCGCGCATTTTCTTTTCTCTTCCTTGATTGTCATTCCTGAAACAGCTGTTTGCGTTTAGTTTTTTACGTGTCAAATACTGTGCATCTAAAACTGTTCGTTACATTAATAGCTCTCAAACCATTAAAAAACTTGCATTACCTTTCAAACTGCTTTCTCCTTTATTTTATTAATACAATACGAGTATTTGTTTTTTTTTTTGATATTAGTTTTTACTTAGTTGTGTTAAATTATGTCTTGCATTTTTGACAACTGCAAAATTAAAAAAACCGATAATGAGCAACGCTCTGTTTCATGCTGGTTGTGCGATGGGATTGCTCATATAAAATGTGCCGGACTGTTTGGTAGAGTCCTGGACTTAATAGAAGAAGGAAAAGGTATTCGTTGGTCTTGTTTGAAATGCAGATCAACTGAGGTTGAACTTTTCCGATTTTTTAGAGAAACCAGAAATGGATTTTTCGAAATGGGCAAAGACTTTCGGGCACTTAATGAAAAATTTAAACTTTATGAAAACGCGTTTAAATCATTTAAGTGCCTAGATAATCAAACTTTGCAACCTGTAAGAGAGACCAAACGCAAACGTACCCACAGCCCGCCCAAGGAAAGTATTGTCGCTCCTCTTATAGTACCTCAAAAGAATGTAGTGCCCAAACCCCAACAAATTGAGCTTATTAATCTTCTGTCCCCTGTCCCACCGCCTCAGGGTACGTCTTCATCAACTTCGTCAAGGGCTATCTGCACTCGAGCTTCTTCCTCTAATAAAAGCAATGCAGATCAGGCTAACTTACAGGTATCTTCACCTGATGTGGGTTCATCTCCACCTCATTTGCTTCCACCTTCCCAATCTGCTTCTATTGTTTCAAAAACTGTAGCACCTTTAGATGGGACTAACTGCTCTGCAAAGAAGCTGGTTGTGGTTCCTTTGAGAAAGTCCATTTTTGTTTCAAGATTTGCTAGGGACACTTCTTCTGATGATATAGAGTTTTACATTTCATCGAAAATTAAGACTTGTAACTTAGCAATCCGAAAATTTAACTTTAAATATGAACGTAACGTATCATCTTTTAAAATTGATGTGGCACCTGAAGTTTTTGATTCTTTGCTTAACAATTCTTTTTGGCCTACCGGGGCATTTGTTCGCGAGTTTGAATATAAGCCACATAAAAATAAAAATAATATAAATAACTTAGCTTCAATTCCTAATCGTGACACTGAGCCAAAAAACTAATATTAAATTCTACTTTAAGTATTTTATACCAAAACGTTAGAGGTTTAAATACTAAATTAAACGATTTATACTTAAAAGGCTTAGACTGTAACTATAACATAATTTGCTTTACTGAAACCTGGCTTAAACCACATATTTTTAATTCAGAGATCCTTCCTAATCATTATCAAATTTATAGAAATGACCGTAAGGACAGAATCGGTGGGGGTGTTCTTTTTGCAGTTCATTCTTCTATACCATCCGAAGATGTTAATATCCCCCTCATCGAGTCAATCGAATTTAAAGCAATACGAGTTATGGTTGGAAATGGTTTCTTTTATTTAGCTGTTTGCTACATCCCTCCTAATTCTGACTTATCGGTATATTCTCAACATATTGCGTTACTTACATCCTTAAGTTCAATGATTACTGCACATGACTCGATCATTGTACTTGGTGACTTCAATATGCCAGGCATATCATGGACTTTCATGGACGACTTTATCGTTCCAATTTCATCAAGGGATAGATACAATGTGTTCTTAGAAGATATGGCTGAGCTCTGTCTAAATCAGATTAATTTAACTCCAAACCATTTTGGAAACATTCTAGACCTTGTTTTTGTTGATGATATATCTAAATCATCTATGAAGAGGTGCGAACCCTTGGTTATTCCAGAGGACTCTTATCACCGTGCGATTGAGTTAAATTACGAGGTTATGGGGGATTTTGGGAATAATGTCGATAAATCAAGTAGCTCAAACGCTCGTTTTATTTTCGCGAAAGCCAATTTCAAGAAATTAGATCGAGAATTGTCAAAATTATCTTGGCCGACGTATAAAGATGATGTTGAATGTTGTGTCCAGCATTTTAATAATACTATATATAGTTTATTTCAAAAGTTTGTACCTAAACGGGTTTGCGTACAAAAGGAGCAATCACAACCTTGGTTTACAAAAGAACTAAGAAATTTAAAAAATAAAAAGTCGCGATCTTTTAAACTGTACAAAATAACTGGTTTGCACACTAACTATGTTAAATACTCAGTTCTCCGACACGCTTACTTTGAATTAAATAAAAAATGCTACAGATCTTATTTGTGCAAAGTTAAAAGGAATTTAATAACAAACCCTGCATCATTTTACGATTTCGTTGACTCAAAACGCAGAGTGACTGGTTTTCCGTCTGCCATGAAATATCAAAATACCGTGTCTTGTGACTCCCAATCAATTTCCAACATGTTTGCCAAATTCTTCAGGTCAAATTACTCCATTACTTTGCCTCTGAGCAAACCTTATCCATATAAACTTTGTCCCTTAACCTCTGCTTTTATTCCGCAAATATCTTCTGAGGAAGTATTTTATTGTTTGAGTAACTTAAAAGAATCTTTTAAGGCTGGCCCCGATTTGATCCCGACGTGGTTCCTCAAAAACTGTGCTAAACATATTTATGAGCCCTTAACTAATTTATTTAATCTTTCTCTTAGGCTTGGGGTTTTCCCTTCAGCTTGGAAAGAATCATTCATTTTACCCCTTCATAAGACCGGGAGTAGGTCCTCTATAGAAAATTATCGCGGTATAGCTAAGATTTCTGCTATTCCTAAACTATTTGAGGCAATCGTTGTTGACCATTTAACGCATTCATTATCCTCTACAATTTCTAGCACTCAACACGGGTTCTCTAAGGGTAAATCTACCGTTACAAACTTGCTCGAGTTCACAACTCATGTTTCAAATGGATTCAGAGAATTTATGCACACTGATGTTATATACACCGATTTTAGTAAAGCATTCGACAGAGTAAGTCACGCTTTACTGATTCATAAACTCGATCTCCTTGGTTTTCAACCTAATCTCCTTCATTGGATATCTTCTTACCTCATGGACAGAACACAACGAGTTCTTTTTAAAAATAGTTCCTCAAACATTATTCATGTATCTTCAGGGGTCCCGCAAGGAAGTCACCTTGGTCCGATTCTGTTTTTACTTTTTATAAATGACATACCTTCTGTAATTAACTATTCAAAAATTTTATTGTATGCTGATGATGTAAAACTTTTTAGATCGTATCATTCTGTTGAGGAAAGGTCCTTACTACAGGCGGATTTAAATAGCATGACTAACTGGTGTGAAGTAAATAACATGCCGCTAAACCTTAAAAAATGTAAGGTAATGTGCTTTTCTCGAAGGGCACTTCAACCGGCTTCTTATGACATATGTAACCATAACCTCGAACAAGTGTTTAACTTTGTTGATCTTGGAATTACAATGGATCCGAAACTTAATTTTAATCTTCACATTAATGTTACAGTTAACAAAGCCAAGGGTGTTTTTGCATTTGTAAAACGATGGTCAAAAGAATTCAATGACCCATACATTACGAAGGCTCTATTCACAACGTTAGTGAGGCCAATACTGGAATATGGATCTGTTGTTTGGCACCCGCGCTATCAAGTTCATTCCGACCGAATAGAGTCAATTCAAAAACAATTTCTGCTTTTTGCTTTAAGAAATTTTCGTTGGGATTCTCAGTACAACCTGCCCCCATATATAAGTCGTTTAAAACTCATTAATCTTCCTACACTTGCTAGTCGTAGAGAAATGCTGGGCGTAGTATTTTTAGTGAAGTTACTGACAGGCTTGATCTATAGCCCATCTCTTCTTGGTGAAATAAAACTAAACGTTCCCTCCCGAATTTCCAGACATTTCCGGCCTCTTTTTCTGAAGCCATGTAAAAGTAATTTTGAGTTAAATGAGCCACTGCGTAGTTTGTGTCAGGATTTTAACACTCACTCCGGTTCTTTTGATATTTCAGACTCACTTTTTTACATAAAGAAAACTATACTCAATGCTCTCAATAATTGATACAAACATACTTATATATTACTACTCGATCAGCTGATGAGCATTTGTTCTGTAGCTGAACAGTTTTAGATCTCGACACTTAACAAACTTCTGCCTTTCATGACTCGGCGCAGCATATGTATATGAAAAAAAAAAATTTTTTTTTTATATATCCGTGCGTCATACGGATGCGCCCCTCGCGTCGGTCGGGCGGGTATGGAGGGAAAAAAACCGTTGGGATTATTATTATTATATTATTATAAGAAGGGAAAGCTATAATTAAGCTATACGATAAAGGTGAAACCTACAGAAGTATTGCAGCAATTTTTAATAAAACTCCGGCTTCTGTATTCAAAGTGGTCAAAGCTTTTAAAGATAGCGGACGCGTCGATCGCATATATTCCCCAGGGCGACCAAAAATTACCACAGTAAAAACAGATAAAAGAATTAAAAATATTTCCAACACAGATCCAACACTTTCTGCCCCGACGGTGGCGTACGAGTATGAGTCTCATACCTATACGCATGATACAATCATTTTTAAAGGTAGTTTCACTCTCTCAATTCAGACGCCATATTAACCATTTGACATAAACACAGTACCAGATTTTCATGCTACCAGTTTCTTGTTAAAAAATCCAATATTTTTTTGACAGAAATAAAAGACAACAAAACCAATATATGAAATAATGAAATACAGAAAAAGAAATAACTTTTCTTACACAATTGATTTTTTGTTATTAAAAAAATAAAAAAGAGTTGCTGCTTCGCGGAATGCAAGAACACAAGAAAAAAACTGCAAGGGCATGACATGATTATCAGAAGATGTACATAAGGATATGCCTTGTTATTTAAAGTAAACATTTCTATATCTAGGGTGCAATGAGAACATTTTGTTCACCGACCCGAATGTGCAGGCCACTGGCGACAAACTTGTTGGGGTTGATAATCTTGAGTATAACAACTATTGTGACTCTGAATGTTTTGTTGACTCAGACGACGTTTTAAGTCAAACTATTTTTACATACATTTTTAAAGAAGCACAAATATCTGAGGAAGAAAAAATTGGGGTGAATTTTGTATTTCAAAAGTTGTTCTTCTTAGTGACCTACATTTTCAGCTCGCATATGACGAAGAGTATGAAGGTATCGTGACGAATATTAGTCCTTTGAATGATACTGAATTCGATGACTTGGACAATTTTGGTGGGTATCTCATTGCGAATATGAAACTTCGAGAATTTGGTTTCAAAACATCAACTCTACACGATCAAAATGATACGTACGTAAATTTACTATCAGGGAGGATTCAAAAATCGCTTGTCCTAAAGTACTAAAAAGTAGACTGTAACTCAAATTAGCCAGGCAATTATCGCTTGTCTAAACAGCGTCTCGTGTAAATGAGTAAGCGCTGAATAGTAAACTTAATTGCTGCTAACCGCCAGTAATTCTAACCAGAGATTGTACACAGCCCTAAATTTTGAAAGAATACGCCACACATTGTACATCATCAATAAAATTCAACTACAATGGTGAAAAATATACATCCAATAAATGAAACATATGTATGGTACATTTACAAAATTTACTCGATTTGTGTTTAAAATACAATAAAATTAAAATTAAAATCCCCAATGTCTTTTCCAACGTAGTGGCAATATTGGTCGTCTGCCGTCGAACATTGTTTGTGTCAAAAAAATTAAAAGTGAAACTACCTCTAAAAATATTTGCATCATAACTATACGTACACATAAATGTGGCAGCTTGTCATTTCAGATCGTTGTGATTGACATTGTGTAACAGTAGCTAGAAGGTGAAACTTTTATAATAACATAATAAACTGCGGTAGACACATTTACATTAGAGCTCAATTGTTTACAAACATTTTTAAGTGGAAATTCCATTACATACATACATACGTTTAAGTGCGCATACATATTTACATTTGTTTTATCTTTGCGGCATTTCTCATTAATTTTTACGCTTGTAATCATACACAAATTTATATGCATATATATATATATACATATGTATGTATATAAATATCTAAATATTATTTCATAAATTCTTAAGTGCTTTGCTGTTATGTTGTCACGTAAACAGTTTTCCCCTCACAGCTTGCTCCGTTTTTAGATCTTATCTTACCAGCTATTCAATTTGAAATGAGATTTACTTTTGTCGCTTGCGTGCTTTATTAAATCCGTGGCATTTTTGGTTAGCTGCAGCAAGTTTTTTAATTATATTAAATTAATTTCACCGCTAATTTAAGTGACATAAAAAGCAAGTAGCAAATTGGTTTCCCTAACAATTATTGTTAGTCGCTTGCAAATTAGTTTTGGCTTGAATAGTAAAGAAAATATTTTATGTGGAATAAGCAAGCTCTCCCAAATATTATACTTGTTTAAAGACGGCGGTTTTTAGTGAATTCCAATCTAATAAACATAAATTAGTATATTGGTTTACACATATATAAATCAGTTCAATATCTGTTGCTATCTTATTTTGTGCTTCAAAATTTTATAGGTTGCATGTTTTAATAAAGCACAAGATAAATATTTAACCTGGTCCTACTGCTTTGTTGTGGAATTTTGTTTACAGATAGAAGTTTCTTTGTTTGCTTGATCTGTTGTTTTAAGTCTTAAGTGATTGTAGTGCTGTCGAGTCTCTAGAATTCTTACTTCTGTTATGCGTTGTTTCTGATTTTTAATGCAAAAGTGTTGTGTTATTGAAAGACTCGAGGCGCTTGATTGGAGATCACAGCAACCAATCAGTCCGCATAAATGTTTTTTTTTTCACACTAACAGCCAACAGACAGTCGCTGTCCAAACAAGGTGACTGCATCGATGGACTAATCTGTTGCTCTTTTCAAACTAAATGACTAATGGATTTAATCAAAAGGATTTACACAAATCTATGAAAGTGATTCGCATCAATTGCTTAATTGTCTGCACTTGCCAAAGCAATACTTGAAATTCTTATCATCTTAATGAATAATTATAGTCCCTATTACAGATTTTTTGATAAAATGTAGAGAACAATGCTAGTTCATTAAAATCTCGACCAGCAACCCACCCATTTATTTACTCTACTTAATTCGTAGCTGTTTTGCAATATTGTTTCCAACATTGCACAGCATCAAGCAGTCCAGCAGCAATAACTGAAACTCATTTCATTCATGATTCATGTAGCCCGCCGCTGTGTAGCTGATGGCAAAGTGTTGGTGTGGAAACTCATCGACATGCCATTTGAATAGTTCGAGTGCAGCGGAAATGTAAGGAAGGCAGCATCAAAAAACCAGAAATGAAGTAATCGAAAAGGAATGCTAATCGCACAGACATTTCGAGCGTCTGTGAGCATTTGTTGCACGAATGGCTGACTTCGTTGGTATTTAGTAGTGTTTTTGAATGTGGAAATGTGAAAGGCATTGGCGTTTGGTGCGAGCAAATAGTAAATGAGCATATTTCAGAAGCAACAGAAAATACTGCAAGCAGGCAAATGTGCACAGCGGCATTAAAGGCCAAAATAGTTTGTAAGGCCAAAAGCTAGAAAAAAAATAGAGATAATAGGTGAAAGGCTAAAAGTGGGAAAAGCAGAATTGATGCACTCGAAATTTAAGAAAATAAAATAATTTTAAAAGTAGGTCAATGTTAAGTGCTAGAAACGAGCAAAACTAATAACTGACTAAAAATTCGTGTTGATTTATGCGTTACGCACTGAGCAAGGAAGGAACGTGAAGTTGTACTTGAAACGAAATCTTTAAAAGCCAAATAGATTTCCATGATTTCGATTTATTTGATTTTTTTAATATTTATTTTTTTATATATTTATGTATATAAAAGTAAGTACGCAAAGCATTAAGAAAAAAAAATTTCAAAAGTCAACTGATTTATGCGAAATCACGCGAAGTAATGTTAAGTTTTAATAAATTTTTTTAAGCTTCAAAACTTAGTTTTAACTGAAAAAAAATTTTAAATAAGAAAAAAATATATTCTCAATATGTAGAAATGATATAGCGTACGAGTAAATATGAATAATATGATGGTCCAAAAAGAATTTAATTTAATAGCTACTGATATCCATAAGAATTCTGATTTACCAAAAAAAAAAAAAATTTTTAAATAATAAAAATATTTAGAGGGTACTCAAAGTTTTGATTTACCAAAAAAAAAATTTTTTTGAAATAATAAAAATATTAAGAGGGTACTCCAATTTTTGGATCTACATATTTTAATAGAAGCAAATAAAGTTTTTCGTTATAAAGCTTAAACATCATTGAAAATCTTTTATTTTCATTCGGTTAACTCAGCTTTGCTTTCGACTTTACATTTTCTCCCCAAACATTTTTAGCCACCCTAATGTCTGTACCTTTGTCAAGTCATTACCAACAGCAAAGCGAAGAAAAGGTTAACCGAAGAGTAAAAGCTGGAGCCAAGCAAAAATAAATCGCTGTCACGTGCCGCATTCAGCAGTGCAGTGATTTGGTCGCATCAACTGACTGACTTGGCCATCCACCGTTGGGGTGTCAAACAACCAACAACCAACAACCTTTGCCATACACTTAAATAAAAACAAAGAAATGTGTGCTTAAAAACAAGGTAGAATATCCTTTTAAAGGGACACGATGTGGATTATGTGACACAAGACCTTTATCGCCCTCATGGCAAGTGATAAATACAGTTGGGGCGAAAGGCCAAGTGATGTGAATGTGATGCGCGATGTGACTGCACTCGGTGCACACGATTTTGCTGGCTGATGTGATTTATTTTGTATTCGCTTCAGATTCAGGTGTATGGATAATTGGCGTTGATTCACGGAGTATGGTGGGGTTAATGAATTTTGAGTTTTTTTTTTGTGTTTTCTGTTACAATTCTTCTTATTTTTTACTTTATCTCACACACATTTTTTGCCTTTTCTTGTTATGACTCTGTCAGAGGTCGTGACTGATGATTATAGTGATTACGCTTACACTTCTCTATAGTGGGTTACATACATATACACTCATATATATATATTATGTGTATGTAGACATGTAGTAATCAATGCAGGCAGCTGTTATTTGCATGTTCTCCATTTAAAGGTATTTTGCCGAACAAAAGCAGTCAGTGAAGCGAAACACTGTCATTGTCAGTTGATGGATGAAGCATAACAGCACGCAATGCTATGAAGTTCAATTACACAAGTCGGCAAAAAAAAAAACAATTGAGAGCTCTTTTGGTTTTTTTGTGTAATTCTTTTGTTTGCGCTGAATCCGAAAATAACTTTAATTTTGTCATAGAACGTCACGTTTTCTAACAATGTAGGTGTCTGTGTTAAACAAGTTATCATCTTAAAATAAAATATAAAAGATTAAAAAAAAATTTTAAATTTATAATTTCGTAACAAAACTAATTTATTTATGTAAAATACATTAATTAGTAAGCACTAAGCACATTTCTTTTTCTCTGGTATCTTTTTTCCATCTCCTTAATATCTTGGTGAAATCGTTCACCTTGCGCTTCACTCACGTCTCCTAAATTCTCTGGAAAATAGTCGAGATGGGAATGGAGAAAATGTACTTTTAAACTCATCAAGCAACCTAAAGCTTGAAATTCTTTTAACATTCTTTTGACGATTTGTATGTAGTGAGGATCTCTGTTATTGCCTACAAATTTCTTTATGACCTCTTTAAAGGCAATCCACCCTTCTCTTTGAGGATCCGTCATGGTTGTGATGAATAGTGGATCAGCGCCGTAAGCCGTCTAATATCTGGTCCAACGAAAACACCTTCCTCCAACTTTGCCTCCGAGTGGCTTGGAAACTTTGATATTAAGTATTTGAAGCAATTTCCATCTCTTGGAAGTGACTTTACAAATTGCTTCATCAATTCCAGCTTTATGTGAAGCGGCGGTAGAAGAACTTTATGAGTAGACACCAAAGTTTCATGCAGGACATTCTTTTCGCCAACTCTAAGCTCGCTCGGAGGCCAACACTTTTTGGTCCTGTGATTTGTTCGGCAATAGAATTTGGTAAACCCAGATTGTTGTCCGAGCCCCATGCCCAAAATTTTGAAATCGGCGCACACTTGCCAACCGTGGTCTTTATATTTTAATTAGCAAATAATCAATTCCAAGTTCTTTTATGTTTTCTTGAGGTGTACGAAATGACCGACAGGAATGGAAGTATAGAAACCGCCGTTGTGAAGCAGAACTGCTTTAAGGCTTCTGTTTGAAGAATCTATGAAAATACGGCACTCTGCCGGGTCGTATAAGATCTTAAATGTATCCATCAAACCTTCAATATTGGTACAATAAACCAACTCGTCCTTTTGTGCACTTTCTACAATATCGGAGCGCGCACGTTCAGGTTACAACATGTTTATGTTTGTTAATGCAGCTCACACAGGGTGTTCTATATTTATAAATTAATGATATATAGTTATGGTAAACATTTAAAAACAGTAATCAAGTTAGCCCGAAAAAACTCTTTTTATAATAAAATGTTGCGTTTTGTAAAAGAACCTTACATTCTGGAATTTTTTGAGCTTTTTTTTTAATTTTCAAAACACCTTAATACATAGAAATCAGTTGGAAATATCCAGACAGCATTTTTGTTGCAGACCTGTGTTATTCTTGAAAAGGTAGTTAAAGGATCTGACGCTTTAAAAAAAAAAAGTTCTATAACGTCTAATTTGGTTACCCTTTGATTAGCTACTGTTAAAACCAATTTTCCAAACTTGAGTAAATTTAGTCACAAATTTTAAATATTGTGAATAAATAAATTTTCAAGGTTTTGTTTAAAATAAACTTTTATCAAGAGCTTTAATGCGGTTTTTAATAAAGCAACACAAAATAAATAAACAATATTTCATCTTAAAATATTTATTTTTTTTATTTTCATACTCGTAGTAATTAAGTTTGATAAAAAAATTTAAAAATTTTATAGAACAAAATGAAATAAAATACAAAAAAATAAACACTTTAGAAATAAAGTTAAAAAAAAACCCAATAAAACAAGAAATAATAAATAAAAAAGTGGTATAACATTAAATTAAATTAACCTAAGATAATACATAAATAAAACTTTGTAAACTTTTAAAAAAGTTATATGAATTTTTACAAAATGAAAAATATTTAATATATAATAAAATAAAATTAGAGTATGTTTAAATAAAACAAACTAAAAAATTGTATTGTTGATAATTTGTTAATTTGTTTCCAGTCAAAGGTTAAGCAGCATCTTTAAAGGTTTTTCGTTAATAACAAAAATATAGTACAAGAAATATACAAGTTTTCTGTTAAACAATTCTTTTTTTTATTTCGATAGCGATACAAATACAAAATGAAAAAATTTTCAATTAAATAAATTTAAATAAAATGAGTTAAAATAAAATTATTTCAGAAATATGTAATAGAAAAATAATAAAAAACAAATTATATAAAACAAAGGACATTACAATAAACTAAAAAAAAATTTCTTCAATAAAATTTGAGCATTTTTTATAAAACAAAACATTGTGTATGAAAATATTAACGCATTTAAAGTAAAAGAGAGATTTTTTAGTTTGACGTGCTTTAAAAAAAGCTAATTTTAGAATTAACATTTAGAATTGAAATATAAAATCATTTGAAAAGTTCTTTAATTTTTAAAATTGTGCATTTTTGTTGTAGCCAGAATCGCCAACAGCTTGGCTGAACACAAAATAAGCACTTGGGCGTTATTCAAAGACTTCAAATAGATTAAAATATTCGAGTTTCCTCTTGAGCATTTCGCTTAGTTGCCGGTTACTATTGCCTCTGATTTTTCGTGTACTAAAATTAAATTTTCTTAAAACAAATCAAAAAGCTCTGAGAAATACATCGGATGTATATATAAAACGTTTGCCAATTTTTTATTTAGTTTGAAATTTAGGCTTAAATTGGGTTTGGAAGGTTTTTTTTTATTATTGAAAAATATTGGAAATTAAATTAATGAAACGCACTGCGTATGTATGTACATACATAAATGCAAAAGTGAAAGTAAAGTAAGCTACTTAATGCTATATTATGATATTTATTATCTGCTGTTTATGACTTGATGAAATGTGTGAAAATATGCGTATTTAATTAAAAAATGAATGACAGATCAAGATTAATTGATTTAATTAAAGTTTTTTAAGGGCATTTCAATAATCGAGCAAACGGAAATGCGGTTTTAATTCGGTGCATATGAAATTATAACACATTAAATATTAAATATGCGTAAACACATATTCGTATGTAACTACATACGTTTGCAATTGCGAGTGTGCTAGCACATAACAACATAAAAATAAATAAATTCAATAAATGCTTAATGGATAATGGTGATTATTGTCAGCCGGGAGGCAAATTTTTAATAAACATACATATATGTATTTTTCTTTGTGGCAAAAAATGAATAAATGCTCACTAATAGCATACAAATTTAACATAAAATTTAGTATGTATAAATACAGAAAAAAAGAAAAAAATTATATAAAATTATGAAACTCATTGCCGTTACGAAAATTAAATTTAATTTTTTCGAGGTAACCAAAATTTAAAAAAATTATTAAACATTGTGCACACATTGTAGCATGCTGTAATGAAAAATGCATAAAATTGCAAATGAAAAATAAATCCCGCCCGTCAGTATTGGCTTCCATTCGTTTCGGCTGGTTGACTGAAATTATCTGAAATTTCAAAGAAAAGCGAAATTAATATTTCCACCAGCTGCAGTAATGGCAGTATGTCTTAGAAGGAAAAAGGGAAAGAGAAAATTATTGATTTGTTAGTGAATACAGTGAGTCATAAGAAAATAAAATTATCACATAAAATGAATTGAAAAGTAAGAAACATCGAGTATCTCCTCAATCAGCACAGAATGGCAAATTCTAAATAAACTTTTTCAACAATGAACTTTCTGCAAGCGCATCTTTAAGGAAACTAAAACAAAAGTAATAAATACTGTAATTTTAATGGTTAAGAAGTGTTTTACTGAGTTCCATTGTGGTCGTATCAGCACAAGTGACAACGCAGGTTCAGTTCGAACGAAAAATATTGTTTCACCAGAAATCGTCGATAAATTACGAGACCAGAAAATTAAAGTGCGTGAGGTAGCTGAGTCTGTAGGCATCTCCACTCAGCGGGCACATTACCATTTACACGAGTATTTGGATATTAATCGGCGCCTTTGGGAGTCGCGATTGCTCAAACTCGACCATAAGCGCAATCGTCGTGTGACCACTTCAAAGGGTTGGCTACCCCATCCAATATATTCTTCAGTTAAATCTCCATGCGACTATTTCCTATTGCCCTACCTAAAGCAATAGCTGGGTGATAAACGGTTTGGGTGAATTGAAAAAATAATCACCACAGAAACAAGCGCCCATTTTGAGAGTCTTGAGAAAAGTTATTATTTGGAAGAAATAAAAAAAATTGGAAAAACGCCAAAAAAAAATATATATTTCATTGAAAAAGTCACTGACTTAACAAACTGTTCTCGCACTTTTCTCTATTTTATTTTTTAATAATAGGTCCATTCCTTTACTTATCCTGTAAGTTCCTAAAAAGTGTCAAAATGCAAGAGAGTAACGTAAAATCGCTCTCTAATAGAGAATTACAGGAAAAAGTACGGGAATGCAAAAAACCATTTTTTTTAGCCCAAGAAGCGAATGTCAGAATATTTATACAAAAAATGGTAATAAAAACACTTAAACGCAAGCAAAACTATCACAAGAACTTACGATTTTATTTATTACTTTAGCACTTTCCATTTTTACTGAAATGTTGAATTTTTTACACAAATTTTGTAATTTTCTTTATTTTGTGCTTTCACAACAATACTGCAAACAGCTGATTTTGACACTTTTTGGATATTTACAGGCAAAAAAACTTCTGACTAAATTCTGTAACTTCGGACAAGAAGAGAGTCGCAGTGCGCTCTCAGTTACAGTTTTTTTTGAGTACGGGAATGCTTTTTGGACTAAATTCTGTAAAAAACTGTAAAAAACTGTAAAAAACTGTAGATAAGGAATGGACCTAATATATACATAAATGATGAGATAAGCATTAAAATTTTAAACAGAAAGTGTTACAGAAAAGGCTCAAAAAGTGTAATTCAACAGCTTGTAGGAGTACGCCGAATACAGAATCATGCGTCAAATTCATCAACAAAACCGCAAAATTTATTATATTCATTTCATCTCCTTCAACTTCGCGTACATACATACATACATACATACATATGTAGTTGAGTATCAGGCAAACAAGAAAGCTAACTCTCGGCTTGTTTATTATGCCATTACAGCAATAATATTATATAATTGTATATGCCTAACTACATATGTATATACATATGTATATGTATGTGAGTAAATACAATTCGGCACTTATTTACACATACATACAAGAAGAAAGTACATACAGACATACAAAGTAAGACACTCTAGCATGCACATCGGCTTATTTGCAACCGCCGTTGTTGCTGCCATTGTAGTGTTTGCCGCGGTTGGCGCCGTTGGGCGAGAGCTGCTTCTGCTTACTTACGCAACTGTCTGTGGGCTTTGTTAATATTGCGGTGCACGTGTGTGTGTATATGGGTGTAAATTTCGAAGGAAGCGCGTGTGTTTATAAGCAACTTCAGCGCTTTGTCGTCTTCATCGTTATCGCCTTCACATTGCGTCCTTGTTCGTTGCCTGCTACGCGCGTTGGCGAACAGCTGACTTTTTTACTTTGTGACTTCTGTCATTTCACATTGTAGCAGTTATACATACATACATACTTTTATAAAAATCCCTATTGGAAATCAAAGTACTTTAAAAGCAATTGAAAAATTACTTTTTTTCTAACCACAAGTGGTTTTAATTCATTCTATTTTCTTGTCATCAACTAACTTTTTTAACATGGCGATGTCCTAGTAGCAAGTCAATTATTCGACTCTGCATTTGATTTCAACCACTTTCAAAAATGTTTGAAAGAAACAACATAAAAGTTACTTTTTTTGCAATAAAATGTATTTATTTCCAGCTACTTTAAAACTGTTTTTTTTTTACAACTATTTTAAACTCGAATTGGTTTTACACTTCTTTATTTTATACCTACTCTTTTCCAACTTTTTAAAAACGCATTTTAGTTTAGATTTTATAAAATATATTTTCATATGTATTGTTGTTTAAACTAAGTATGGAATTCAGTTCATTTACACGTTTTAAATAAAATTCAATTTAGTTTCTTCTGCACACAAACTTCGTAAAAACATTGTTTTTTTTACAGCCTGAATGGCCTTGCGAGTAACTTCCTCTGGGTAAAGATTTTCGATACAAACGGCAACTATTTTAATAATGATAAAGAAAAAATTGAAATAGTTTAAGAATCACGCATTTTAGGGGTCGCCTACTGTCTCACCTTTCAAAAGCGGCTAGAAATTAGCAAACTAGCAAAAGCTTTTAATCTTTTTTTTTCGTGAGTTCCATCAAAGTTGAAATTCATTAAAACGTCCATGGACAAAAGAGCCAAAAGCATCATTTTAGGTTTTCCTTTCATTAGGGACTTCATTCCATCAAGCTATGGAATATATGGGAAAACGCTTTAGATAGATATTTAGAATTTTATGAATATATTAGCTTCTCACGTAAATTGTTTTGTTTTCTTCGTGAATATTTTCGACAATGGTTCGTCATCTGTTTTTATTGGAAATTGTAAGTGAATGACACAACAGCCTTCTGCTGTCGGATGAGAGTTTTTATGAGTACTGTGTATGTACATATATGTATACTATATGGATTCAATTGAATAACTTCCTAGTTTCTCTTCACTATAAAATTTTTTTTAAATTATTTTGTATTACGCTCATATAAATATGCGAGTACGAAGAATTAAAGACTCGCACGCTGCATTTGTTTCAAAGCAGTTAATTTCCAACTACTTTAAAATTGGTTAAGTTTTCAGACTGTCTGCTATTTTCCCGACAGGGAAGAGACACACAATAAAAGGCACATATATATTATACTCATATTCGTATATACATATGAATTATACTTATGTACTCGTATTTATATGTAAAAAGCGATGGTTTTATATTTGAGTGGCACAAATGCATACAAGGCACATAAAAAAAATGAAATGTCTTTAACTCGTAACATCAACAAGACACAAATAAATTTGTGCAGGTTCTATGTTTGAACTTTGGTTTGTGCTTTTGGTGAAATTTGTGTCAACAGCTGTTGGAGTTTTGCCGTGGCGGCGTATTATATTTCTTTTACGTAAATTTCAGTTGTTCTGTAGTTTTTTTTTTGAATTTTTTGAGTGTGAAGAAATCAGCAGATGATGTGGGTTTTAGCAGCAAATGAGGGCTTTAAAGATGTGATGCATAAATTTCACAATACTCGCTTGATTCGTTAACAGAATATTTGAACTTTGGTGCCGATAAAGATGTCATGTTCATGCGACGCCAATTCCAATGGAACCCATTGTTCTGTATCATACATGCGAGGCAATAACACGTGGTTATTCGTATTAGGTATACTTTGTAAACAACAGAAAACAAGCTCATATTTAGATATCACGTCCCCAAAACATAAATAACGGTAATCTTACTTTTTGTTACACTTAGTTGAGAGTAGCTATAAAATTATATCATTGGTGTGTACAAAAGTCATCAAAACGTTTATTTTATTCATGAATCTACAAAATGCCGCGTTGGAGATTTAAATTTGATCAAAGAAAAATCTGAAATATTAGACTCGAGATGAAAACAATGAAATCTATTGCAAACTGGAGTTAAAATTACAGCTTGTCGTAAACGTCACATGACCTTAGCTACCTTTTATTCAAAACAAGATGGATTTGTGCAATAATATTGATGGATTAATTTCAGCATTAGCTCACAAGAATATTTCAAAAAATGGGTTCAATAAGTGATGAACACGGTGAAAGATTTCATCAAGAAATTGCAGAGTACGAGAGGCGTTATGAGGGTAGATGGAAGCCAGCAATGCTTGCAGAGTATTGTAGGAGTCACCAGAGGTTTACTGCCACTAGTGACTACAAGAGTAAAACTAATTGTTCAAAAAAAAACAAACAATTTATGTCATCGCTTCATATAATTTTAAGTAAAATCAATAAATGCGTTTCACTACTAAACTTGACGTGAATAAGCAATTTTATTTTCATATTTCATATAGTTTTAAGGTGGCTAATCATAACTACATACTGTGAACCCAGTAAAAAAAAATTATTTTACTTTGTGGCATAGTGTAATTATTTACTCGCATACATAACCTCTCCTAGGCTTTTGAATATACGAGTATAAATGTATATATATTTTTTTTAATAATAATTCACTTTATAGCTCATCTGTAATAAAAGTGCGGCAATGCGTAGATAAAAAAAAATGTACAACTATCAGATGTCTTTGTTGTTAAATTAAAAAGGCAATCATCAATTCAACATAAATTAATATTAACTCAGGCGGCATTCAGACTGTTATTGATGTAACTAAAATATACAGCAAGATTTACTTTAATGTTTTGCAAAAAAACATTTGTACAAAAGAATTTATTTCATGCTCTTGAGTGGCAAGTGAACACTAACCACACTTTGCATTTAGAAAAAAAAAAACAACTTACAACCATAAAAGTAATAAAACGGAAGTACATTTACTTTTCAACTGCCGCCGAATTCCAATTCCTTTGCAGGAATATAATTTTTCTTTCATACCCGACTGACTACGATATACAAGATCATTTATGTTGTAGACATCGCAATCTCAAGCGATGACTCAAACAATAACACAGTAATCAATAAGTCAAATCTTTTAATATAAGTCGTACAGGAAATAATTTTTATATGGCAGAAAATGTTCAAAGCCGCCCACAAAATAATTCAAAATGGGCTATGAAACTGTATGCAGCAAAAAACAAAATCGAAATACTCCTTTGGACTAATATTGTATTAACGTATTTGCTTTTTGTGTTGTCATTAATCATTCGCTTGTGTACAATGCTTCACATTGCGTATACGCCCCGTTGTACTTATTGTGTTGAAGTGCCTTGAAGCAACATTTGTCATTATACTTTGGTGGCAGGCAACGCGGCACGTGACAAGCCATTATGCTTGTACAAATTAATATTAAGTATAAGAAATACTTGTTATTCATTTAATTGCGTAAATGTTTGCCAGCGGCGAATTGTGTTCTAACAAAATATACAAATAATAATTATTCATAGTCAAACTTTGTTTAAATGAATAAATGCTGCAACGCTAAATTCAACGTAAATTTTCAGCTTTATTTGCAAATGCTAAGCTGCAGTTTATCGCACTTTGGTGTAATCAAAAAACGCACATCCACCAGTTGCACTTTTTTTAAACAATTTTTTTCAATCATAACTTTTCTCAGTTATTTATTTTTGCTCTAGCAAATGTTAGCCAATTTTTGTTACTTACAAATTGTTTACGAAAAATATTTTTTTTTAACAAAACTTGGAAAATTTATCACTGCCACATTTCTAAGTCAAATAAAACAAACTTTAAGCCCAACCACGTGCCATTGTTAAAATCGCTTAAGCACGATTCCATTTGAACTTCACAAATACTCCGCATTCTATATTTACAGCGCCACCCGCAAATATTTACTCTATTGATTGATGGTTACGCTATCAGCTTACTGATTGAAAAGCAAATTTCCTCGTACTTACATTTCTATGACGGCAGCAATGCGTTCCCATATATTTTCACTTGAGTATCGAATGTTTTTTAGAGAAATTCTCAATGCCTTAATCCAAAATCCAATAGAAGCAGCACGAAATTTTGGTAATGTTCAAGAGATCAAATGGCAGGAATGCCTGCTTTTAGTTTACAAATGTAAGCGCTTTAAAGTATGCTAGCGCCAGTCAAATTTTTAACCAAAAATATGCCAAAATGTCAGCGCAGCGAAGCTGTCGAGTCCTGTGGCCATTTATCTTGTGCACTAAAGCTAATGTTTTTTTTTTATGCAAATGGTTTTAATGCGAAAGGATTATGTACCTACATCTATGGGTATGCATGTATGTTTCAGTATGAAAAATGCAGCTTAGAGCTTAGCTCGCTCACACGCCGTTCACAAGTTATATATTTAAATCTTGCATATCATTCTGACAATGACAGTGGTCTTAGCAAAATTAATGAGTTTTAAGTGTGTGAAAAAAATATGTGTTCTTAGAATTTTTTTTTAAAGAAGCAACTTAGTCAGATTGTGCACTCGCTTTTATCACGAAATTTGAGTGTTGTATATTATATCACATGATTTGATATCACATCACATTTTATGGTAAAAGAAATTGTCGTTATAAATCAAAATGAGGCCAAAAGAGACTTGTATTTAGGCTTATTTGAAAAAAAAAAACACCTTAGTGCCAAGCATTCCCAAAAAAACGAGAAAGTTGTCCATAACATGGCATGATATGATAACACATCACAGCATTATTATCTTCTAAAACTTCATATACGAGTAAGTTTAAGACGTACAGAGGTTAATAATGCATTTACATTGAACCCAAATACGTCATTTGGGTATAAAATCTCAAATGCGAAGCCAAATCACGCATTTCTCCATACAAATTTTCAGTGCCGAAATAACTCATTCAAACGTATTAGAACCAAATCAAGAACGAAATGTGTTCCAACGTAACATATTTTCTCGAACGCATCAAAAAATAACAGCCCTGGCAAGCGTTTTGACTAGTTTTTGACACTCACAATTGATTGTCAACACAATTATCAGTCACATTTTGATAAAAAAATATATTTTTTTTTGGGCAAAAACGGGTTCTATTCCTCAACACGATTTCCTTTTCACTGTATACACTTAGTTCAGCGTTCTACTAGTTTCCAAACATTCGTGTAAAATGTGATGTACCTGCTCACAGCCGCCTCACGACAGTTTCTGGTGTAGGAACTCTTTTGGATGACCTGAACGTTTGGCGTCACTTGTGCTGATACGACCACAACTCAATAAATTACTTCCTAACCATTAAAATGGATGGTGCAGTGTTCTTGGTTTTCATGACGGTTTTTCTAC
The DNA here is from genome assembly GCA_963971545.1 of Philophylla caesio. NCBI lineage: Eukaryota > Metazoa > Arthropoda > Insecta > Diptera > Tephritidae > Philophylla > Philophylla caesio. The sequence goes on from OZ020608.1 coordinate 7,507,712, forward strand.
GTAAACATTAATGCTTTATCAGCATACGAAGTTTTTGTCAAAAGTCAATGGGGTTATCTGCTTTCAATGACTATCAAGCATAAACTAAATGACACAGCTTGCTCAAAATTTTGACAGAAGTCACTAAAAGATACTATTAGCTTCTGGGTCGATTAGTGACATAAACAAGCAACAACAACAAAAGATCAGAATAACAAAATAGTCATTAAAAAAATTAAAAAATATACGTACGTATGTACATATGTACATTTTTCATCAGTTGAGGCCTTTTCAATTTTACAAAATAACTTTTTCTTTAATTTTCTCTTGTACTCTTGTGCATACATACTTATATACATTTTTATCCTGCTCTTGACTTATTGCTCTCCATTAAATTAATTACGGTCGCTGGCTTAGGATAAACAGGCAGACTGCCAAAGGTCAAGTGCACGGGTTGACTGCGGTTCAATTGCGTAATTTTCATTATTCGTTTTTATACCCGAGCGTACTTGTACACAAGGGTATTACAGCTTTGTTCGCATAACGGTTGTATGTAACAGAAAAAAATCATCGAGATAGATGTAGACATATATATACTAAAATGCTCAGAATGAAAAGAGGAATCGATTTAGCCCTGACTGTCTCTCCGTCCGTCTGTCTGTGGTTACAAAAACTTGAGCAAAAATTGAGATATCTCAATCAAACTGCGTACATATATTGCTCTTTGGCCAGGGTAGGTTGCTATTGAGAATGGTGAAGATCGGTCAGTGACCACGCCCACCTCCCATATAACGGAAGTTTTTAAAAAAGGCAAAACTCCGATTTTTCGGTATCCATTAAAGCAAATTGAGTGAAATTTGGTATTTGGAGCGATTTTGAACTAAGAAATTAGGTATTTATGTAATTTTGAAAAATTGGCGTTGCCACGCCCACTTATGATAAAATTTTTGTATCTCAATCACAGTATTAGTTATCGTCACAAAATTTGATATACATATTGTCATTGTTATTACTCTTATCATAGTAAAATATTTTTGAAATTATAACGGAAGATTTGAAAAATGCAAAATCTCCGCTTTTTCGGTATCAATTAAAGCAAATTCAGTGAAATTTGGTATTTGGGGTGATTTTAAGTAAAGAAAAAATTTTTGTATCTCAATAAGGGTCTTAGTTATAGTCGGACCATAACCACGCCCACCTTCCATATAACGAAAATAATTAGCATATTCATATTAAATATTGTTTTTAAGAAATTTAATGTAAATTATTACTACTTATGTAGCTAAATATGCTAAAATTAATAAATAATTGCAAACACTACAAACTACAGCTTACAAAAAAATGTTTGTGTTAAAGGTTTTCTTTTTATGATTTAGATCAAAACTTTGTACACTTTAAACTTTTTTATGCTATGAATAATGAGAATAACAGAATATTCCAGTCAAAATATCCACTTATGTTGCCAATCATAATGAAACTCATTTAAACTCCGTTCAAGCAATGAATATGGTGCGTAGACATTATTTTAGATCTAATTTAGATGAACGCTGTCTACCTCTCATAAGATTTCAAATAATCTGAAAATGCAATATTTCAGTAACTCTAATACCATTTTTTTTTTTTTTTAAATTGGCTTTTATACTAATTTGAAAATGGGCGTGGTCCGGTCCATACCATAAAACATTGCGAGGGTATATAAAATTCGTTTTCGCCCGAATTTAGCTTTTCTTATATGTTGTTATTTAAAAGAGTAAAGAATGCATGAGCAAAATGCTTTACACTTTTGTTTGTATGTTTATTTGAAGATGTTCATATAAAAGTGCTTATGAAACATTCAAAAAGAATAAATTGAGATTAAATGGTGGGACCACAAATGGCTTGCATTTAAAATGTATTTCCGATCAAGGATATGTTACGTATTGGGTTATGAACAGTATTGGGTTATGTAAACTCCTACTATGTTGTGGAAAAAATGACGCATTTGTTTTATAAATATTATAAATATATAATTTATTCCATAAGCAAATGTATATAAATCAGATTTTCAAACTATGGAGGAAATTTCATAAAATTTATAATGTCGATGAATAAGTTCTATTGAAGTACAGGTATTAATAAATAATTAGGAATTTTAATAAAATTAAAAAAATTAATATAAAAGTATGGATATGGTTCGAATATTTATGTTAGAAAATAGATATAAATATTAATTAACCATATTGACATAGATAAAGACAAAAACATCTATAACAGATGCGACAAGGATATCTAAAGGGAAAGGAATGCTGTACTTTTTTATGGAATAAAATGTGCAACGCTTAGGAAAAAAATTAAAAAATCAGGGACAATTATGTATAAGCGATTTCAGGACTTTACTCCAAAAATTTAATATGGAATGGGTCAAAAAGTTGTATGGTTTCAATAAACTTTCACTTAATTTTTACAACTTTAATCTTAAAAATTTTTGTTATTATGCAATCTGTATTATTATTTAAAAAAAATTTTTTTAATTGTATGGGGAGCGTAAAAAATGTATATCCTGTATTTTTGCAACCTTATAAATAATTATTTTTCACCACTTATCTGCTTAGATTTGTAATCAAGATTTTACTAAAAAATTTCTTTGTATTTTTCTTATAATTTCAGGTGATAGAAACGCACTTCTAAGTAAATGCTTATCTACATTGTTCGCAGCCATAGTTGGAGAAGTCGCTATTTATAAATTATAAACTCAGTTATATAAATTTTAGGCTAAAGTTAAGGCAAAGACAGATACAAATTATTAAGCATAATAGTTAGAAAGTAAATTAAAACAAAATAAACTATTTAGAAATCAATTTAAAGATGGTAATAATGAATCAGAAATTGTTTAAAAAGCAGCACAGTAAGCTAACAGAAGTCAATTTTTTAAAACAGCTCAAATGTCTGTAAAAGTCTTGGTAGTATATAATTTTGGCTCGTGGCAGCACTTAAACTAACCCAACATATTTACTTTTTTGCATTTGGAATTATTATTCCTTCCATTTATTCCATTAACTAAAAAGTATACATAAAAATTTTTATTGCTTCCTTGTTGTTTTATCCCAGCCGTAAATAAATATATACAAATATATTCTAATCGAAAAAAAAGTCATGATTTCACATTCAATAAAACTCAAACGCATAAAAATGTACTTTACTTCTTTGTTGCCTTTCAATTATGTTCCGCACTTCAGAAACAGTCAGTCCTTCATTATGCTTGAAAGCGCATGAACATACTTATTTTTCAATTGTGACAGGCTTAATTGCTACGTTCACGCACACTTGCCACTGACGCCAGCAAATATGCAACAAATATGATACATACAAACGACTCGCGATGAAATACTTACAAGCGTATATATACATATACATGTATACATATGTACAATGAGTATTTGTGCGGCAATTATTTTTTTAGAGAAGAAAAAACATTAAAGAACCATCACAAAATATTAAATTTTTTGTTAAACAAGAACAAACACAACTTTGAAGTGCTTTAAGTGCATACACGCTTGCATACTTTTAGGGTGCGTACAAACATGACAGTGGTATTTTTAGTCTATCAGCCTGTAGCTAGCTGTGTTGCGTGTGCTAAAAAAAACAATTCAAATGAAAATGTAAAAGATAATAATTAAAACCCATATTCAGGCGTAAAATAAAGTAGCGTAAAGTGTAAACTGTGTCGTTTGTTAGAAAGTGTAGTCTCTATTTGTTTGCGTTTACAGATGTAATGTTAATTAAACGTATGTATGTATATATAAACCCACTGTATAGTTGGGCTTCCATTAAGACAAGAAAAACTAAAAGCACATTAAAAGCTTTTGCGCTCGTACAGCCTAAAAGTTGCAAAATAGTGTACACGATGAGCCCCAACTTTGGTGGTTTAAAATAAATGCATAATAAAAAATTACAAATTTAACCCCTATCCAAATTTGCACAAAAGCTAAATATTAACGCAAAAAAAACATTAAAAATAAAAACTGTTTCTTCCAAAATCAATCTACACAAGAGCGCAACCCACAAATGCATTCAATATTAAGCTACCAAAAGATAGACGTACATATATTTGCATACTTTTAGGCAATGGCGCAGAAACATATGTACATACGCTTGTAAATAAGCTGCAGTCAAGAATACTGTTAGAACATTTTAGTTGGAAAAAAAATAATTAGCTGTACTATGAAGTTGATTTATAAAACTATTAAATATGATCACAAATTTAACTGGAAAAGTGAATACTCACGAAGCATGAATATTAAACATTAAATAAAATTAGAAAAGCTTTTAGGCACTACTTGCATTAGTTTTGGATTAAATATTAATTATTAAGGGGTTTCATATATCGATCAATTTAGAAATTTTAAATGGCTGTTATACAAACAAAATTCATGGGAAACTATTACAATTTACAGCTGCTAAAATATAATTAGTGGCATTAGCAAGTAAGTGGCAGGCACTCGAGGCAATCGTTGTTGCATTTTAGGCGTACAAACATTTGATACAAATAATTATAGTTGTTTTTAGTGTAGTTGTTAGTTAGAAAGTAAGCAAATATTAAGAATTGTATGCATTTTATGAAAGTAAAATTCAAATGAAATAATTAAAATTTAAATAAAATTAATTTGCTGTAATAGAACGCCGAAAAGTAGGCTACATTTCTTGTGGAATCGCAACCAATGCTTTACAGCTAATAGCTCTGTGTATATTACGTACTGTAAAGTTAGTAGAGGGTTGTTAGCAAAATATAAAAAAAAAATGTGTGGGAGAAAATGCTTGTCAAAAAGTGGGCGCGCTAACGTAAGAGTTCCGTTTCGGCTTATTTATAATATTAATTAAAGTTTTAAACTGCAGTGAGACAGATTTGATTTCTTTTGCTTACTTTATTTTTCGAACTGTAGCTGTTGAACGTACTGAGGCATACTTAAGTCTTTAAAAGCATTTTCAAAGCTGCAATGATGAAATAATGATTTTTAATTTTGTATTTCTTGTACTTTGGCAATTGTCATATGCATAGCTGCTGCGTTTAGCAAAACTTCGCGGTATTTTGTATATATTTAAGCTATAAAATATTACAGTTAATATTAATAAACCACTACTCATAGCATATTTTAGGGCTGATTTAGAAATTTAAATTCTCAAGAGCAAATTTTCGTATTCAAAACCAACTAAACGAATCACGAGTGTACCTTAAAATATGCCTTACATATAGGCAAATTTTATCTGCATTATCTCACTGCAGTAGAATTTAAAAATCTACCTTTAAGACGGCTACGACGATGTGCTAAAATTAGGCACTTTTGGTAAGAAGTTAATTGTTTAATCAACAAAGCTAAGCGTTTGTAAACTTGTATTTTTAGGTGTATACGTATTTTTAAATATTACCTAAGTAAAGGCAGCACAACAAGTGTTGGCTTGGAAATTTGTAAATACATTAGTTTATGAATGTAGTTTACGTAGGCTAGAGGTAAGCAAATTCATAAGTAAGTGTGAGTTTTAATTTAATTTAATTTAAAGTAATTTACATATATACATAAATAGATAACTAATGGTAAATGTAAGAAGACGGACCAATTTAAAATACAAAAAATGTCATAATTGTAGATAAGTGAAAAAAGCTGTGGCAAAATAAATTGTTCAATAGTGAACGTTTAGTTTGAAAGTTTCTTATTTAAATTTTCGTATAATAAACGCTTAAACTAGGATATGTTAAAAAAAGTATGGTATTTTAAAATATTTTCTATGTAAACGAAAACAGAAATCAAATAACTGAAATAATTGAAATAATTAAAATAGGAAAAAGTGAAGGAAACTGTTATCAACTATCATTAAGTCTGAATGTTTGTAAAGTGGTTTTAGATATATACATATGTATGTGTGTGTGTATTGTACAAGAATACCTAATTACAAATGCATATGTTTGTATGTATGTACTAAGTGTTGTTTGATCAAAAGTATACAAACGGGACACAATATTTGTTATGAGCGAATGATAAACAAATTTATAAAAAAAAATAACACAATTTTTTGAAAAACATTAAAAACAAGAAAAATATTGTATAAATCATCAATTATATAACAGAAATAAAAACTTAAGTGTTGATTAAAAAATTGTTTAATTTTTTTTTTCTCATTATCAGCGGTCAAAACAATTTCAGTTCTGCTGAAAGATTGTGTTTTGCAGTTGTATCGACTAGCTCAGACTTGATTGAGTGCTATGAAACCATGTTTAAAATATTCTTTGCTTATTACATTTCAACATTTTATAGAATGCAAATTGCGCAGGCAAAGCGACACTCAAAAACTGCTATGTACTCTTACTATTTACTGCACTTTTTTACACTAAAACATTCACATTCACTGCAGATCACTGTAGGTTGTGCTTACTCAAGTTAAATAATACAAACTTACATAACTGAATAACGAAAGTTAACACAAAAGGCAGCATGCCCGTACAAATGATAAAAATATTTACCAAAATTACTAGGAACATTTTTACAACAAAGCAAAGGCTGTGTTATCAGCAAGTCAATGTGGGTCATCTCTTTGTGCTAAATATATATATATATTGAACATTCTATTTTCATTTTATATACGGAAATATTTACATAAATATATATGTACGTGTTGAAATGCATATTGCAACTTTTAGTACTGATAGCTGGGTCAAATGGTATTTTGCTCTCTTTGTTTGCCGCTTGCACTGCACTTTCACTACGCTTCTGTTTCACTACCGTCTGCCAACTCAGTCACACTGCAGTGCATGGTCCGATTTTTCTGCTATTCTTTCTTTTGCCTCTAGAATTTAATATATTTTTGTGCTAGAAGTGCATGTACATATATCTGCTCCAAAAAAAAAGCCTGTGACATTGTTGCAAAGCGTAAGAGTAAATATGAAATGTGTGTAGAGCGGCGCTATAACATCTCCGTCAGAAATGAAAGCACTTAAAAAGCAATTTTAATAGAACCTTTTTTCCAACTATAAGTGATTTAAATTATTCATTTTTTCTTGTAATCCACTAACTTTATTATACTAATCTGCATTTGCTAACAACCAATATCAAATACATTTGACTTAAAAAACATTAAAATTACTTATTTTCAACAGCCATAAAATATGTTTATTTCCATGTATTTTTCACTACAACTTTATTGAAATATTTCTTATTATGATGAGTGAAATAATTAAAGAACTAAATATGCGCACATTGCATTTATTTCAAAGCAATTGATTTCCAACTGCTTTAAATTAGATAGAGAGTCTGCTTTTTTCAGACATGGATGTGTACGTACTTTAATGTATGCATAAGTGTATGTTTGGATTTTTTTAAGGCTTTGCGGCTAGCCTTTCCCTGCAAAAAAGACAAGTCTCAAACGGGTATAATTGCAGATTAGTGTTGTATACATCTCTTTCGGGTGTTTATTACACCCGCAATGCATTGGTAAATGAACGCATTTAGGCAACAAAATTTCATGCACATCGTTGGCATGAAAGGAGAGCATTCGCTTAGCAAACCTCGAGCAGCCGGTTCGATTCTCACTCGAGGCTATGATTTTTATACTTCTTTTTATAAATAGACTGCTTCTCATATATACCCATGCTCGAACAAAAGGGAACAGTTCATTCCATATAAAGAGATCAGAAATTGTATTATTTATTTATAATTTTTTTATTTATATAAGCCAAGTAGTACAATTAAGTACTTATAGGCTAAGTATGTAGACATAAATTAAGTTTAATAACCAGTTATGAAAATATGTATAAATAAACTATTTATAAAATATATTCATTGAATTCAAAAAGCGATTTTTTGAATATGAAAAACCTATCTGGATAAGTTTAGAGTCTCTATTGAACTAAATCAGAGCTCGTAAAATAGGAGCATTTTGAGCATAAAGAGATTTAAAAACCCCGAAATTGAAAATTTCCGAGCTTCTAAGTGCCCTGGCCGGAATAGTCGCATGTTTCCGGACTCATCCTAGACTAATCGCATTTTTGGCTGGGTTGCCAATCGCAAGTTCAAGTTGGCAATGTGTGTGTGTGTGTGAAGTAGTCAAGTTATCGGTTAGCGAAGGTCCAGAGCGTTACATATTCGTACAAAATACTCGAAAACCAAAATGAACAAAGAAGATAAGGGCATCGAAAAAAAAACAATACAAGTTTGCTTAAATAATATGAAATCGATGTGCACACAATGAACTGCATACAATAAACGAGCTCTGTGTTTTTTTTTTCTAAAATAATTAAATGCGAGCTTACAACAAATACATATGTATATATATATATATATATGTAACTAGGGACGCTTGTAATTGTATCCGTTGTAAATCATTTGGATAATTTGCCGACAACATCGTAGGATTTTTTGGAAAGCAAAAATTTCTTACAATTTCAAAAAGCAACTGCATCACAGTTGCTATGACTAGCCATACTTTTCAGTTTATAAGTCTTGAGTTTCGTCGGTGTTTATTGCATCAAAGGCTGTGATGGTAATGTGTGATTTTCGAAATCCATAACTCTTAATTCTGAAGACGGTTCTATACGAGAGTATGTTCTGAGTAGTAAAATAACTGACAGTTTTATTTGTTTTTCTTGAAGCGAGGTTGACATAAAAATTAGTTTTTATGAAAGAATCGACGAAATAATAATAGAATAACGGCTAACTTAAAATTTTAAATATAGTTTTTCTATTTGGAATTTCTTTCTGAGCTCAAAATCGTTTTGAATTTTAAAAATAAAAAAGCTTTCTGGACAATTGTTGGCAATTTATTTCTTTGGTTGGTCAAACATCTTTAATTACAATTTTGTCAAAATACTTGAAGCCTTTAGTTTTATAGAGGAGACGGGTATTGTACTTAAATAGAGCGGAAGTTTATAGTGGCATCTGAGTAAATATAATTTTTAACAATTTTCTTACTGACGCATATTCGCGATTTCGCTTTATAAGCATTAATTGATGAACATCGTTAATAAAAAAAAATGTCACAAAATTTAACCACACTTTTTAGATACTTCAGATCTCTGTTTTTGATACTTATCTTATATCGAATAGGCCACAAAAATGCATACATAAATTGCTTATAAATAAATAAAAAAAAAACTTTTATTTCCGAGGGCTAACAATACGTGATGAGTATTGAAATTTCGCCACAATTTTTTTTTTTTCGCATGCGACCAAAAAAAAATAGTCGTTCACATGTACTTATACATATTTACTTGGGAATTTACATACATACATATGTATATATAAAGTCATAATTTGATTTTGCATCCATGTCCATGGCAGGTACTTATAATAAATCTCAAATGCTGTTAGCAGATTTTACAAGTAGCAATTATTTCTTCTTACTGTTTCAGTGGCTTGTACTCCTTGTGCGTACTCGGAGCCAATTTGTTTAAGCTTGTAGTCGTTTGATTGTATTCAAAAAGTTTACATTTAATGCAACACACAGCTATGTATGTATGTATGTTTATATGATGTATGCAAGAAAGTGTCGTCACGCAATTTGTAGTGCAAAGTGATTTATATATCTTTTAATGCTCTTGATTGTGCAGAAAGTAAACGAATTTTACCGACGATGCCAGGAAAAGGGATACGAGTATTTCTGAAACATTATAAAAATGTTTACTGAAATTAATAGCCTTTTACATACAAAAAAAATGCATTAATTAAATGGATACAGTCAGCTTTTCAACGGAAAAGTGTACTCTAAAGGATATGCATGCGTAAGCACGTGGACGAGAGCACTTATTTGCATGCAGAGATAAACGCATATGTATGCACATATACACGTAAGTACATATACGAGGGGATTAACAAAAGTTCGATTAGTTGACCAGAAAAAAAAAAAAAAAACCAATTCTTTTTGTATTTATTCGGAATCTTTGTAATTTTTTATCTTCAGCATTAACCGCATTAATTATCTCCGTGTTGCTATTAAAGACCTTTCCTTTAAAATTTTTTTTAAATTTTGGAAATAACCAGAAATCACAAGGTGCTATATCCGGGGAATATGGTGCTGGACGTATTTATTCGATCCCAGAGCTCGCAATGAAGTTACTCTTTATTTCAGCAGTGTGGGCTGGCGCGTTGTCATGATGTAAAAAGTAGCGTCGCAAATCCTCTTTCTTCCGGTTTTCCAACAAATTTTTGAAAACTTTTGGTAAGCAGTCTTCGCTGTACCATTTTGCAGTTACCGTCTGACCCTTTCCGAGCGGAATAGCAGCTACGATTTTAGATCGGGTGAAGTAAACTGACATCATTACTTTCGTTGCTGATTTTTGTTGCTTAGCTTTTACGGGTGGGCTTGCTCCTTTTGGGCTCCATATTATGGACTGCTGTTTACTTTCCGGATCGTACTTTTAGAACCACGATTCGTCACCAGTAACGACTTTACTGAAGTTGCTAGACTGACCATTTTCGATTTTGTTTAGGAAAAATTGAGCAAAATTCACTCGAGCATCTTTTTGGGTATCATTTAAAATTCGTGGTACACATCGAACAGATTTCTTCACGTATCCCAGATGATTATTTAATATTCGCGATACAGCCTGAATGCCAATTCATTAACAATCAATCGTGGGTCTTCGTCAATTTTGGACTTCACCAGAGAGAGAAGATTTTGGTCCACCTTCTCGGGGCTCGTCCTCTACGGAAAAATGTCCGGTCTGGAATCTTCGGAACCACTTAGAAATAGTATTTAAAGACATATGTATACACGTATATATATACATATATATGTAAAGACGTATGTACATAGGTATACAGTGTGTGCTGGTAAAAATTATTCAACTCTTGCTATACTATTTCCATCATATTCAGTTTAATATGATTTTTTCCCAAATATTTTATAGTAATAAATATAGCTGATATTAAATACAAGAAAAGAGAAAATAAAACAAAATTTTAGATTTAAAGGGTAAGTTGAAGAAATAGCAAATTTTATTGTGGAAAATTTTTTTTTTATTTTAAAACTCTATTTAAAAGAATTGAAAGTTTTTTAAAAACTATTAAATTTAAAAAACTTTTTTTCTTCAATTTCGTAGTAAGCGAAAAATTTCATTTATATGATCAAC